>OZ014524.1:13988424-14368424 GCA_963966055.1 Lathyrus aphaca
CAAATGAAAATTCGAATGTAGCGAAGAGTGTTGGAATTGTAATGATTTTTTGTGAGTTGATTTCTGAATTCTAATGAGTATTATATAGGCCGCTTGGTATAGTTTCACAAGGTTGCGACCCTTGGTGAAACAATTCTATTTACCAAAAGTTGTAATGTTTGGCCAATAATATCATTCCAAGAGTTGCATGCTTTCATATTGCAACCTTTCATGAAGAGTTGCAAATTCTAAATTCCGAATTCACTTGTCCAATTATTGTCATTTTTGAACATCTCTAAAGTAATTAATCCTATTAATTACAATAATGCCCACTTGTTCTAATAATGACAAACTCAATTCCAGAAAGAGAGAAAAGAATATTAGTACAGTTAAGTATCTTTCGATTTGAACTAAAGCTTAGTAAGGATAACACAAAGTTTAATCAGAATGTTAGGTAGCTATGCTTTGAACCATTATCCCTTGTGATTATACCAGTGTTACCTCACACATATTCTTTAAGGTTATTCGCCTACATATCTCGCCTAGCACTATTTATGGCCATGTGCTTTTCCTGTTTTCATGAATTTTTCATGAGAGAAACTCCAACTCTCACTTTGAGACGGCACTATCTCGAAATTCACATAGATGAAGTTCATTTTGTATCCATTTCCTTGGAACACATATCCTTGATATAGAACTTCATTAAGAGTTTCAAAAACTCAACCCTCGATATATAATAGGAAACATTATCGCAAAATGTTATACAATCATCCAAATCAATGCCTTGTTATTACCCATTGAATCTTAGGTTAAGATTTATTAACTTCAGATTGGGTTGCTATCATTGTTGGAACCCTTATTCAAGGAGTTTCAACCCCATTCCTCTTGAGGTAGTCTTTACTAAGTCTCTGGCCAGTGGCTTAGTAAATGGATATGCTAAGTTATAGCTAGTTTGAATATATGTTAGTGAAATGATCCCATCCTTAATTAATTTTCTTATGAGAGAGTGTCTTAGACCTATGTGTCTGGACTTCCCATTATATACTTCACTGAATGCTCTAGCTAGGGTGGCTTGACTATCACAATGTATCAACACCTTTGAAACGTTGTACTTAGCTAATGGTACTTCCAACAGAAGGTCCCTCAACCATTCTACTTCTTGTCCAGCGGAAGCGAGAGCCACAAACTATGATTCCATGGTTGAGAGGGTAATACATGTTTGCTTCTTGCTTTTCCAAGAAATTGCCCCTCCGGGTAGTGTAAATATCCACCCAGTTGTAGATTTGTAATCTCCAACACTTGATATCCAACTTGCATCGGTATATCCTTCTAATATGGCAGGGAACCTACCATAATGAAGGCCAAGATTTTTGGTCTTTAAGAGATAACTGAAAATCCTAGTTATGGCCTTTCAATGTTCATCACTTGAATTGCTAGTAAATCTACTCATTTTTCTAACTGTAAATGCAATGTCAGGTCTGGTGCATTGCATTAAGTACATTAGACATCCAATTGCTCTTGCATACTCCAATTGGGCCACAGTTCTTCCTATGTTCTTTTGAAGTTTGACACTAGGATCAAATGGAGTGCTTACTTCTTTGAAGTTTAGGTGTTTGAACTTGTCCAACATTTTCTCAACATAATGTGTTTGATTAAGTTCATAACACCCACTATTTCTTTTTACTTTGATTCCTAATATGATATCAACTGGCCCAAGATCTTTTATCTTGAAAGTGGAAGTTAGAAATTTCTTTGTTTCTAAGATCCCTTTTATTTCATTGCTAATGATTAACATATCATCAACGTATAAGCATAAATATGTTACCATGTTTCCATGTACCTTTATGTACAAGCATTTGTCACAAGAATTTGAAATAAACCCATGTGAAAGTATGACAAAGTCAAACTAAAAGTCTATATGCCTTACTATTTGAAGCATATCCTATGAAAGCACACTTGATCACTCGAGGACCTAGTTTATTTATTTTGGGGTCCATATTTTTGTAGTATGCTACACAACCCCATACTCTGAAATAACCAATATTTGGTGATCTTCCTTTCCATATTTCGTATGGAGAAATTCCTGTTGTTTTTAAAGGAATTCTATTCATTACGTGACATGAGGATAACAATGCTTCACCCCACAAATTAAATGGCAATTGAGAATGCATTATCATAGAATTTATCATTTCCTGATAAGTTCGATTTTTTCTTTCGGCCAATCCATTTTGTTGTGGTGTACGAGGTGCTGAACATTCATGTATAATGCCATATTCTTCACAATATGCATTAAATTCGGTAGAAAAGTACTCACCGCCTCTATCGCTTCTAAGTTCTTTTATTCTTTTATTTAATTGATTTTCCACGTCCGCTTTATAGACCTTAAAAGTATTAAATGCATCATCGTTATGCTTTAAAAGGTATACACGGGTAAACCTAGAACAATCATCGATAAATGTTATAAAATAACGATTTCCCCCACGGGTTAGCATGCCGTTAAATTCACATAAATCTGAATGCACAAGATCAATCACGTTTGATTTCCTTTCAACGCTTTTGAAAGGTTTCTTGATCATTTAGATTTCACACATTTTTCACATTTTTCAAAATCATGAATATTGCATGAGATCATTCCGGATTTAATAAGTCTATTCATAATACTAATGCCAATGTGTGCTAATCTAGAGTGCCATAAAGAAGTAGACTCAATCATATAAGCGGAATTTGAAATTTTATTAATCATATTATCATTTGTACATAGTTTGATCATTCCTTCTGAGGAATATCCTTTGCCTACAAATATACCATTACGGGTCAATATCAGTTTGCTCGATTCATACACAGATTTAATTCCTGGTTTTCCCAAGAAGTCCCCACTAACTTGGTTCCTATTCATTTCTGGGACATAAAGTACATTAACTAGAGTAACCTTCTTTCCAGATGTAAAGTTGAGTTTGACGGATCCTTTTCCTATGACTTTGGATCTGACTTCATTTCCTATCTGAACTTCCTGTCCGTCAATGACTTCAAAGTATGTTTTAAATGTTGCTTTGTCATATGCTACATGCACGGTTGCACATGTATCGTACCACCAGCCTTGTACCTTACCTTTGATTGCCATGATTTCACTTACAGTAGCGATTATGTCTTCATCGACATGGATGACAATTACCTTCCTTTTGTTTTTATTGTTTCTGCAATCTCTAGCATAGTGGCCTGGTTTTCCGCATGTGTAACATCTGTTACTTGAAACCTTTGTTCCGACAGAATGTTTGAACCTTTTATGTTCCTTCTTTGGACCAGGATGGTTTTTCACGCCATCATGTTTTCTCTTTCCATTTGTTGTAACAACATTGGATTTAGAAAACCCAGCTGACTCAGATTTTTCTCTATCCTTTGTCTCCTTCTCGATTCGAAGGTGTTTTTGAAGTTTCTCCAACTAGAGATCCTCAGAGTTATGCAGCAATTTCTTTCTGTATCCTTTCCACGAAGGTGGCAATTTAGCAATAATTGCACCGACTTGAAAAGCTTCAGGAATATCAATCTTTACGACCTTGATTTTGTTCACTAGAACTTGCAACTCATGTACTTGTGCAAGAATAGACTTAGAATCCAACATTTTAAAATCAAAGTATTTAGATATTAAGAACTTTTTCGTACCTTCTTCTTCAGCCTTGAATTTGAATTCCAATGCTTTCCAGATCTCTTTTGCAGATGTAGTGTTGGTGTATAAGTCGTAGAGATGATCAGATAGTGTGTTCAGAGTATGTCCACGACAAATCAACTCGTCTTCCTTTCGTTTCTTGCGTTCCTTTTTGACTTTATCGGTATTGTCTTCAATTGGTTATGGAATTGGTTCCAAGTCAGGATCTAAGACATAATGTATTTTCAGAGCAGTCAGGAGAAATGTCATCTTGTCTTGCCATCAGGTGTAATTTGTTCCATCAAAATGATCCAACTTGACAAGGTCCCGGTTCATCACCTTAATGCTTGAAACTGAAGCGTCGGTGGCCATGATTAGAGATACTATAAGACTGTTATTTAACACTTCAAAATTGTAAGGATTCGGACTTGAATCGTGTACGAAGCACTTTTCTTATAGTATTTCAAGCACTCTCGATTTGTCTTAGAGTTTTGATGCAGGAATACCCAGGATAATTCAGCCTTATCGAATTTGCACAAGACAGATGAAAATTCGAATGTAGCGAAGAGTGTTGGAATTGTAATGAATTTTTGTGTGTTGATTTCTGAATTCTAATGAGTATTATATAGGTCACTTGAGATAGTTTCACAAGGTTGCAACCCTTGGTGAAACAATTCTATTTACCAAAAGTTGTAATGTTTGGCCAATAATATCATTCCAAGAGTTGCATGCTTTCATATTGCAACATTTCATGAAGAGTTGCGAATTCCGAATTCCGAATTCACTTGTCCAATTATTGTCATTTTTGAACATCTCTAAAGTAATTAATTATATTAATTACAACAATAAAAACATAATCTGAAATTGCTAAAAATTGTTGGGATTTGAAGCATGTACACCGAATAATTTTACCCCTCGATTTGAAAAGAAAAATACATAATAGATTGTATATTTTTTTTAAGAAAGAAAACATGATGCATTCAAGAATTATATCTTGGTTTTTCAATATGTGAAGTGAAATCATTGTCATAAAAAGTAGTGTTCCTAGTAGTGATAGGACATACCTTTTATAATAGTCGACTCTATTATACGAGAATAACATTAGATGTTATTGTAGAATCTATACTAATATATAAAGACAAAACATAAATTTGGTGTAACATTTTTTTCTTCCGAATATATCCTTTTCAATTTATTTTTTTAAATCTTAACTTCTTTTTTTCACATTGGTAGTTATACGACGGTTTATTATTTATCGTATCATTATTTTTAATTATTTTATAACTAACTTTAAATTAGAATTAAATAAAAATATAATAGAATTTGAATTTTATAGTGCTAGAAATTTGGCGAATGGGTCTTCATCATTTAAGACACAAACTCTGATATTATACTCTATGCTGTCATAAGTAAGAGATGAGGTTACAACTTACAAGATATTGATCTATATTGAAGCCTGTGATATTTTACTCTAAATATATCTGTGCCTCTTCATTTGAGATTCATCATCAACATTTTTAGATATGTATAACACAGTATCATCGAAAAGCCGAGAAATCCCTCTGAGAATTCCGTCTTTAACCACTCATTTTTCAAAGGAAGTAAGAACTATAACAGCCTGCAACCTCAATTTTACCCAACAACTGCTCCAATCCTGCAAAAAAAAACACCAATTTATTAACCTAATGTAACTCTACTACACAACAAAATTGAAACATTCTTTCCCTGAAATTGAACATTAATACCTATATCAGGACTCTGAATATACATATCCTTAACCCTATGAGGCGATAAATTCTCAAAGGATTGAACATGAACATGCTCGTCATCCCCGGGGGTTATTTTCTCTTTCGGCGACTCAACCTCCATCTCCGCCTCCGGTTCTACCTGATTGGTTGCATGAACAGATTGCTTCCGCTTGGAACGAGCTCTTCGATTCTGAAACCAATTATAAACATTAGTCTCTGATATTTGACCATGCTGTCCAAGCTCACTAGCTATATCTTTGATCTTCTGTTTAGAGGGAGTTCCATTTCCTTCATCGAAAATCCGTTCGAGTATCTGAAGCTGGAGAACAGTCGGAGTCCATCGCTGCCTGGATGATATCTTGTGTCCGGAACATGCCATCAGTGGATCACAGTACAGATTACCAAGCCTCAGTCCAGCGAGGTCATGCTGTGTGGTGATGGATTTGTGCATCTGAATAAGCTGATCGGAAATGGTTGTGTAGACGGAAATCTGTTGCCGGAGAAGTTCCAGTTGTTCGTCGGTCATCACTTTCACGTAGAGGCTTCCTCCGATTATGGCATTTGATTTTGAGCAACTCTCGTGTTGTTCTGTCTCCATTTCTACTTTTTTTCTTCTTCTTTGTAAATCAATTTGATTTCAATTTTCAATTGAAATGGAATTTTGTTTCATTTGTGTTTTGCAGTCTTCATAATCAAAACAAAAGGACCGCACTTTCTTGCGCAATTTAGACTCTCACTCCGCAAATCACGCCATACTCCCTCCTTCCTTTTACATTTTTACATTTTATTATTTATATAATTTTACAAGTCTTTTTTAAAATAAAAATTATTATCATTATTTTTTTTTTAATGTTTTTTGAAGGACTTAGTCTTTTATATTAGATTTCCATTGGGTTGAGACTCAATTTCAGTCCATATTCTTCGTACACTATAGCCTTTTTTTGGGAGGTTTCTTCCCCACCATACTTCCACATTCCTTGTACTTTTATTATAATATTCAATATCACGAGTTTTTTTATCGGATTTTTGGAGAATATATTTTTTTTACCGTAATTGAACTATTGGATTTTTCAAAATCATATGAATTCTTATCGCATCTTCAAATACACAACTGAATTTTTCAAAAAATATGAATTTTTACTCGATTTTTCAAAAAGTTTACGAGTTTTTATTGGATTTTTCAAAATAGTACGAGTTTTTATCGCATTTTTTGAAAAGTCTATGAATTTTTACCGGATTTTTCAAAAAATATGAGTTTTTAACGGATTTTCAAAAATATGAGTTTTTATGGAATTTTTCAAAATACACAACTAGATTTTTCAATAAAGTATGAGTTTTTGGTCAAGTAGTGGGCTTTATCATTGTTAGATCTATTGACATGGTTTATAGCCCATTTTCTAAAATGCCTTAGGATTTTGTACATATTTTCCACCAAGAACCCTAAGTGGGTTTTGCCTCTATCTTTTTGCGTCATTTTACCTTCTCTTTTGCAACCTTGAACATTCTTGCACCAAATAACCTTCTCTGCAACATATGTCATTCTCTTTTCCATATGATTGTTATCCTCATTTACTTGCGCCTTTCCCTTCATATCATACCTCTCCTTACTATTGATGTTGCTACCCACCTCATGTGTACTTTCCAATTTGCTTTCAATCATCTCCACAACTATTTTGCAATTGGTCCTTGTCGCTCCCGGGATTTTCATCCTAGTACAAACGCGAAAGTGGCGCGGAAAAGTTAGAGTCGCCAGCCAGACATTTTTATCCCAATGGAATGGGAAAGGTAATGTTGCACAAACCTGAGGAAGAAGGGAAGGACGAGGCCTTGCGAACCAAAGATCTGGATACGGGAGTCGGTTACGAATTGAGAAGGTATTAGCACCACAATCCATCCGCCGTATCCGACGGGATCCACGCTTATAAGTCTGTTTTCAAAGGGTGAGAAATAATGTGCTGTTTGAATAAAAGGATGGCTATTTGGAATGAAATGGAAATGAGAAAAGAAATGGAAATGGAAATAAAATGGGAAAATGTAGGGAAAAAGAAAGATTGTGCTCGAATGGGCCCTACCCCACTGCCTACGTACCTCATCGGGATGAATGAGGATCAGAGACGCCGTAGTTCGTCTAACTAAGGCTTACACTCGTTTGTGTTTTTTAGGATGACATTGCCATATCTCTAGCTCAGGTGTTACCGGCTCTGACTCGAGGGTGTTTACCGTGTCGCTGTTTGAACTGTTGAGACAAGTCATGTTCGTCCACAAAGAGTATGAGATGATATGAGAAGACGTGACTTCTTGGTTTGTTGTCTTTTATAAGAAATGTTTTGAATTTGTGTTTATTGAATGTATAACACTAAAGACTATGACACATGAGCGAATACTTTCCAAGATCGCCCCCAATGGAACGTTTGTAAAGCATCCTAGAAGAGTGAAGGAGACCTCCACTAGTCATTTCCTGTATAGCTTAAGGCTCGTGGCGCATTGTACACCTTTTCCTTTATTAAGTGTTTTTTATTTTCTTTTAAGATGAGAGGAGAGACTCAAGTTATAAAAGGAAAATTTTTAAGGGAAACTAGACTTACCCTAAGTTAGTTGAATTCATGGATAACCTATGGTTAGTGAGGTTTGAAATTAAATCTACCTAAGAGATATAAGACTAAACATGCAAGTAAAAGAAGTCAATAATGAGTAATAGGGTCCTCCTAAGTCATGGTAGGTAAAAACGTATATGAAATATAAATGGGATGAAACAATGGATCGGGTGGGTCGGTTGCGTGGTGCTGAGACGCACGACTTATGGTGTGAAACATACAAGGCTTGCCTTTGGTTGAATGGAGTGGAACGACGGTGATCGAGGTACCCTATAGTTACATGCAACTTTATTTATTTATTTGAAAATATACTCGACGTTGGATCGAATACTTTATTTGTTTTTGAAAATTTGGTTTTCTATCAATTCGTTTTATCTTTCCTATCCTATTTATGGAAACTATACAAGCATACAAGTTCTAGGATATTACATCACAAAGTACACAAAATATGAAACATAATCAAGGCATAAAAAGTCCAAGTCCATAAGCCAAACCTTGCAAAATACCTTGCACAAAAAACAAATAGTTATTGAATGATATGAACCATGAATATGCATAATGTGATGGAATGAATTAAAATGACAAAAAATATTAAAAGTCATGGAAAAAATGTGAAATTAAATTCCTAAGGTCTTAAACTTGATTATAACACTATGCTAAAAAATCTCTTAGAAATTCTAATCCTAACTATGTCAAATGGTCATCTAAACTTATCTAAAGTTTAATCACAAACTTATACAAGTCACAATACCAAAACAGTAGAAAAAATGCCCTAAAAAATACACAAAAATATTATAGGTACTCCTATTTGTCCTTTAATCATGGCAAAAAGAATGGGCACAAAATGTTATGGGAAGTGGCATAAATAAATTGTACAAAATTATGTGTCCAATTGAAAATTCAATAGAAAATCAATTAAATGAAAATTCGAAATTAAATTGAAAAATGATTAAATTCAGAAAATAAAAATTGAGCGTGTTTCTAAATTGACTTAATATTATAATATAATTTTTGTGGATTTTTATTATGCATCTTTTATATTTTTATGGAATTAAATTAAAGACGCATAAAATAGGAAAAAAAAGAATAGCAATAGAACGGGGGGTGGAAATAGAAATGTATTTAAGTTAAAACGAAAACTGGGCCTGAGTGAGGGGTGTTAGTAGTAAATTGCCTAGGCCCGTTGGCACTGCAATGGCTGGGGTGCAAATAAAGTTGTTTTCCAGTTAAAAAATTGATGGGCTTCTAAATGGGGGGTGTTGGAAGCGCTTCGCAGGCCCATTAGCTGGATGGCCTGAAGATACATGGATGTTGTTGTGGATAGGGGCGCATGTGCATGAGATCCGGTGGTCCAACCGGACGGTGACACTTGTCACCGCCGGAATGGACCACCCCAAAGGATCTTATCTTCCCCAAGATTCAACAATGGCAGAGAATTTAACTATAATTAAAATCCTTAAAGACTAATTTCGGTGCCATTAACTTACATTAATAAGTTTTATTTTTCAATTAAAATCAAGACTAATCTCCTAGATTGAAAAACAAATCATAAGTCAAAACTCACAAACACTCAGGCTCTACCAACTCTCTCACTCAAACCCTAATTTCGTCTTCCACCCATTCTCACCCCGAATCAACCACAGCGGCGCTACCACCGCGAATCCACCGAAGAAGACGACGGCCTCCCCCCTTCTCACTCATCGCCTGAACCTCATCTATATCATCAAAATCCGCATCTCTAACCTTCCCAATCTCCAATCCCTAACCGAATCCTTCCCCTTTCTCCGAATCCGAAACAAAATTCATGGCGGTTCGTTCAACATCAAACACAATAACACGCAACAAATGATGATTTCTTGAGTTCGTACCTTGAATTGGGGTCGTGGTGATGGCTGCGCAAGTGTTGCCTCGGTGATGAGTGAGAAGAAATTCCTCCAGGTACGTTCAAAGGTTCCTCCGTCTCAATTTCCCGTGATTTCTTCTTCTATTCCGCGATCTCAAATTCTTTTCAAAATTGTATTTATGAACTGGTTTGTTACTGAATCGAATCCACTGTGAAATTTCTTTGTGATAACCGATGCAGGTCCTCGTTGCGGATTATAGAGCTGATGTCAAACCGGTACGATGTTCTGGTAGCAGCGATGAGTTGCGGTGATAGTGATGTCGTAACTGTGGCCTGGTCATTGCACTCAGAATTGATGCATTCTTCTTTTTCTTTGTATCAATTCTGCAGGTTTTTTGTTAACAACGCTCTTTTGTGAAGGGGACAATGATGCAGGGATAATGAAGATGTTGTTTGTTGTTAATGGATATGGATTGAGAGGATGAAAATTCGAAGTTTTGTAAAGGTGTAAAGGGGTGATGAAGCTGAGTGAAGGAAATGGAAGGAACTTGGAGGTTGAGAGAGTGAATAGATGGAGGATAGGATGGAAGAAGAAGCAAAATCGTTTTTTTTGAGGAGAGGATGAGGGTTAGAGGAAAATTGAATCCGGATTGGAGGAAATGGTGAATAATCCAGGTGATTGTGAAGGATGAATCAGAAGAAAAAATGGCCCCCCAAGATGAAGGTCATGGCTCTGTTTTATAGAAGATCAGAATCAGATTCAGGTAAAATCAATTATTTTCTGTTATGGTCTGTTGGAGGTAGTTAGAGACTTAACTGAATTCTGTTAAGTTGGTTAGTTTGTTTGGTAGAAATTTGTAACTGCTTCTATTCTGAACTTTTTCCCTTCTGTTATGAATCTCTGTTCTGATAATGATTGTTATGCAGATGAGTTATGCAGAGGACTGACATAGCTGATTACACTGAGCATCTTTTGCTTTGCATAGAGTTCATGTGACAGTTAGCAAATAAAATAAGTAAGGTAGTTTAAGTTGCTTCAATAGTGAATAGTATAACGCGCATAGTTGCTGACATATTTCGGTGTATTCAGGCAGAAAGAAGGGCCAGAGTGCACAAGTTAAGACTTGAGAAAGGAGCTGCAAAAGCTGTTTAAGAGCTTGAGAAATGTAATGACTCATTTATATTGTTATAAATTTGTTGACTTTTTTATGGATTTATGTTCTCTGAATGTTGTTTCTCTATCTGCTTCAATGTAGATGATCCACAAAATGATCCGAATATATCAAAAGATCCATACCAGACCTTATTTGCGGCTAGACTTGTAAGTTATATTTTCCAAATTTCCAATAGAGTAATTCTGGTGCTTTTTCATATTGCTTGTCATATCTTATTGATTTCATCTTCTAATAAGGTTATGAGACTACTGAGAGCAGAATCAAAAGGGAGTTTGAATCATATGGTGCAATCAAACGGGTAGGTAATTTCATCAAAGACTTTTGCCGAATACTCTTGACAACTTCGGGTCTTCTAAATCCTTTTATATCCGTAAATTGATTTTTTAATCCTTTCTTTATGTAACAAATAGACGAACCCTGAGTTTTCTGTTGTAGCCGATTTTCTTACGCAATTCTTCTTTGACTTTGTAGCTGGAAACGTGATGCAAACTGAATTGAAGAAATGTGGCGGCAGGATTTTGTTGAAGATTTTCCTTCTTATTAGATTTTCTGATGTAATTTTAATTAGTATCAAATGAAGAACTTATTGATCTTTCCTGTATATAGTCTATCTTCCATTTTCCGAATTTCCTTGGATAACAAATCCCTTCTATCCTTTGTTATAACTTCCACAACATGTATTGTGAGGATAATGAAGACTAGAAAAGTACTTAGTCACACTCTTCTTATTACTGCACTCCTCCAATTGTTAACTTTAATTTTTCAATGCAATTATAACCTGTGTGAATCCCTAAGTAGTTCCATCACTTCCATATTGTAATAGTGTTGTCTGGTCTTCTGATGGTGTGATATATTATAGCGGCTACACCATTATGAGTGAAAGTTTCTGATATGAGTTGTTCGTGCTTCTTGCAGAGGCTTTAAAGCTTCTTCTTCTTTATGGAAAAGAAATCCATCCTTTTTTTTGTGTTTGTGTAGAAAGAAAACACAAGTGTTATGGGAATTTTTCGGGGGAGGGTTTGAGAGAGAGAGTAAAGAAAGTGAAATGAAAGGTTTGTGGAATTTGAAATTTGAAAAGTGAAGAAATGGTTCATTAAAATGGAATTGGGTTTCAAAATGGGCTTAATTGGTATTTAATTAATTTTTTAAAAATGAAAGGATATGCTTTCTTCATTTCAATGAATATAAGAATATGAGTTTTTTTTAAAAAAAAAAAATAGATTTGGATATTGATGGGCTAGTATCCTGAATACCAAGTTATTCTTCCGACCAAAATTTACCACATCCAATCCATTCCTAACTTCAGATTCAAAATCATTTTTGTATTTAATCAATCCCTCAAATTCAACCTCCAACCTCATTAACTTGTAAGTAACGCCCAAATGAGAAGACTACGATACCATGATTGTCATGAACCACTCTTTGAGAAAAATATATGATGGGGGGCACCTTTTCGTGCTGGGGAGAGGCCCTATTACCTAAGATACGCTCATCCTTTATGATTATGTGTGTTCAACCTTTGCTCCGACTTGGTTGAGATACGAACCACCCGAATCATCTCTGGATAAGGCCAATTCAAATTACCAGGAATCTCTTGACCCCATGCCCTAGGAGCCAGTGACCAAATGGAGGATGCATATGGACAGCGTATAAACCAGTTAGGGTAATAAGTAAGAGGGCAAATTTTGGGATGTTACAGCTGCCCCTATTCAATCACTGTAGACCTGAATGGATGATAGTTGTTGCTTTCAGACATTTGAGGTATGCAGGGATTGAATACTAGAAACAACCAGAAAATTTGCACTCTGTGGCAGAAGAACAGGGAAATAAACTCAACCGAACGAACTCTGCTTGAATATAATTATGATGTGAAGAAAAGTAAACATGGGATGCCTTTTGAATGATGCCAGAGGACTACTGGCTTGCCACGCTGCGGGTGGATTTTGAGAATTTACGACCGAAATTTAAGATATTTTGCCACCCTGAGGATGGACTTTTGCCAATCTACGGTTGGACTTCAAAATACATTGCCACACTGCGGGTGGACTTTGGAAATGATGCCACCCTGAGGATGGACTTTCGCCAATCTGCGGTTGGACTTCAAAATACATTGCCACACTGCGGGTGGACTTTGGAAATTGCCACGCTGCGGGTGGACTTCTGCTCACTGTGGGAGATTTTTGAAACTTGCCACCCGAAGATGGGCTTTGGCCAGTCTGTGGCTGGACTTTTGCTCACTGTGGGAGACTGTTGAGATTTGCCACACTGCGGGTGGACCTTTGCTCACTACGGGAGACTTTTGCTCACTACGGGAGGCTTTTGCCCACTTCGGGGGACTTTTGCTCACTACGGGAGGCTTTTGCCCACTGCGGGGGACTTTTGAAAATTTGCCACACTGCGGGTGGACCTTTGCTCACTACGGGAGACTTTTTCTCACTACGGGAGACTTTTGCTCACTACGGGAGGCTTTTGCCCACTGCGGGGGACTTTGGAGATTTGCCACACTGCGGGTGGACTTTGAAATCTGCCACCCGAAGATGGACTTTGGCCAGTCTGCGGCTGGACTTTGAAATCTGCTACCCGAAGATGGACTTTGGCCAGTCTGCGGCTGGACTTTGAATATGTTGAATTTGCACGGCATGTTGCCCCATGACACTGGGGATATTATGTCTTGAGTATTGTTAATGAACTGGTGAAAGAAATTCCTGACGCGGAAGTAATAAGTCTCTGCTGACTCTGTAGGGAAACACAATGATCGTGAATTCGATATCAAGAGGCCCTGTGGGGATAACATCTCTGTCTGAGAGGAGCGTGAATAATTCATCTGCCCGAATCATCACCTTTGCCAAAAATAAATTGGACTTTTAGATTTGAGGGCCGTGCCCGGGGATACCTTGATTATTGAGGAATATCCACTCTTATGGACCTGCTGGGGAGGAGAATGATTTATCTGAAATCTTCTAGGGGAATAGGAATTGCCTTAGATCTGCGGAGGGACCGAGATCAAGGAAACCATCTGAAGGAAAAAATGCTGACTTTAGTGAGGATAACTTCTATTTGCTTGCTGGCGACGACAACACCGAGACACGTCCTGTTGAGGAGGAAAGATTTCAAGTTGTCTCGTACTGGGGACCAGTTGCTTCTGTATGGACTTTACCTCAAGAGGATTTTACAAAAGACTTGGTGTCTTTAAACTCTTAGGTATCGTAACGACTGCACGAATCAGTGTAATAACCTTGCTGAGGAGATAGCCATTGCCAATGCAGATGAGTTTGTATCTGTCAGAAGTGCTGAACGAGATAGTTGACTTGACAAGTAACCACGGTATTCTAAACTCCGGGCAAATGCTTCCGATCATCTGTCTTCGGGAAAGAATGAATTTTCGTACTATTAGGGTGGCCTGCCCCAGTACAAGTATTTGAATAGATTTGCACCCGAGTGACTGATCTTCGATCTTGGAGAGATTTGAATCTCGAGGTGATTGCCCCAGTTTGACTGAAATTTGAAGAGATTGCTCCACATAACTGCCCCGGATTGGCTCAGTACTTTAATTTTGAAGAGATTGCTCGACGTGACTGCCCCGGATTGGCTAGCTCTTACCATGACTAGTTGGGAAAGTCCTTGCTCAATGAAGCTTTTTCGGAAAAGTGTACCTCGACGTGACAGTCTTTCGGAAATTTTAGACTTCTCAACCTGGCAAGCTTGAGCTTCTGGATTGAATTTCCGCATGTGAACCCTTTATAATGCTCAACAGATGTATGCAAGCAAAAAATGTTTTATTTTTAGAATGAAAATTCTAATGCAACACACACGTTAAACTTGAAGTTTTGAAAATGGATCGTTAACCTTCGTGAGCGAATCACTGGTTAAGATACGACCTTTATTTGAATGAAAGTATGTACATGCAATACCAACAAACGTCTTTTAGCACAACTCATAGGATTCAGGAACGCGGTCTCGTGGTAGTACGCTCTCAAATTAAACCTGTTTCAGTTAGGACTTTTAAGGGTTGTATCGTGGCCTAGTTCACGGTTATAGAAACAAAGGATACAGGCTCGAAGTTTATTTGTGCCCACCCGCTCTTCATGATGTTCTCCATTCCTATGCTCAGCTAGTTATCACAAGCATCCACCTTTCATAAAGGTTTCGTATTGATTGAGGAACCATTGCTGCTATCAGTTCAAGCACCAATCAGGTTGTTACTGAGAGTCAGTCACTCCTCTATCTTTCATGTCTGTGCCACACGACTTTGTTCTCGTTTTGAGGATCTTTCTTATGTAATCCTTTCTGTCTTTCGCTTCGGCGTTATTTTGTTTATCCCTAACTTTTGCCTGGACTGATTCTTGTGAATCTTTGATTGTGGAGTCCAGCGGGATGCCCTAACTTTTGCCTAAGTCGCTTGTTTTCAAGTTTCGACTTAGCGGGCTTTTCTTTTCTTTTTCTTTTTGTATTTTGAACAAGTCGCGTGACATTGTTTGTCTTGATTGCTTCGCGAGGATTGTGACTGCCTCATTCCTTGGTCGACGAAGGATAACCATTGTGGTTTTCAATCTTTGGACCTTTTGACTTTGCTAACCATTGTGGTTTCGGGTCTTTGGACCTTTTGATTAGCATAATAGAATGCAACGGATCTTCAAATACACTTCTTTAGGGAAGTCTGAACGCTTGGTCTGACTAGCTGGTATCTACCCTGCCCCTGGGTTACATGTGAGGGTTTTTTTATGTGAAAAGAAACTCCTACTTCAAGGCTCAAAGGGGTTAGCGAGGGTTTATCTTCCTTATATCTCCAGTGTTTAGGATTTGAAATAATGCCTGTACATCGTCAACAGGGCCTTACTCGAGAGCACACAATTAGAGATTTTGCGTTTTGTTTCGTCATTCTCCTTTCATAGAATTTAAGCATGACAATTGGTATTGCGATGTACAAATGCAAAATTATAAGGGAATGCAAATGAAATTACTTCAAGAAAAACATGTGAGTTTTATTATTGCTAACATTCAAAAGAAAACAAATTTCATACAAGTAGACAAATGTTTAACATATAAAAGAAACTACAAATGGAAATGCAGTAAAGAAACTGAATATTGCCATAGTTGAGGAGACTTGGCTCCGTTTGGACCTATCAGTCTTGGATACTTTCAACGATCAATAGCTCTTTTCACAGACTTGTAATCTTCAATTTGCAGTTGCATGCCCAACCCTGGCAGTAATACTTCCTCTTCTAGCTATTCTAACTCTGACACGAGACATCTGAAGAAAAGAGTGAAGCTGGGGGGTAAAGTTGCCCCATAAGGTTGCTCGGAAAGACCTGACGATCTTCTGCCTACGTATCTCCATTGACTGATGACCAATGAAGAATCAGAGCGACGTAGTTCCCCTCAATAGGGATGAAAAACGAACAATGAAGAAAGGCAAACACATAAATGCCATCACTGAGACTATTTGAATACTGCTGGCTTTATTTGCTTCATGAATACCCTGGCGTCCTGGGTGATCAGCTCGAAGACTTCAGCTTAACGTGAACCATCTGGTAGAATAACCGTGACACCGGTTCCATTATGACTAGGCATCGTATTCTGGAGTACATTTGGAAGAGGAGCGAAATTGATCGCCTTGGAGTCAACTAGGTCCTGTACCTTGTTCTGAAAAGCCCAACATTTCTCAATACTGTGCCCCTGGGCACCTGAATGGAACTCGCACCTGGCGTTAGCATCAAAATTCGGAGGTAGATTGTCAGGAGCGGGAGGTCTCATGGTACGAAGCTCGACCAAGTTCAACTTTAGCAGCTCCGGGAGCAATACAGCATATGGGCACGGGACGGGGTCGAGTCTGCGGTTTCTCGCTCTTGTTCTTTCTTGAAATGGTCTCTGTACCTGTTGTTGCTGACCCTGTGGTCGTTGTTGTTGAAACTGTGGTTGTTGTTGTTGAACCTATGGAGTAATGGTCACCGCAGCTGTTTGGTGGTAACCTTGAGAATAACCTCTGTCTCGGCTTCTATACACAGCATTCGTCTCGCCTTCTCTTCTTCTTTGGCCGTTGCCAAAAGGTTTTCTCACACCAGAAGAACTAGCACTGCTTGCATCCTGGATCTTTCCCATTTTCATAAAATTCTCTATTCTTTCTCCAGCAATGACGATATCAGAAAAACCAATGGACGGGCAAGCGGCCAGTCGGTCCAAGTAAACACCTTGCAAGGTGCCCATAAACATGTCGGCCATTTCCCGATCCAGCAATGGAGGTTGAACCTGTGCGGCCAGCTCACGCCACCTCTGGGCGTACTGCTTAAAACTCTCTTTAGGTCCTTGAGACAAGTTCTGCAACTGGGTACGATTTGGAGCCATATCAATATTGTATTGATATTGCTTGAGGAATGCCTCAGCTAGATCTTTCCAACTTCGAATAGAGACCCGACTCAGCTTCATGTACCAGCTCAACGAAGCTCCAGATAAACTGTCTTGGAAGAAATGCATCCAAAGTTTCTCGTCATCAGTATGAGCAGAGATTCTTCTGAAGTACGCATGAATGTGAGTCCTAGGACATGTGCTGCCGTTGTACTTGTCAAACGATGGTGCCTTGAACTTTGGAGGGATTCTGACTCCTGGTACTAATCCGAGACTGGTTACATCGATGCCCAAGGAATTCTGACATTCCATGGCCTTGATCTTCTCTGATAACTCTTCATACCTGCGATTGTTGATCTCATTCATGTTACCCATATCAGCATCCAGTAGAGTGAACTGGTCTTCTTGATTGTCTTCTAAACCTGCATTACGTGTTGTGGTCCTATTTGGATTAGGTTCTCCGTTACGGGCAGCATTAAAATCCACATTCTCGGCCGGTATTCCCGTATTAACATTCCCATGAGGTTGCTCAACCATCAACCGGAGACGCTCCTGGTTCTGGGCCATGCCAGTCATCATTTCCATGAACTGATCCATCCTCTGTCGGAGCTCATTGAGATCAGTCTGCATTCGATCAGCCATCCTTACTCGGTTTCTTTTAGTCGGATATCGGTGAACGCGTTGACCAGCTATATTGCCTGCAATCAAATAAGTTAGAAACCCTGGGTAACCTGCAAAAATACAAGAATATGGTATGCAGGAAATGAATGTTATGGCATGTTGATTCATTTTTAGGGCATCTCATCCCCTGATTCCAGTTTTGTGAGTTTGATGAAGACAGAAGCTCTTTTTGCTATAAATAACAAGCGATGTTGATAATATAAGGTGTGTGTGTGGCAGACGTGCCAAACAATTCCAAGAATACGAAGGCCGACGTGTTTTTGCAAATGTGTCAGATGTGTCGGTGATCACAAAGTGAGAGAACACATAATGATAGTAAAGAGGCCTTTTTATGATAAGAACTTTGTTGATATAGTCAAAACACCAAAAGTATGGATTCAAACAGAAGTACAATGATAAAAAGATTCCATCAACAGTCCTGATGGTAACCCCACAACATACAAGCAAACAGAAAGATATTTTTGTCAATGTGATCCTCTATCTAGGTCGGAGCCAATGATCGGTCCTGTCTTTGGAACTTCTACCAACTCCTTTGTCTGCACCTGGTTGTCTTCAAACCTCTTCAGCTTCTTCTGATAGCAAATCATCATCCGCTTGTAGTAAGCAGCTTCTTCTCGGGCTCTAGCAAGTTCCTCATCTTTTTCTCTCAACTTATCGGCCATCTCTTCGTCTTTCTCCTTTAGCTTACTCGTGATCTCTTCAGCTTGAACTTTGTCTTGTTCCTCTCTTTTGATCCTGTAAGCAGCGTGTCTCTTTTTCATGTTCTCAAACATCAAGGTCTTCTGATCCAGTTGCCTTCTAGTGTCAATGTATTCCTTGGAAGAACTTCTAGTAGCAAACTCGAACCTCTCATACCGAGCCAACTCAACTTCACACTGTTTCCTTTCAATAGCATGCCTCTCAGCATCTTCTTGAGCTTTCCACTCAATCTCAAGTCTAGCGTGATTAGCTTTAGCAAGCTCCTGACCCAACTGTGCATTCTCCATTAACAAACCGTCTCTTTCCGTCTTCATCTTGTTGAACTCTTCAATGCTAACTGTGGTAGGTTTTTCAATGACTGTGGGATATAGAAGAGGCGCAGGCCCAAATGGTAATAGTAACACTTCAACCCGTTCTCTTAACCATTCTGCAAATGGTGGATACATTCGACAATTCCCTACTCCCAAAGTCTTCTTCCCTCTCGTCTTTCGACTATGCCAAGCATTAGAAGCTTTCTGAGCAATCTCGAATCCATCTGTTGATTGGAAGTACAAAGACTCTGTGATGTCCACAGCAGCTGGTGGTTCCTTTAAGGCATACCCAAACTGTCGAATCGTGAGAGAAGGGTTGTAATTAATTCCCCTTTTCCTCCCGATCAATGGAACATTAGGGAATCCTCCGCAACTATGAAGAATGTCAATGCACCACAAACCCTGATTAACCCAGACAATGTCCTTTGCTTGCAAACCCATCAATCGTTCAGACCATTCAAGAGTGTTCTTCGTCTTCTCAAAAGCTCCTGATTGTGGAAGAAAGCGTGTGAACCATTTGTAGAATACAGTCGCGCAACAATTCAACATTCCACCCCTTCGCTTCTCATTCTTATAATGCACAGAGTGGTAGAGATCACCTAGGAGAGTAGGAATAGGATTCTTTGTTATGAAAATGCGAATAGCATCAACATCCACGAAGTTCGGCATGTTCGGGAATAAAGTGATTCCATAGATACACAAAGCTAGGACCGCATTGAAGGTACTCCAACTTTTTGCCTCAGCTACTTTAGTAGCCTCATCCAACAAGAAACTCAAATGATATCCTCGGAAGCCTCCTTTGCTATCAATCCGGTCTTCCAATAATGACTTGCTCAAATAAAGAGCAGTTGCTACATCTTTGAAGTCGGGATCAATCTTGGTCCCAAAGAATGGTGCACAGTCCTTCACGGAGACTCTCAGGATGCTCGAATACTCCTCTAATGTAGGTGCCAACACGAAATCAGAAAGTACGAAACATCTAAGCTGTGGATCATAAAACTGTAGCAAGGTGTGCATCCCTCTGAAAGCATAGTCACTGATGGGCTCTATGAAATACAAAATCCACCCGTAATCCTGCTTGAAGACATTCAGAACTTCTAGAGGAGCTAAGGCCTTTACTTTGAGAATTTCTTTCACAACAGGCTGATAAACTTTGTAGGAGATAATACACTTGGTCTTCTTCTTGGGTTCCATGCTCATAGATCAATGCCCACAACCGGAATCAAGGATGTAATATGCAGCCCTGCAAATGAATAAACATGCGTTACGAATGCAAGTATGCGGATGATGTGATGCAATGCAATGTGTAACACGGTGGTTGAACTGACTTTAAGTTATGTTGCGGATAGCAAGAGTCGCCACCGAATTTTATTTTATCCAAAAGGAAAGGGTATAAAAGAACAGGAAAGACCTTAAGAGAATATTTTCGGGTCCGGGGGGTAGGTTATGTAAAGGGAAGGTGTTAACACCCTTTACATCCATGGTTATCCATGGGCTCTTAGTTACTTAGCTCACTTTTGAATTGTTTTTTTGAAAGTGTAGTGTGTGAGTAGGAAAATTTTCATATGAGTTGATAATGATCCATGTACGGATGCGTAAAAACTTGTTTTTTGAAAATTTGTTTGAAATTGTGGAAAGTTTGAAAAGTTTTTGAAGTGAGCAAGTACATAAGAGGAACCTACCCTAAAGTTTTAAGTCTTTCTTGTTCTTTATCCTTTAATTGGTAAGACTATCCCTACTATTAAGGAGTAGGTAGTCATTACCTTGGATGTTAGGGACATGTGAGGGACATTTATTTTTGAAGGCAACTGTGGGGTGTATTAAGCATAAAGGAGGGACTATCATCATTATTCGAAGGGACTCGATTCGTAAAGGCAACCATGAGGGACTTGATGATTTTTCTTTTTAAGGGACTTGCTTTTTACACCCCACTTGACCTTATTAATAGGCAACATAGAGGGATAGCCTTAGAAAGTGTAGGATGGCGATTAAAAATCGACTTACGTGTGTGAGTGTTCAATATTATTTATCTTTAATTAAAATGAGCTAAATTTATTTTTAAGTTGAATACATGTTTTACACTCCCTAAATTACTAACCATAGCATGACAAATTAAATAATTAAATATTACAAAATTTACATCCGGGAAGCAATTACATAATAATTATAATAAAGCAATTAAAATAAATAGCAAATAAATATAAATATATAAGCAAAATAATAATAAGCAAAAAAATAATAAATTAACAATAAATAAATAATGGGTTAGTGGTAATAAAAATTAGGAAATAGGGGTTAGTTAAAATAATAATAACATTAAATAATAATAAAAAAAGTTAGTAATAATAAAATAAGTGAGGTTAAATAATAAAAATTAGTGCAATAATAATAATATATAAAATTAATAAAGCAAAATAAATAACATAGTTAATAACAATAATTAAATAAATAAAATTAAATAGAAAAATATTATAATGACATGATTAAAATAATAAACACAAAAATAGAATTTTAATATATAAGCATTTAGTTAGAAACATAAATAATTAAACAATTACTATAATATAAAATTTTTAAACATAATATAGTTATAAATTTTAATTATTACAAATTTAATCATTTTAAACATATATTAACATTTATTTATTAAAACAATAATTATTTACATATTATAAGGAGAAAATAAATTTTAAATATTATATTCACAAAATTAATCATATTTATAAAATTTATAATAATCATATTAAATAAATAAATAAATATACATAATAATTACATTAAGAATTAGAAAATAAAATTATTTAGAAAAAAAATAGAATTAAGTTTTATTTTAGAAAATATTTTAGGGTTTGTTTAGAAAATTAGGGTTTTGTTAGAAAAAGATTTTTAGGGTTTATAATATAAAGTTATTTTAATTAATATACATACTATAATTTATTTATATGATTATAAAAATAATTTTCAGAAAAAAAAAAGAAATATAGAATTTGAATTACATTGAATATATATCTACAACATTATTTTAATTATATTTATATACATAAAATTATATTTAATTTAATATTAATAGGATAATCAAAATAAAAGAGAAAAATTGTGAAAAAAACTTACCTGACTGGGATTTGAACCCAGGTCAGTGTATTTGCCAGCAAGAAGAACCACCATCAAGCCACTATGCACGCAGGCAACAAAAGAGAGGGAGAAATTCGTTTTATGCTTCATCTTGAAAATCCAGAAAAATAATGAAAACAAAAGGCCTGGGGGTGGTGTTGAACCCAGGACCTTACAGATACACACATGCGCGCATTACCACCTGGCTGGGAGAGCCCTTCTGGTAGTATAGTGACAACATAATATAATATATTGAGTCTTCTTATTATCCTGAAAAATGGAAAAAATGATGTACGAGACCAAGACTCGAACTCAGGCCCCATAGGTTACACGCGCGTTACTCTCACCACTGGACCAAGCATGCTTTGGTGAATAAGATTAGAAACAATATAATAAAATATTATAACCAATTTTCAAATTTCCAAAAGCGCGCGAACAACTTTGTCTTCAACCTCCTATCCTTCGAAATTTCCTGCGAATTCAGATGCAAATTTTCCTGCGAGTTCTTCAATGTTCTCAACCTACGAAAACGAAACTCAAGCAAAACAATATCAATTCAAGAAATTAATTGGTGTTTCATAATCCTGGTGGTTCATAGAACATTCCTATGCGTCCAGAATTTATTTATATTTGTTGAATCATCAAACCCTAAAATTGAGCTCTAAACCCTAATAATGGCCGCGGGTGATATAGGTCATGAAGCTTCAATCCAATTGTCCAGAATCGTTCCTTGGAACCTCACAAACACAGAAACTCAAACAAAATTCATTAACAATGCATAAATAAACAGAATCGAAACATTGAAATTCAAGACAAAGTTTGATTCGGGTAGAGCAATATGGTGCACATGGGATGCATATGAGTGATGCTTTAGCTTCAGTGATGTCTAAAGAACATCTCCATGTTCTTATTTTACCTTCTAGTGCACTGGATTGAAGAATCCGAATTGGTGTTTTGGCTTGAATTTTTGAACTATGAAACTTACCTTTGGCTGCTGGAAATTCGTGTATGGATGCTTGCATTATGATCAGTACTTATAGGAGACTCAATTAGGTCAAAAAAATTGATTGATTGTGTGGAAGATTTGATACTTGAAGATTGAAAAAGATGGTGTCATGAAATTCAAATATTGGCTCATGAAAGCTTGCTATTTTTGGATAAATCACATGATTTCTTTCTATTTCAACTTCAATCATCAATTAAGACTTTCTAGAAGCATTATCCAAATAAAATCTATTATTTTCATATTTTATTTTTATTTAAAATGATTTTTAATGATTTAAATCAAATTAAATAGAAATAAAAATAATAAAAATTAGATTTTCAATGGTTTGGGTCGTGCATAGTACTAGTGTATGGATTGGATCACAATTTAGCAAGCCCATTTGGAAAGAATTGGTCCTAGACCCCCATTTTCAATATAAACCATCACAAAATTTCCCAAATTTGCAAGGGCATATCTCCCTCAATTTTAAAGGTATGAGGGTGTTATTGGACATTTTGGAAAGCTTGAAGAGTCCTCTAAACAACCCCATTGGTTTCAGGTTCATATCATTTACCAATCTCAAGTTATGCCCTTTTGAAGTTGTTGACTTTTTGTTGACTTTTGAAATGACCTATAATGTCTTAGCTCATATCTTCCAAATGAAGCATTTTTGGGCTTAACTTGAAAGATCAAAGTTGTAGAGAATTAAATTTTCTTCAAAATGAGCTTTGGATGGAGACTTGGTGATGAAGTATGTGAAAGTTATGGCTGGTCAAAGTTCAGTTGACTTTTACTGAGGAAACCCTAATTTAGAAACTCCTGATTATTGATGATCTGGAATCTCCTTGATGAATCATGATCAACCCTTGATCAAATGATGAATTTTACTTCATATAATTGATGTTGGCAAAAAATCATGAAGTTTGACTTTGGTTTGACCACAGTTGACCTCAGTTTGACTTTTTAACTACATTGACTGATTTTGACTTATCTGATCATCTGACTGAGCAAACTTTTGAGAAAAGTCTTGAAACTTGTCATGGGGGTTCTTATATACATATAAGATGTTATGAAGCTCACTTGAGGTATTGGAAGTCCATTTAGCCTGATTAAAGTCAAAACCCTAGTTTTGGATGCACTGCTTAGGAGGTGCATTGTCTGAGGGAATTGTCAACTCTTCTTACTATTTGTGGACTTTGTGAACCTTGTGAACCATCATAAGATGTCTTGTGAACCTTATGAACCTCATGGGAGGTCTTGTGAACCTTGTGAACCTCATAAAGTGACTTGTAGACTTCATGAACCTCATGAAAGGTTTTGTAAGCATTGTGAATCTTGTGAACCTTGTGAACCTCATAAAGTGACTTGTAGACTTCATGCACCTCATGAAAGGTCTTGTAAATGTTGAGAAGCTTGTGAACCTTGTGAACCTTCAGAGAACACAAAGTCTTGTATTGTGAGGGCAAATTTTGGGGTGCAACAGCTGCCCCTGTTCAATTTTCTGAAACCTGAGGGGTTAGATTGGTACATTTGCCAGTCGTGACCTGGAAGGTTGAAGGGGATTGAACACAAAAGCCCAAAAATTTGCACTCACCAGTGCATAGAGTGATATTGATGGTTGGTTGAATATGATTGAGTGGGCTTAAAGATGCCACTGGAGGTATAATGAAAGCTGTCAGGAGTCTGGAGCAGTCCTGAGGTATTGATGATATGCTTTCAGGAGACTGGAGTAATCCTGATGTAACAACATGTCTTCAGGGGGGATAAAGCAATATTGATATATGAGAAGCTATCAGGAGGCTGAAGCAGTCCTGAGGTAACAATATAATTTCAAGAGGATAAAGCAATCTTGAGAGATTGATGATATGCTTTCAGGAGACTGGAGTAATCCTGAGGTACTGATGATATGATTTCAGGAGACTAGAGTAATCCTGATGTAACAGCAGGGCTTCAGGAGGATAGAGCAATCAATAATGATAACCCTAAAGCAGCCTTGAAATAATATAATTTCAGGAGGATAGAGCAATCAATAATGATAACTATAAAGCAATCTTGAAGTAATATGATTTCAGGAGGATAGAGCAATCAATAATGATAACTCTAAAGCAGTCTTGAAGTAATAATAGGATTTCAGGAGGATAGAGCAATCAATAATGATAACTCTAAAGCAGTCTTGAAGTAATGAGAAGTTGTCAGGAGGATAAAGCAACCCTGAGGTAATAATATGATATGCTTTCAGGAGACTGGAGTGATCCTGATGTAACAGCATGTCTTTAGGAGGATAGAGCAATCAATAACGATAACCCTAAAGCAGTCTTGAAGTAATAATATGATATGCTTTCAGGAGACTAGAGTAATCCTGATGAGATTTATAAGCTTTCAAGAGGATAGAGCAATCCTGATGATCATAAGTTTGTTTGTTGGATAATCAACCTGAAAACAAGGTAACATTCTGTAAAATAATATTAGTTTATGCTTTATGTATGCATGTATAATATGATGCACTTAGGTAATGTATTATGTACTCATGTATATGTATGTTATGGTATGATATAAATGATGTATGTATGATATGATACTGCCGGAAGCGTCTGAATATTTTCGTATAACAACTTCTGGCCAGGGAAAATAAATCCCGATTCGTTGTTTGAAGAATATGAGGAACTCATTCCCGTCTTGTTTGATAAGAGGGTATACATAACCTCCTGTCTGCTGGGGATAATAAGGTAGATATAACCTCCTGTCTGCTGGGGATAACAAGGTATATATAACCTCCCGTCTGCTGGGGATAGCAAGGTAGATATAACCTCCCGTATGCAGGGAATAGTATGGTATATATAACCTTTGTCTTCGTTTGATAGTAGGGTAGATATAACATCCCGTCTTCGTTCGTCGTACTCTCATTGGAAAGTAATTTCCCGTATATCTGTATGAGGATAAAAGTGATGGATATAAGTTCCAGGGGAGATGAGACTTTGTGAAGATGAATTCGTCCTACTGAGAGTTTTGTAACTGTTTTGTAAAGAGGAACCGGTGAAGCTTCGTTGAAATCCTTCCCTCGCTTGTCCTTAGTAAATACTATTACTGTATTTTCATGCATTTCTGGTAAACATCAATCATATACATGCATTTCTGGTAAACATCAATCATATTCAAAAGCATACATACATTCAAATACATCCAATGGACGTTTCGTTTATGTAAATAGGGTAAAAGTAAATCTGGATTCAAAAGATGGAATTTATTTATATCAAAAAGTGACCCATACACGGGTAAGTTTGTACAAGGAGACATAAACCCTAGTAAGAGGATTTTGTCATAAAGTTTTTACAAAACAGAGAAAATCAGCTATGCGGGAAACAATCCTATTGAGTTTCAATTCTACTATTGCCATTCAAGTATCTCATCTTCTTGCTGTTGAGACGGAAACGATTGGATTGAGCTTTATCTGTTCGAGCTTGAGTAAGTAGTACAACTGGTTGCAGTTTTATGGGTGATCCAAACGAGACATAGTCATACGCTTTAATCCCTAACTTTTGCCTGGATTGCCCTTTCAGGTTTTCAATCCACCGGGATACCCTTTTTTGCCCAAGTCGCCTTTTCAGGTTTTCGACTTGCCGGGTGTACATCTTTTTATATATATCCCTAATTTTTGCTCAAACCCTTTTGGTTTGCCGGGATGCCCTTATTTTTGCCTAGGCCTGTCAACCTAGCGGGTCTCTTTTTATGCGTAGTATTTTTTAACTATGTCTGCGTTTACAGGCTGTGGGAAGTCTTCACCATCCATTGTAGTGAGTATCATGGCACCTCCTGAGAACACTGTTTTGACTACAAATGGTCCTTCATATGTTGGAGTCCACTTGCCCCTAGGATCACCCTGTGGTAATATGATACGCTTGATTACCAAGTCACCAGTCTGATATACCTTTGGTTTGACCTTCTTGTTAAAAGCTTTGATCATTCGTTTCTGGTACATCTGGCCATGACAAACTGCTGCTAACCTCTTCTCATCAATCAAATTTATCTGGTCAAGTCGAGTCTGAATCCACTCATCTTCATCCAATCCTGCATCCTTCATAATTCTCAAGGAGGGAATCTGAACTTCAATGGGAAGAACTGCTTCCATACCATAGACTAAGGAGAATGGGGTTGCCCCTGTTGAAGTACGTATTGTGGTACGATAACCATGAAGAGCAAATGGTAACATATCATGCCAATCTTTGTAAGTAACAGTCATCTTCTGTACAATCTTCTTAATGTTCTTATTAGCAGCTTCTACTGCCCCATTCATCTTCGGACGATACGGAGAAGAGTTATGATGCTTAATCTTGAACTGCGTGCAGAGATCAGTAATCATAGTGTTGTTCAGATTAGAGCCATTGTCAGTGATAATCCTTTCAGGGATGCCATACCTACATATGAGATTATTCTTAATGAACCGAGCCACGACATTCTTGGTAACAGATGCAAATGAAGCTGCCTCTACCCACTTCGTGAAATAATCAATAGCAACCAGGATGAAACGATGCCCATTGGAAGCAGTAGGCTTGATCTCACCAATCATATCAATGCCCCACATGGCAAAGGGCCAAGGAGCAGTCAACACATTCAATGGTGATGGAGGTACATGAACTTTATCAGCATAGATTTGACACTTGTGACATGTTCTAGAGTGTTGATAGCAATCAGCTTCCATGGTAGACCAATAGTAACCTGCTCTCAATATTTTCTTTGCCATAGTATGACCACTAGAATGAGTGCCAAAGATCCCATCATGCATATCCTCCATGATCTCAGTTGCTTCCTTCTTATCCACACAACGAAGCAAAGTTGAATCATGATTGCGCTTGTACAAAATCCCATTACTCAAAAAGAATTTAGCAGAAAACCTTCTCAGAAATTTCCTATCTTTGACAGATGCCCCCTCAGGGAACTCCTGAGCTTCAAGATATATTTTCACTTCATAGAACCAAGGTTTCTCCTCTGCCCCTTCTGTGCCAATCTCATTGCAATATGCAGGCTTTTCAAATCTATCAATAGTAATCTTGGGAGCCTCATCATCCCAACTGATCTCAAACATGGATGCCATGGTAGCTAATGCATCTGCCAACTGATTCTCTCTTCGTGGAATATGTCCAAAGGTAATCTCTTTGAAATGTGGGATCAAAGACAACACATGCTCTCTGTAAGGAATGAGGTTATCATGCTTGGTATCCCAATCTCCTTTAATCTGACTTACTACCAAGGCTGAATCTCCATACACATCAAGGAACTGAATCTTCATATCAATAGCAGCTTTAATACCCAAGATACATGCCTCATACTCAGCCATGTTATTGGTACAATAGAAACAAAGTCTGGCAGTAATCGGGGTATGACAACCTTCAGGGGAACTAATCACAACACCAACACCATTACCAAGTGCATTAGAGGCACCATCAAAAACCATAGTCCATCGGGATCCTTGTTCAGGTCCGTCATATTGTCCAGGTTCTTTGGTAATAATCATAATGTCTTCATCAGGGAACTCAAAATTCATTGACTGATAATCATCCACTGCTTGATGAGCCAAATGATCAGCAACAACACTTCCTTTAATGGCCTTCTGAGTAGTATACTGTATGTCATATTCTGTCAAGATCATTTGCCATCTTGCAATTCTTCCGGAGAGAGCAGGTTTCTCAAATATGTACTTGATTGGATCCATCTTTGAAATCAACAAGGTAGTATGGGTCAACATATACTGTCTTAGTCGGCGAGCAGCCCATGCCAAAGCGCAGTAAGTTTTCTCGAGCAGTGAGTATCTTGTTTCACAGTCGGTAAACTTTTTGCTAAGGTAGTATATTGCCTGCTCTTTTCGACCAGACTCGTCATGTTGCCCCAGTACACACCCCATTGAGTTGTCTAACACTGTTAAGTACATAATCAAGGGTCTTCCATCAACTGGTGGCATCAAAATTGGCGGTTCTAGCAGATATCTCTTGATTTCATCAAAGGCTGTCTGGCACTCATCATTCCATTCCATCACCTGATCTTTCTTCAACAACTTGAAGATTGGCTCACAGATGGTAGTTAATTGGGAAATAAATCTTGCAATGTAGTTCAATCGTCCCAAGAAACCTCTAACCTCCTTCTCAGTACGGGGAGCTGGCATCTCTTGTATAGCTTTCACTTTTGCAGGATCCACTTCAATACCTTTTCCACTGACAATGAAACCCAGGAGCTTCCCAGATCTAACTCCAAAAGTACACTTGTTTGGATTCAATCTCAACTTGTATTTCTTCAACCTCTCAAACAACTTGTGCAGATGATCAAGATGTTGTTCTTCATTCTGAGACCTGGCTATCATATCATCCACATACACCTCTATCTCATGATGAATCATATCATGAAACAAAGCCACCATAGCACGCTGATATGTTGCCCCTGCATTCTTTAAACCAAATGGCATTACCTTATAGCAAAAGGTGCCCCACTGTGTCACAAATGTTGTCTTCTCCATATCTTCAGGTGCCATCTTGATTTGATTGTAACCAGAGAAACCATCCATGAAAGAGAATACCTTATGCTGAGCAGTGTTGTCTACCAGAATATCAATATGAGGAAGTGGAAAGTCATCTTTAGGGCTAGCCTTGTTCAAATCTCTGTAGTCCACACACATACGTACCTTACCGTCCTTCTTAGGAACTGGTACCACATTTGCAACCCACTGAGGATAAGAAGTCACTGCTAAGAACCCTGCATTGAACTGTTTCATTACTTCTGCCTTGATCTTTTCTGACATTTCAGGACGCATACGACGAACCTTCTGCTTCTTTGGACGACAATCTTCTTTCACTGGCAAACGGTGAACCACAATGTCTGTATCCAACCCCGGCATATCTTCATAAGACCAAGCAAAGATCTCCACATAGTCACGTAACATCCGGATCAATCTGCTCTTGACACTGTCTTCCAAATCAGCCCCTATCTTGACCTCTTTTCTGTTTTCTTCAGTTCCCAGATTCACAACTTCGACTGGCTCTTCATGTGGCTGTATAGCTTTCTCTTCTTGTTGTAACAACCTAGCAAGCTCTACAGGTATTTCACAATCGTCCTCATTTCCGTCTTCAGTTTGATAGATCGGATTCTCGAAATTATAATTGGCAATAGTAGAACTGTTATCAACAGGATCCAGAGTGGATGAGGATCTGCATTTTAGTGATGTGGGTGTGTGTAAGAACACATAGCTGATAAAGCAAAAATAAAAGAAAAGAAAGACAAGGAACACAATATTTACGAAAACGAAACGTCCACTGATTTTATTGAATGAAGTATGCAAATGAAATGACAGCCCGTAACAAGCACACCATTGTGCCCCGGGTAAGGCACATGGCTTGAAAGTTTTATTGTTCAGAAATTACAAATTTAAAAACATAACACAGTAATAGTATTTACTCCTGACTAAAGGATATAGGGATAACATCTTCAGCTTTCCAATTATTGAGTCCAGCACCAACAGTAGGAAAAATCCATGCATCCAGGTTGTAGTCTTCATCTTGATCTCCCACAGCATTAATCTGGTCCTTCACAACCCCTTGACTAGTGATACGGGCAGCACGGGCACGTCGAACAGCCTTCTGGGACTCTGCAGTGAAACCCAAACCAAACTTGTCAGACTTGTATGGAATATCAGGAAGCTGACCCCAAATAGTACAACCACCTTCATCCACCACAGCTCTAGCATCATTGAGGGAAGCCATTGCCATTGTTGGAGGCTTTCTGGTGACCACAGGAACTTTCTTCACAACAGGAGGAGCTACATAATCATTAACAACCCAGAGAACCACTTCAAATGTATGACACGGAGTTTCAATGTATTCACCTTCCATTTCCAGATACTTGAAGGTATTCAAGTGGCTGACAAAGTACTCTTCTTCTCCATAGACAGTAACAACCTTTCCATTCACCGGATATCTCAACTTTTGGTGCAATGTAGAGGTCACAGCACCTGCCCCATGGATCCAGGGACGACCAAGCAGACAAGAGTATGAAGGACGAATATCCATCACATAAAATGTAGCAGTAAACACCTGGGAACCAACTTGGATTGGAAGATCAATTTCCCCATGCACTACTCTTCTAGAACCATCAAAAGCCTTTACCACAATATTACTGGGCTTCAGCACAGCATCTTCAGGACTCAGCTTGTTCAGGACTTCCTTGGGCAACACATTCAGAGAGGAACCATTGTCTATCAGCACATGAGACAGGGTAGTGCCCCTGCATTCAATTGAGATATGCAAGGCCCTGTTATGATCTCTCTTGGCAGGGGTCAAATCAGCATCAGAAAACCCTAACCCATTGTCATAGGTCAGGTGGGCAACACAGTTCTCAAATTGGTCAACAGAAATTGCACTGGGTACATGAGCAGTCTTCAGAAACTTGATCAAGGACTTGGCATGAGCCTCAGAACATAACAACAAGGATAACATAGAAATCTTTGAGGGAGTATGCCCCAACTGATCAACAATGTCATAATCACTCTTGCGAATGATTTTCAATACTTCTTCCATCTGCTTAGAAAGATCATCAGCAGCTGGCACATCAGTAGATACAGGCTCAATAACAGGACTCTTGCCCCGAGCATCAGTGGTGGAGGTAGCAGCAGGAGTAACTGCATTCTTGGAAGTATCTGGAGGAGAAAAGACTCTTCCACTACGAGTGATCTTGCTAGATCCAGCAATATTGTCAATGTCAACAGGCACATCAGCTACAGGCTCTTACTTAACACCATGGATGTAAACATCAGATCCATAATGCCAAGGCACAGCTTTGTCAGACGTATATGGGATAGGACCAGGAGTAGTAATGACCACAGGAGCTACCCTGGCTTCAGCAACAACTTTCACAGGACCTTCAGCAGTAATCTTGATGGGACCCTGATGAGTGATTTTAATGGGACCCTTTGAAGTGATTCTTATTGGTACTTTGTCAACCATGTCAACCTCTTCAATCTTCCTACCTTGAGTCAGATGATCCACCATACTTTCTACAGACGACGGAGTCTTTTCAAACACTATAGTATACTTATCCATGAGACGTTGAATTCCATCTCTCAATATGAAGCAACTATCCGGCTTGTAGGTGCAATACAAACAATCTTCACGACAACCTGGAAAGATCCCAGCTTGTACTAACCTCTTTTTGATAACAGACAATGGTATGGTCAACTCCATAACTGAATAAACATGTAGATCTTCATCAATAACATTGACAGCCTTCTCGTGATTTGGCATTGGAGCAGTAATCACATTGGGAGTACCCGGAGGATCAAACTCAATTTCTCCTGCATCAATCATATCTTGAATTTTATTCTTCAAGACCCAACAGTTATTAGTATCATGTCCTTGACAATTTGAATGGTATGCACACCGTGCATTGGGGTTGTACCTGGGAGAGGTAACATTGGGATTCTGAGGAGCTTCTTTCAAAGTAATGAGTTCATCCTTCAACAAATGTTGCAATGCCTGAGCCATTGACATGTTGATCTTCGTGAACTGTCTTCTAGCCCTCTGTTGGTTGCCCTGTGGCTGCTCTGTTGTTGCAGGAGTTGGATTTGAAATATGAACTGCACTAACAGACTGATGTCTTCTGTTACGATCAGGTTGACCATAAACAACATTGGATTCTTTCTTCCCAGTGGGAGGCTTCTTTGCAGCACCTGATGAAGAAGTACCCACTTGGATCTTACCATTCTTTATACCATTCTCTACTCGCTCTCCTGTCATAATCAACTCAGTGAAGCCAGATGATGAGCTTCCAATGAGATGACTGTAGAACGGACCATTCAGTGTACACATGAACATATCAACCAATTCCCTATCAGTCAAAGGGGGTTGAACTCTTCCAGCTAAATCTCTCCACTTCTGAGCATACTCTTTAAAACTTTCTTTGGCACCCATAGACATGCTCTGAAGCTGCATGCGAGTGGGGGCTAAGTCAGCATTGTATTGATACTGCTTATAGAAAGCTTCAGCAAGATCATTCCAATCTCTGATGTTGATACTCTCCAACTGATAATACCACTCCAACTGAGCTCCAGATAAGCTCTCTTGAAAGAAATGGATCCACAACTTCTTATCAGCAGTGTGGGGTTGAATTCTTCTGACATATGACCTCAGATGCAGCTTGGGACAAGAGACCCCATCATAGACAACAAATGTAGGAACTTTGAACCCAATGGGTATGACTACCCCAGATATCAGACTCAAATCCTCAAAATCCAGCCCAGATGACTTCTGCAACTCCATGGCATCCATCCTATCCACCAGCATCTTGAATTTGTCTTCATTAGGCTCATGGTAGTAATTAGCCTCAGAATCAGAGTCCCCCATTGAATGGTGGAGACTGCCTACCTCTTGCTCAGATTCCTCAGATTCATAGTCTTCAACTGGTTCTTTGGTCTTGGCAAGACCTTTGAACCTTCTTCCCATGTTGATCAACCCAGCAGACCTTCTAGCCTTCTTAGTCTTCTTGGCCAGCAGTGCCTTCAATTCATCTTGCCCCTTGGACAGGTTCAAGATCAGCTCTTGGAACTGTGCATTTTGTGCCTGAAGATCCTTAACTGATTGTTCAAGAGCCATTGCTGAAATAAACAGCGAGAAGATGAGAAACCTGTGCACAATTATAAACCTGTGATGCAATGAAATGATATGGGAATGCATATGCAATTTTTTCAAGGACCGCAGGGTTTAAATTTGCTTAGACAAACACGAAAGTAAACTTTTATTAGTAATAACTTGTTTTGCCTTTTAGGCATACAGAAATGAAATGAAATAAAATAAGTACAAAAGATGGGGTTTTAAGTCTCCCATGGACGTTTCCTCTTTATGTTGAGGTATGAATTGAGGTTTCGTTCCTCATGAAGTTGCTTTGTTAGCTCTAGGATTCTTGCTTGGCTTGCTTTGTAATGAGCCTCGAAAGTATCCCTTTGCTCCTTCAGTTGGATCCATGATCTCTGCAAGTCTTCCTTATCAGTAGGCATGTCTGGGTGAAGGATGGTATAAGCTGTGTCTCCTTCAGCAACAGGTTCCATGGTAACTAGTAGGACGACAGGATATGGCACCATGAGTGTCTGAGCACGAGATCGTACCCATCTGAGATAAGCCTCCATGGGAATAGTGTATTTAGGTTCCAGTGTCTTGCTGTCAACCCTGTTTACCTTTCCCCAAGCTCGTATGAATCTCTGACGGTAACCCTGAAGATCGTTGTCGTAGTCAAATACAATGCCCTGAATCAACATATCATGTGGACCATCACTCCGGGCATAACCAAACTGTCGTAAAGCTAGAGAGGGGTTGTAGGTGATGCCTCCTCTTATGCCTAGAAGTGGCACATTAGGAAACTCCCCACAACGGTCAATGATGGTGACATTCTCCATAGATCTGGAGCACCAATGGATATCTGAGTGAGAAAGAGACATGATCCTCTTGGACCATCTGGACCCTTGCTCATTCTTCATTACTGAGCGAGGAAGGTGAGAAATAAACCACCTAGAAAGTAAAGGTATGCAGCACATCAAAGTCCCTCTTGCCCTTGTAGTACGGGTGTGAAGAGAATGCAAGATGTCTCCAAGCAATGTAGGCACTGGATTGTGACTCAGGAAAATGTTGATGGCATGAACATCTATGAACTGATCTGGATTGGGGAATAATACTAAGCCATATATCAGCAAGGCTAAGATCTCCTCAAAAGCATCATAGCTCATGGCCCTCAAGAACGTTTGAGCCTTATCTATTAGCACCTTGGCAAGAATACCCTTGACTCCGCTTCTCGTTTCTAGAACAATGTCAGACTTCTTCAGATGTAGAGCTGCAGCAATAACCTCTGGTTTGAGTTCCTTCTCCAAGCCTGTGAAGGGTCTTTGATCAAGAACAGGTATACCCAGAAGTTTAGAGAAATCCTCCTTGGTTGGAACCAGCTGATAGTCGAGGAATGTAAAACAATGGTGCTTAGGGTCAAAGAACTGAAACAGGAAACTCATCATGTCTTCATTGAACCCTGAAGTGACTAGATCCAATAGGTGACCATGTCTCTTGATGAACTGGGAATGATCATACACTTGAGCAACCAATTCTTTAAGCTTAGCAGGTATGCCCACAAAGTTGATCCTGATGGTGTTTCTACGAGCAGAAGCCATGACCTGCAACAAAGAACAAAGATAAATCCTTTGGTCCTTGAAACGGTTAGTGAAAATGCTATGCTCATGATGCATGATGATGTCATGATGTTATGCTCAATCACAAACATGTGGCACACACAAACAAGTCACACCATAGCCCTAGGTTTAAAGGCTTGCATGAGGTTTAGGGTAGGTACCCTCCCCTGAAGTTAGATGGTTCATCCTGTCCTACAAAAGTAACCAGGTTCTAAGGGATCTCAATATCATTGATCCTTCACAAGGGTGGTTGTTCAGTAGGCAACTTACTTGTGATTAGCTTTCCACTCAATCTCAAGTCTAGCGTGATTAGCTTTAGCAAGCTCCTGACCCAACTGTGCATTCTCCATTAACAAACCGTCTCTTTCCGTCTTCATCTTGTTGAACTCTTCAATGCTAACTGTGGTAGGTTTTTCAATGACTGTGGGATATAGAAGAGGCGCAGGCCCAAATGGTAATAGTAACACTTCAACCCGTTCTCTTAACCATTCTGCAAATGGTGGATACATTCGACAATTCCCTACTCCCAAAGTCTTCTTCCCTCTCGTCTTTCGACTATGCCAAGCATTAGAAGCTTTCTGAGCAATCTCGAATCCATCTGTTGATTGGAAGTACAAAGACTCTGTGATGTCCACAGCAGCTGGTGGTTCCTTTAAGGCATACCCAAACTGTCGAATCGTGAGAGAAGGGTTGTAATTAATTCCCCTTTTCCTCCCGATCAATGGAACATTAGGGAATCCTCCGCAACTATGAAGAATGTCAATGCACCACAAACCCTGATTAACCCAGACAATGTCCTTTGCTTGCAAACCCATCAATCGTTCAGACCATTCAAGAGTGTTCTTCGTCTTCTCAAAAGCTCCTGATTGTGGAAGAAAGCGTGTGAACCATTTGTAGAATACAGTCGCGCAACAATTCAACATTCCACCCCTTCGCTTCTCATTCTTATAATGCACAGAGTGGTAGAGATCACCTAGGAGAGTAGGAATAGGATTCTTTGTTATGAAAATGCGAATAGCATCAACATCCACGAAGTTCGGCATGTTCGGGAATAAAGTGATTCCATAGATACACAAAGCTAGGACCGCATTGAAGGTACTCCAACTTTTTGCCTCAGCTACTTTAGTAGCCTCATCCAACAAGAAACTCAAATGATATCCTCGGAAGCCTCCTTTGCTATCAATCCGGTCTTCCAATAATGACTTGCTCAAATAAAGAGCAGTTGCTACATCTTTGAAGTCGGGATCAATCTTGGTCCCAAAGAATGGTGCACAGTCCTTCACGGAGACTCTCAGGATGCTCGAATACTCCTCTAATGTAGGTGCCAACACGAAATCAGAAAGTACGAAACATCTAAGCTGTGGATCATAAAACTGTAGCAAGGTGTGCATCCCTCTGAAAGCATAGTCACTGATGGGCTCTATGAAATACAAAATCCACCCGTAATCCTGCTTGAAGACATTCAGAACTTCTAGAGGAGCTAAGGCCTTTACTTTGAGAATTTCTTTCACAACAGGCTGATAAACTTTGTAGGAGATAATACACTTGGTCTTCTTCTTGGGTTCCATGCTCATAGATCAATGCCCACAACCGGAATCAAGGATGTAATATGCAGCCCTGCAAATGAATAAACATGCGTTACGAATGCAAGTATGCGGATGATGTGATGCAATGCAATGTGTAACACGGTGGTTGAACTGACTTTAAGTTATGTTGCGGATAGCAAGAGTCGCCACCGACTTTTATTTTATCCAAAAGGAAAGGGTATAAAAGAACAGGAAAGACCTTAAGAGAATATTTTCGGGTCCGGGGGGTAGGTTATGTAAAGGGAAGGTGTTAGCACCCTTTACATCCATGGTTATCCATGGGCTCTTAGTTACTTAGCTCACTTTTGAATTGTTTTTTTGAAAGTGTAGTGTGTGAGTAGGAAAATTTTCATATGAGTTGATAATGATCCATGTACGGATGCGTAAAAACTTGTTTTTTGAAAATTTGTTTGAAATTGTGGAAAGTTTGAAAAGTTTTTGAAGTGAGCAAGTACATAAGAGGAACCTACCCTAAAGTTTTAAGTCTTTCTTGTTCTTTATCCTTTAATTGGTAAGACTATCCCTACTATTAAGGAGTAGGTAGTCATTACCTTGGATGTTAGGGACATGTGAGGGACATTTATTTTTGAAGGCAACTGTGGGGTGTATTAAGCATAAAGGAGGGACTATCATCATTATTCGAAGGGACTCGATTCGTAAAGGCAACCATGAGGGACTTGATGATTTTTCTTTTTAAGGGACTTGCTTTTTACACCCCACTTGACCTTATTAATAGGCAACATAGAGGGATAGCCTTAGAAAGTGTAGGATGGCGATTAAAAATCGACTTACGTGTGTGAGTGTTCAATATTATTTATCTTTAATTAAAATGAGCTAAATTTATTTTTAAGTTGAATACATGTTTTACACTCCCTAAATTACTAACCATAGCATGACAAATTAAATAATTAAATATTACAAAATTTACATCCGGGAAGCAATTACATAATAATTATAATAAAGCAATTAAAATAAATAGCAAATAAATATAAATATATAAGCAAAATAATAATAAGCAAAAAAATAATAAATTAACAATAAATAAATAATGGGTTAGTGGTAATAAAAATTAGGAAATAGGGGTTAGTTAAAATAATAATAACATTAAATAATAATAAAAAAAGTTAGTAATAATAAAATAAGTGAGGTTAAATAATAAAAATTAGTGCAATAATAATAATATATAAAATTAATAAAGCAAAATAAATAACATAGTTAATAACAATAATTAAATAAATAAAATTAAATAGAAAAATATTATAATGACATGATTAAAATAATAAACACAAAAATAGAATTTTAATATATAAGCATTTAGTTAGAAACATAAATAATTAAACAATTACTATAATATAAAATTTTTAAACATAATATAGCTATAAATTTTAATTATTACAAATTTAATCATTTTAAACATATATTAACATTTATTTATTAAAACAATAATTATTTACATATTATAAGGAGAAAATAAATTTTAAATATTATATTCACAAAATTAATCATATTTATAAAATTTATAATAATCATATTAAATAAATAAATAAATATACATAATAATTACATTAAGAATTAGAAAATAAAATTATTTAGAAAAAAAATAGAATTAAGTTTTATTTTAGAAAATATTTTAGGGTTTGTTTAGAAAATTAGGGTTTTGTTAGAAAAAGATTTTTAGGGTTTATAATATAAATTTATTTTAATTAATATACATACTATAATTTATTTATATGATTATAAAAATAATTTTCAGAAAAAAAAAGAAATATAGAATTTGAATTACATTGAATATATATCTACAACATTATTTTAATTATATTTATATACATAAAATTATATTTAATTTAATATTAATAGGATAATCAAAATAAAAGAGAAAAATTGTGAAAAAAACTTACCTGACTGGGATTTGAACCCAGGTCAGTGTATTTGCCAGCAAGAAGAACCACCATCAGGCCACTATGCACGCAGGCAACAAAAGAGAAGGAGAAATTCGTTTTATGCTTCATCTTGAAAATCCAGAAAAATAATGAAAACAAAAGGCCTGGGGGTGGTGTTGAACCCATGACCTTACAGATACACACATGCGCGCATTACCACCTGGCTGGGAGAGCCCTTCTGGTAGTATAGTGACAACATAATATAATATATTGAGTCTTCTTATTATCCTGAAAAATGGAAAAAATGATGTACGAGACCAAGACTCGAACTCAGGCCCCATAGGTTACACGCGCGTTACTCTCACCACTGGACCAAGCATGCTTTGGTGAATAAGATTAGAAACAATATAATAAAATATTATAACCAATTTTCAAATTTCCAAAAGCGCGCGAACAACTTTGTCTTCAACCTCCTATCCTTCAAAATTTCCTGCGAATTCAGATGCAAATTTTCCTGCGAGTTCTTCAATGTTCTCAACCTACGAAAACGAAACTCAAGCAAAACAGTATCAATTCAAGAAATTAATTGGTGTTTCATAATCCTGGTGGTTCATAGAACATTCCTATGCGTCCAGAATTTATTTATATTTGTTGAATCATCAAACCCTAAAATTGAGCTCTAAACCCTAATAATGGCCGCGGGTGATATAGGTCATGAAGCTTCAATCCAATTGTCCAGAATCGTTCCTTGGAACCTCACAAACACAGAAACTCAAACAAAATTCATTAACAATGCACAAATAAACAGAATCGAAACATTGAAATTCAAGACAAAGTTTGATTCGGGTAGAGCAATATGGTGCACATGGGATGCATATGAGTGATGCTTTAGCTTCAGTGATGTCTAAAGAACATCTCCATGTTCTTATTTTACCTTCTAGTGCACTGGATTGAAGAATCCGAATTGGTGTTTTGGCTTGAATTTTTGAACTATGAAACTTACCTTTGGCTGCTGGAAATTCGTGTATGGATGTTTGCATTATGATCAGTACTTATAGGAGACTCAATTAGGTCAAAAAAATTGATTGATTGTGTGGAAGATTTGATACTTGAAGATTGAAAAAGATGGTGTCATGAAATTCAAATATTGGCTCATGAAAGCTTGCTATTTTTGGATAAATCACATGATTTCTTTCTATTTCAACTTCAATCATCAATTAAGACTTTCTAGAAGCATTATCCAAATAAAATCTATTATTTTCATATTTTATTTTTATTTAAAATGATTTTTAATGATTTAAATCAAATTAAATAGAAATAAAAATAATAAAAATTAGATTTTCAATGGTTTGGGTCGTGCATAGTACTAGTGTATGGATTGGATCACAATTTAGCAAGCCCATTTGGAAAGAATTGGTCCTAGACCCCCATTTTCAATATAAACCATCACAAAATTTCCCAACTTTGAAAGGGCATATCTCCCTCAATTTTAAAGGTATGAGGGTGTTCTTGGACATTTTGGAAAGCTTGAAGAGTCCTCTAAACAACCCCATTGGTTTCAGGTTCATATCATTTACCAATCTCAAGTTATGCCCTTTTGAAGTTGTTGACTTTTTGTTGACTTTTGAAATGACCTATAATGTCTTAGCTCATATCTTCCAAATGAAGCATTTTTGGGCTTAACTTGCAAGATCAAAGTTGTAGAGAATTACATTTTCTTCAAAATGAGCTTTGGATGGAGACTTGGTGATGAAGTATGTGAAAGTTATGGCTGGTCAAAGTTCAGTTGACTTTTTACTAAGGAAACCCTAATTTAGAAACTCCTGATTATTGATGATCTGGAATCTCCTTGATGAATAATGATAAACCCTTGATCAAATGATGAATTTTACTTCATATACTTGATGTTGGCAAAAAATCATGAAGTTTGACTTTGGTTTGACCACAGTTGACCTCAGTTTGACTTTTTAACTGCATTGACTGATTTTGACTTATCTGATCATCTGACTGAGCAAACTTTTGAGAAAAGTCTTGAAACTTGTCATGGGGGTTCTTATATACATATAAGATGTTATGAAGCTCACTTGAGGTATTGGAAGTCCATTTAGCCTGATTAAAGTCAAAACCCTAGTTTTGGATGCACTGCTTAGGAGGTGCATTGTCTGAGGGAATTGTCAACTCTTCTGACTATTTGTGGACTTTGTGAACCTTGTGAACCATCATAAGATGTCTTGTGAACCTTATGAACCTCATGGGAGGTCTTGTGAACCTTGTGAACCTCATAAAGTGACTTGTAGACTTCATGAACCTCATGAAAGGTTTTGTAAGCATTGTGAATCTTGTGAACCTTGTGAACCTCATAAAGTGACTTGTAGACTTCATGCACCTCATGAAAGGTCTTGTAAATGTTGAGAAGCTTGTGAACCTTGTGAACCTTCAGAGAACATAAAGTCTTGTATTGTGAGGGCAAATTTTGGGGTGCAACACAATGACATGTGATCACTGCTGCATATACTGGGCACTGTTGTACTGCCTTCTGATTTTGCCTGAATACCGACTATCAAGAACACCAGATCATAAGTAGAAGAAAACCCAAGTATCAAGAACAAGGTAGGTTGAAGGTTTAGTTTTCCTGCAAACCTGTAAATCCCTCCCAATCTCACGGGTATTGTTACTACGGGTCAACATCACGGACTCTCAAAGCCGAATAGCAATAATACGTTCACCATTTCCGAGAAATGGCTCATGACCAAATCAGGGAATCGGTTTGGCATTATGTACTACTCAGGGAGGCCTCAGTTGAATTCCGGAAAAAACAAGCATCCCTCATAAGTTCCCGGCTTCAAGCACTGAAGTCGAGAAACAATAGTACATTCATCCCGAAGGGTACAATACTACCGTCATACGACCCGTTGCTTTAACCAGGTTCCTACGAGAGAACAAGGTCATCCTATGCGATTTCCTAGTGGGCCCTCGGGTGCGAATGGGTTTGCCACGAAATGTGGTCTGCCACTGTCATCACTGGAGAGGGTTGTTTCCACTAAGGTCCTCGATGATCAGTTCCCAGTGTTAGCAGCTCAGGTGGGAACATTCTATGGTCTGCCTAGGCAGTATAAAACATATCCCAAGAGAGCCTGATCTGGGTGTGGGACTCGTGAAAACTACACGTGCTCAAGACCACGCAAGCCACACGACTGCCCACTCTAAATCCTATGTGTATACTCAAGCCGGGTGTTTGGCTTATCTCACAATAATCCCATCCCGCCAAGGAAAACCAGAACAGCCAGTACAGTATGCCAGTATATGCGACAGTAAAGTAAAGTGCAGAAAGCTGTAAATAAAGCTGTAAAGGAAAGCGATAAACTGTAAACAAAACAGTAAAGCTAAACTAAAGCATAACAACAAACAAATAAACACCCAAAGAAGACAGAAATAGACAAGCGCTAGGATTGACTCTCAAAGGGGAAATTAGAATTTCTAAAGGTCCCCAGCAGAGTCGCCAGCTGTCGCTCCCGGGATTTTCATCCTAGTACAAACGCGAAAGTGGCACGGAAAAGTTAGAGTCGCCAGCCAGACATTTTTATCCCAATGGAATGGGAAAGGTAATGTTGCACAAACCTGAGGAAGAAGGGAAGGACGAGGCCTTGCGAACCAAAGATCTGGATACGGGAGTCGGTTACGAATTGAGAAGGTATTAGCACCACAATCCATCCGCCGTATCCGACGGGATCCACGCTTATAAGTCTGTTTTCAAAGGGTGAGAAATAATGTGCTGTTTGAATAAAAGGATGGCTATTTGGAATGAAATGGAAATGAGAAAAGAAATGGAAATGGAAATAAAATGGGAAAATGTAGGGAAAAAGAAAGATTGTGCTCGAATGGGCCCTACCCCACTGCCTACGTACCTCATCGGGATGAATGAGGATCAGAGACGCCGTAGTTCGTCTAACTAAGGCTTACACTCGTTTGTGTTTTTTAGGATGACATTGCCATAGCTCTAGCTCAGGTGTTACCGGCTCTGACTCGAGGGTGTTTACCGTGTCGCTGTTTGAACTGTCGAGACAAGTCATGTTCGTCCACAAAGAGTATGAGATGATATGAGAAGACATGACTTCTTGGTTTGTTGTCTTTTATAAGAAATTTTTTGAATTTGTGTTTATTGAATGTATAACACTAAAGACTATGACACAGGAGCGAATACTTTCCAAGATCGCCCCCAATGGAACGTTTGTAAAGCATCCTAGAAGAGTGAAGGAGACCTCCACTAGTCATTTCCCGTATAGCTTAAGGCTCGTGGCGCATTGTACACCTTTTCCTTTATTAAGTGTTTTTGATTTTCTTTTAAGATGAGAGGAGAGACTCAAGTTATAAAAGGAAAAATTTTAAGGGAAACTAGACTTACCCTAAGTTAGTTGAATTCATGGATAACCTATGGTTAGTGAGGTTTGAAATTAAATATACCTAAGAGATATAAGACTAAACATGCAAGTAAAAGAAGTCAATAATGAGTAATAGGGTCCTCCTAAGTCATGGTAGGTAAAAACGTATATGAAATATAAATGGGATGAAACAATGGATCGGGTGGGTCGGTTGCGTGGTGCTGAGACGCACGACTTATGGTGTGAAACATACAAGGCTTGCCTTTGGTTGAATGGAGTGGAACGACGGTGATCGAGGAACCCTATAGTTACATGCAACTTTATTTATTTATTTGAAAATATACTCGACGTTGGATCGAATACTTTATTTGTTTTTAAAAATTTGGTTTTCTATCGATTCGTTTTATCTTTTCTATCCTATTTATGGAACCTATACAAGCATACAAGTTCTAGGATATTACATCACAAAGTACACAAAATATGAAACATAATCAAGGCATAAAAAGTCCAAGTCCATAAGCCAAACCTTGCAAAATACCTTGCACAAAAAACAAATAGTTAGTGAATGATATGAACCATGAATATGCATAATGTGATGGAATGAATTAAAATGACAAAAAATATTAAAAGTCATGGAAAAAATGTGAAATTAAATTCCTAAGGTCTTAAACCCGATTATAACACTATGCTAAAAAATCTCTTAGAAATTCTAATCCTAACTATGTCAAATGGTCATCTAAACTTATCTAAAGTTTAATCACAAACTTATACAAGTCACAATACCAAAACAGTAGAAAAAATGCCCTAAAAAATACACAAAAATATTATAGGTACTCCTATTTGTCCTTTAATCATGGAAAAAAGAATGGGCACAAAATGTTATGGTAAGTGGCATAAATAAATTGTACAAAATTATGTGTCCAATTGAAAATTCAATAGAAAATCAATTAAATGAAAATTCGAAATTAAATTGAAAAATGATTAAATTCAGAAAATAAAAATTGAGCGTGTTTCTAAATTGACTTAATATTATAATATAATTTTTGTGGATTTTTATTATGCATCTTTTATATTTTTATGGAATTAAATTAAAGACGCATAAAATAGGAAAAAAAAGAATAACAATAGAACGGGGGGTGGAAATAGAAATGTATTTAAGTTAAAACGAAAACTGGGCCTGAGTGAGGGGTGTTAGTAGTAAATTGCCTAGGCCCGTTGGCACTGCAGTGGCTGGGGTGCAAATAAAGTTGTTTTCCAATTAAAAAATTGATGGGCTTCTAAATGGGGGGTGTTGGAAGCGCTTCGCAGGCCCATTAGCTGGATGGCCTGAAGATACATGGATGTTGCTGTGGATAGGGGCGCATGTGCATGAGATCCGGTGGTCCAACCGGACAGTGACACTTGTCACCGCCGGAATGGACCACCCCAAAGGATCTTATCTTCCCCAAGATTCAACAATGGCAGAGAATTTAACTATAATTAAAATCCTTAAAGACTAATTTCGGTGCCATTAACTTACATTAATAAGTTTTATTTTTCAATTAAAATCAAGACTAATCTCCTAGATTGAAAAACAAATCATAAGTCAAAACTCACAAACACTCAGGCTCTACCAACTCTCTCACTCAAACCCTAATTTCGTCTTCCACCCATTCTCACCCCGAATCAACCACAGCGGCGCTACCACCGCGAATCCACCGAAGAAGACGACGGCCTCCCCCCTTCTCACTCATCGCCTGAACCTCATCTATATCATCAAAATCCGCATCTCTAACCTTCCCAATCTCCAATCCCTAACCGAATCCTTCCCCTTTCTCTGAATCCGAAACAAAATTCATGGCGGTTCGTTCAACATCAAACACAATAACACGCAACAAATGATGATTTCTTGAGTTCGTACCTTGAATTGGGGTCGTGGTGATGGCTGCGCAAGTGTTGCCTCGGTGATGAGTGAGAAGAAATTCCTCCAGGTACGTTCAAAGGTTCCTCCGTCTCAATTTCCCGTGATTTCTTCTTCTATTCCGCGATCTCAAATTCTTTTCAAAATTGTATTTATGAACTGGTTTGTTACTGAATCAAATCCACTGTGAAATTTCTTTGTGATAACCGATGCAGGTCCTCGTTGCGGATTATAGAGCTGATGTCAAACCGGTACGATGTTCTGGTAGCAGCGATGAGTTGCGGTGATAGTGATGTCGTAACTGTGGCCTGGTCATTGCACTCAGAATTGATGCATTCTTCTTTTTCTTTGTATCAATTCTGCAGGTTTCTTGTTAACAACGCTCTTTTGTGAAGGGGACAATGATGCAGGGATAATGAAGATGTTGTTTGTTGTTAATGGATATGGATTGAGAGGATGAAGATTCGAAGTTTTGTACAGGTGTAAAGGGGTGATGAAGCTGAGTGAAGGAAATGGAAGGAACTTGGAGGTTGAGAGAGTGAATAGATGGAGGATAGGATGGAAGAAGAAGCAGAATCGTTTTTTTTTAGGAGAGGATGAGGGTTAGAGGAAAATTGAATCCGGATTGGAGGAAATGGTGAATAATCCAGGTGATTGTGAAGGATGAATCAGAAGAAAAAATGGCCCCCCAAGATGAAGGTCATGGCTCTGTTTTATAGAAGATCAGAATCAGATTCAGGTAAAATCAATTATTTTCTGTTATGGTCTGTTGGAGGTAGTTAGAGACTTAACTGAATTCTGTTAAGTTGGTTAGTTTGTTTGGTAGAAATTTGTAACTGCTTCTATTCTGAACTTTTTCCCTTCTGTTATGAATCTCTGTTCTGATAATGATTGTTATGCAGATGAGTTATGCAGAGGACTGACATAGCTGATTACACTGAGCATCTTTTGCTTTGCATAGAGTTCATGTGACAGTTAGCAAATAAAATAAGTAAGGTAGTTTAAGTTGCTTCAATAGTGAATAGTATAACGCGCATAGTTGCTGACATATTTCGGTGTATTCAGGCAGAAAGAAGGGCCAGAGTGCACAAGTTAAGACTTGAGAAAGGAGCTGCAAAAGCTGTTTAAGAGCTTGAGAAATGTAATGACTCATTTATATTGTTATAAATTTGTTGACTTTTTTATGGATTTATGTTCTCTGAATGTTGTTTCTCTATCTGCTTCAATGTAGATGATCCACAAAATGATCCGAATATATCAAAAGATCCATACCAGACCTTATTTGCGGCTAGACTTGTAAGTTATATTTTCCAAATTTCCAATAGAGTAATTCTGGTGCTTTTTCATATTGCTTGTCATATCTTATTGATTTCATCTTCTAATAAGGTTATGAGACTACTGAGAGCAAAATCAAAAGGGAGTTTGAATCATATGGTGCAATCAAACGGGTAGGTATTTTCATCAAAGACTTTTGCCGAATACTCTTGACAGCTTCGGGTCTTCTAAATCCTTTTATATCCGTAAATTTATTTTTTAATCCTTTCTTTATGTAACAAATAGACGAACCCTGAGTTTTCTGTTGTACCCGATTTTCTTACGCAATTCTTCTTTGACTTTGTAGCTGGAAACGTGATGCAAACTAAATTGAAGAAATGTGGCGGCAGGATTTTGTTGAAGATTTTACTTCTTATTAGATTTTCTGATGTAATTTTAATTAGTATCAAATGAAGAACTTATTGATCTTTCCTGTATATAGTCTATCTTCCATTTTCCGAATTTCCTTGGATAACAAATCCCTTCTATCCTTTGTTATAACTTCCACAACATGTATTGTGAGGATAATGAAGACTAGAAAAGTACTTAGTCACACTCTTCTTATTACTGCACTCCTCCAATTGTTAACTTTAATTTTTCAATGCAATTATAACCTGTGTGAATCCCTAAGTAGTTCCATCACTTCCATATTGTAATAGTGTTGTCTGGTCTTCTGATGGTGTGATATATTATAGCGGCTACACCATTATGAGTGAAAGTTTCTGATATGAGTTGTTCGTGCTTCTTGCAGAGGCTTTAAAGCTTCTTCTTCTTTATGGAAAAGAAATCCATCCTTTTTTTTGTGTTTGTGTAGAAAGAAAACACAAGTGTTATGGGAATTTTTCGGGGGAGGGTTTGAGAGAGAGAGTAAAGAAAGTGAAATGAAAGGTTTGTGGAATTTGAAATTTGAAAAGTGAAGAAATGGTTCATTAAAATGGAATTGGGTTTCAAAATGGGCTTAATTGGTATTTAATTAATTTTTTAAAAATGAAAGGATATGCTTTCTTCATTTCAATGAATATAAGAATATGAGTTTTTTTAAAAAAAAAAAAATAGATTTGGATATTGATGGGCTAGTATCCTGAATACCAAGTTATTCTTCCGACCAAAATTTACCACATCCAATCCATTCCTAACTTCAGATTCAAAATCATTTTTGTATTTAATCAATCCCTCAAATTCAACCTCCAACCTCATTAACTTGTAAGTAACGCCCAAATGAGAAGACTACGATACCATGATTGTCATGAACCACTCTTTGAGAAAAATATATGATGGGGGGCACCTTTTCGTGCTGGGGAGAGGCCCTATTACCTAAGATACGCTCATCCTTTATGATTATGTGTGTTCAACCTTTGCTCCGACTTGGTTGAGATACGAACCACCCGAATCATCTCTGGATAAGGCCAATTCAAATTACCAGGAATCTCTTGACCCCATGCCCTAGGAGCCAGTGACCAAATGGAGGATGCATATGGACAGCGTATAAACCAGTTAGGGTAATAAGTAAGAGGGCAAATTTTGGGATGTTACAGTCCTGATTTCCAAGTCTCTGTCCTTTATCTTCTTTTCCAACTCAATACATTCTATATAACTTTACATTCTATTGCTATCAGATTAATGTACCCCATTTGGCTCCATATTACGCTGAATAGGGTTCCCCATCTCGTTATAAATCTAGGCCCCATGTTCCACTCACATGGGATCACCATATTAACGTTAGTGTTTACGATGATAGTTTGATTGCCCCAAGTAATCTGGTTATCCCGACCTTTGTTTGTCTGCATGTTTTATTGGTATTATTCTAATATCGAGTTCTTCTGTTGTTTTGAGATTTTTCTTTAACATTTTTCAATAGCTTAATTACAGGTTGTTTGCCCAATTTTGCAACACCTCATTTTCCTAGGTATCGGCCATCTTCTATATTGCATGTTGATAGCTCATTTATGATTATGCTTATGATGCTCATTTGCAATTTAGGATGATTCTTTGTGGTATGTTCCATCTGATTGGCCTAATTAAGGTTAAGATTCTTCTTTACTTCTTCATACCTAGTATCCAAGTTCCTTTATCCAAGCATTCTATATGCGTTTATGGTTGTTGTTATTTTCTATTTCCCCTAACCCTTAATGTCTTCCATGGTTACTTTTATCCTTCTTATTGGTGTGATGCCCATTTTGAAGAGGATTTTTCACGAGTTTTCCCTAATCTCCCAAGTAGAGTGTCTATCTTGATTCTTCTATGAACTTTTATCACGATACTTCCTCTAATTTTTTATTCATGAGTTATTATTTTCTTGGCTTTGATTACTATTTCTAGTCCATCTCGAAGCAACTTTGTCATTGTTCTGGCGCTTCTGATACCCATGTGTAGCGGTAAAATCACGAGTGTAAGCTATTAGTTAACTTAACTCAAAGTAAACAGAGTCACCACCGCGCTTTTATTCCAATAGGAAGAGGAAAAAAGAGTGAATAAATCCTAATGAATCTAAAGCAAAAGCTAAAGAAACACAACAGAGAAACATGTAAGGGGATAGGTTAAACAATGAGAAGGTTTTACGCACCCAAAATGTCAGTGATACTCCACGGGAGCCCTTTGAAAAATTTACTGCTTTTGGTTTGAAAGAGGTTTGTTAAATTAAAGTGGAGGGATGAGAAAAGAATTATTTTTTAATATTTTTGTGTTTGGAGAGGTTTACCACCTCATGCCTACGTACCCACAAAGTGCAATGCGAGATCAAACCCCCGTAGTTCGTGGTACAAATAGTGAAAAGGGTTGGTTGTCATTTATTTTATTAAGTGAAGAGAATTTGTCATCTTCAAGTGGATGACCAAACAAACTACCATGAGAATGAAGGCATGGACTCATACATCATTATGAGGAGGGCGTCAACTCGGATAAAATCAACGAGTATGCCACTAAGCCCCCACAAATGACAAGAGACTCAATTACATCAAACTACAACCATGGAGATTGAAAGACTAGCACCCGACTAAAGAATAATGACTCATAATCGACACTCTTTTAAAGAAAATAAACAAAAGTGCACAAAGGCACGAAACAACTTGAATGAGTTTGATTTTTTTATTTTTTGAATTAAGGTCAATATGGTTAGATTCATTGGATTTTAAAGAAGAGAAAAGAGTAAAAGCCACTTGACAAAAGTCAAAGTTTTGTTTATTAAAGAAGAGATGATTTTAGAAAGAAAAAAAATAATCCTTGGAAAAAGAGAGAAGATTTTGAAAATTAAAGAAGGGGTGGAGATGAATGGACTATCCTAAGAAAAAGAAAATAAGGAGATAAAGGAAGAAAGATCTAACCAAACTTGATGACATTTCCAATTATGAGCATAAGAGTTCCATCCTTATAAGCCAGCAAGTGATCAAATAAAGGCAAGTACCACCTTCATGAAGATCAAGGCAAATGAGGGGTGTCCTAAAATCTAAGTCCAAAACTTCACTCCAATGCCAAGGATAGTAACCAATAGTCCAAAAATTAAAATCACAAGTTTTTTAGAAGTTTAATCCTTTATTAATGTTATTGTGTCCAAATGGACAAAAGGAAAATCAACATAACAAAAAATAAGAGCAAATAATAAATATGATAATGGATGAATAAAGCATAGTAAAGCAAAATAAAATAAAAGCAAATAAAAGTGCAAGAATTTAAATGTTAGTAGAAAAAGAAATTAAAGTGCAAGAATCTAAAATATTAATAGTAGTAATAGTATAATAATATTTACATAATAATGGTATGGTGAACTTAATCAACCATAACCAAAAGAGTAGCCAAAATCGAAAGACAACCGGATCCGCTTAGTATCTTACACTATAGCAATTAATCAAGGAAAACCGAATCAAATTCAATGAAATTTGAAAGGCGATTGGGAGACCCAAAGCACCTACGCATTAAACATTCATAGGTCTTGATTCTTAATGCAATATGATTAAACGCTTTGGGATTACGCGACCAACAAGAGGTCCGGTCCACGAAAGTGCAAGTATCCAATTAGATTTTTATTCCGAATTCGGGACACATTTAGGTCTATGTTAAGCAATCGCTGAGTAATTTACGGAGTAATTACCCTACAAATGAGGTCGGCCACCACCAATTAAGGTGAACAATATTAATGCTAATCCATGCGAGATAAACAATATGTAAATCGCCATCCAAACGCAATACCGCACACAACTAAAGATGAATACCAAATTGAGTCATACTCATGGTATAATTCCATCCTTAAGTTCAATCACTCTTCTTGGTGGATTCAAGCATGAAAATGTATCACTGATGCAAAGTACCTTAAATGAATTGAATAATCTACTTAAAGGTAGTTTTGAACTAATGAACATTAACTACTCTAATCTACACCCAATGTTCATTGAAATTAATGAGAAATCACTCCCAAAAGTGCTTCCCAAGGCAAAAATAAAAAGGAGGAATAAGAAGAAGAAAGAGAAACCAAAAAGGGGCTTAAATAAGTCAAAAAGTCAATTCTGACTTGCGTTAACCGGTTAACCAAAATGCATTGGAAATGGTTAACCCGTTAACGCAGTCAGCTTTCAGAATTTGCACAGAAAACACGGGTTAACCCATTAACTAAATTGCACTGAAATTGGTTAACCCGTTAACACTGAACCAGTAGCAGAAAAAATGTTAAAATTCAGCATGATCCATTTTCAAAACATTTTTACAAACATTTGATGATCATGATCTGAATTAGCACGAATTTTAAAACCAAAATACAATGAAATCCCTGCCATCAAATAACAAATTAAGATCCAAAGGATCTAGAATTAAAGGCACCAAAGATCTACATCTTGAATGTTGATGGTGAATATGGGTTTATGGAGAGAGTGAATTCTCAAAAACACTTCTTCAAATTGGACAAAATCAAGCTAGGTCTATTGAAATTGATGAACAAGAAAGAGTAGGATGAAGGTTTAGCTCAAGTTAGTCAAGAATTCAATGTGAATTCTTGATAACTTCAAAAAGAGAAAAAGAGATTTAGTGAGATTTTTGGTTTTGGGAGAATGTTTTGCAAGGGATTTTTTGGTTCTCAAAGCTTGGTGAATAAATGAAAGTATGGTCCTATTTAAAGACTTTAGGTATGGGAATTTGGTGGATTGGAGCTTGCTTTGGTAATTAAAATTAGGCTTGGTAATTGCAAATTTGTTGGGAAATGGAAAAGAGTGGTGATTAGTAAGGGTTTATGGTAAGAAATGATCAAAGTGATGTAGAGAAATCAGAGACCAATGGATCTAGAATATTCCAAATATATCAATGATTTAATGGTGCTGAATTTGAATAAAATATTCAAATTTCGCACTGGATAACCGGTTAACGCATATGGTTAACCGGTTAACCAATCTAAAATTTGAATATTTTGTTCAAATGTGATTGCTTGGTTGTTGTGGTCCGATTCTTTTTGTACGTCAATGAAGGCATGGAAATAAACACATGAACCTTGGAATCGTTTGAATGAATCAATTAATTTGGGAAATCCTTGATCAGATAAATTTGAATTATTTGCGGATCAACTTCGACTTTTGTCTGTGAAATTTTACTCGAGCTGCAGGACTGCTATTTTTGAAATTTTCAATGGTTCCCCTTCCTAAAAAAGGTTAGTAATAGGAAACAAAATATTTTTTGGATTTTAATTAATGGTTAGTAATCATAAACAAATAAAGTAATTAAAGACAATGGTGATCCCCTGTGAGGCATAAACCTAACCCGGGAAGAACCGAACAACCAGTGCGATCTTTTTGTATGCAAGATGCATATGAAATGCGAAGAAATGTTATGGAAAAAAATTAGGGTGTTACACCATGCATCTTCAATTTCGTTCATCTCTTAGTATTTCCTTTATCCTCATTATGATTCAGAGGCTCATTTATGTCTTTTCTATCTTCACATGAATGCTTCCCCTCTGTTTTGTGATCGTGACTTTACGTATTTTGTCAGATGGATACTGTAAGAATACATGGTATCACGTAGTTTTAAAAGTTTGTCGAATCCACGGGGATTGATAGTAAAAAAAGAATGTCCTATAATTACGGTGCAAGGCTAAGCAGGAGGTTGTCATGGATAAAAACGGTAAAGAAATAACTAAAATAAAGGGGTTTAAAACAGATAAGAGAAACAAGACCGTAAAGTGATTTTCGTGCTTCTTAGGGACTCTATAGGTTCCAGGGCTGGAATGGGTGTTGAATTTGTTCTGAAGGAAATACCAATCTAAAGCACTCTTACGCTATTGACTGAGCCACGCTTGATGACCGGAAGATTTTGCTCTCGCTCACTCAGTAATCAAAAGACGCTCTTTGAAGACGGGTAAGACATAAAAGAATACCTAAAGTGCTCTTGTTGTGTTTAGGATCCAGTGTTTTGTGCCTACTATCTGACGCATACCTCAAACTTTCGCTCTGTTGGACTCGTCTTAGTGCATTTCTCACTATCGTGACCAAATGTTGTTAAACAGCCTCTCGCTGTCGCGACTAGTCTACCTAAAATTAACTTTGACAAAAAAACCAGAATTTCAAACATACAAAAAGGTTTCGATAATCCTACAGAGTCCCGTCGAAACGACGGTCCTCAAACTACGGGCTCATACAAGTTTATTCAAACATAATTAATGGTAATATTAAAACACTTACATTACTGAACTTAAAGGCATACATGTTACTTAGTTTTTTAATGAAATTATGTTCTTAGCTTTTTTATGAAAAGTTTTTATATGAACATACAATTAAAGTGAATTAAATGAGATAAACAGTAAATGGAGAAATTAAGAAGTAACATGAAATAAATGGAAATAAGCTTGTATTAATATGAAGTGATCCAAGTACAACTACAAAATGAAAAGAAAAAGATACAAAAGATGTGATAATCACTTAGTGTGAGAAATTATTACTATGGCAAGTAAATATATGGCTCTGGAGAAATTTCGGCAGCGCTTCTGCAAGGTGTAGATTCTTCTCCAACTGCTAGCTGGGAGGTGCTATATATAGAAAAAAGTCTGGCTCCAAAACAGTTACGAAATTTGAATTCAAACTGCGTGAAATTGCTACGAACTGCTTCTGGAAAACCGCTCATGTGATGCATGGCAAACACTAGATGACAATGGCGAACGCCATTTGGCTAAAAAGGGAATTCTGAAAATTTGGGGGAAATGGCGAACGCCATTTGCTTCCCTTTGGGAAATGGCGAACGCCATTGTCCTAGAAGGAGGAAAAATGCTTCAAATTCTTCCCTTTCTCAGCTGCTTTGCCATGATTCTTGTTCTTTTCTTTCATCTAGCTGATGGTCCTGAAAACACAAAGTAAAGAAAACATAAGTAAATGATAGCAAATGCGATGAAGACTCGATAAAAATACAACTAAATATGCATGAAATGAATCGAAATAACCTATACGAAATCGAGTCATCAAACTCCCCCACACTAAGACTTTTTCTTGTCCCCAAGCAAACTCCCAATGTGAATAAAAATAAGTAAGCACGGTGTTATGACTCGTAGGCACAACGGAAACGATTAAGCACAAGGTTGATATGCTAAAGCATACATATAGGTACTGAATTGTGAAAACAAGAGTATCGTAACGACATGACTCCACAAAACCGGAAAAAGAGTTCCTTACTATGCAATACTGGTTCAAATCATGATATTATAACTCGACCTACATACTTTTTTTCTTATTCACCTTTCTTTCATTCTCGCGCAGTCATATTAAGCCCGTTATCCCTTTGCTTACATGGTAATCGAAATTGTTAGTGTGATCTCTTATTCAACATTTTTCTTTCTTTTTCTTTGTTTGCTTCTTTTTTTCTTATGAATTTCAAGATTCCGATCCTTTGGGTTAAATGATCGGCTGAGGATCACCTAACTTAGTAAGAACAGGTCTTTAATCCACATTTTCTATCAAAACACATAAACAATTTTTTTTCTTTGTGATCAACACATATTTGCATCAGTTTGTTACTTAGTTCGCAAATAAGGATGGTGTTGACTGCTAAAATAAACTAATAAAGAGGGTACTTTTAAAGAAACTAAGAACAAGGTCTCGCCATAATACGTATTTGAACTAATATTGCATGCTTGGGAGATCTAAGGTGTAAAAACGGTACTGATGTTGTCAAAACTTTCCCAAGTCCGCCTACCTAGCCTAAATCAAAAGATAACAACCTATATTAAGTGTGTCCTGCCTTTGAGTCAAAAAAACTTTTTTCTTTTTGAAATTTGGGGAATTTACAGACTATGCGAAAACTTAAGGTAAATAACGACTCAAACGTGCATATGGCTTGATAATAAAACAAATAAAACGAACTAAACTAGAAAAACATAAAGCAATAAATGGAAAGCGGTAAACGGATTCTCCCCCACACTTAAATCAAACATTGTCCTCAATGTTTTAATTTAAGGTGAAAACAAAGAAGCAATAAAACCTGGAATGTAATTGGTGGCAGCGGGCACGGCCTCGACGTTGATGATGATCCTCTCTGACATCTGGGTCCTCGGGTGGGTAATAGGCTCTAATGTTACGCACCTCTCTGTGCAGACCTACCATTTCGGAAGTAAGATCTCTCAATGTAAGCTATGTCCGGTTCATGAATTCCACTTGCCTGTTTTGAAACTCGTAGTACTCCTCTTCATGTTGCTCATCACGCTATCTCCGTTGTCTGAGCTCGTACAAAATATCGTCGAGTGATCCATGCATACCTGCAAAATCATCAGGGAAAGGTGTAGTGTGTGGTGCGATACTAGTACCAGGTGCATCAGAAACACGTGGATGAGGACGGTTCTATGGAGCAGCCTGTCTTGCAGCATCCCTACCTTCTTGCTCAGTAACAAGCAACCAATTAGCGTGAACGCGCACACATCAATACGAACAGGGGCAGGCAAAGAAAAATTACGATGCTCACGGTCACAAATCAGAAGGTGGTACTTGCCATCAGGTAGACCTTTGAAAAGATATGTATTCTTCCAGAAATCAAGGTCAGCAAATACACTGACAAAGCAAATCTCATCATCCAAGATATTTTCAAGGTTGAGGACCTCAATAATGTTGGTTATTATGCTGCCAATACAGATGACTCCTTCTACTCTGTTAGAAACACTCACTAAGTAGGCAATAAAGAATGACACAGGGTCTACGGGGGTTTGGTTAAGAGCACAGTGAAGAAAATATAGATCTTTGGATTTCACATTTCCTGTGTTCTTCTGTCCAAAGGGTTGGTTGTCATTGATTTTATTAAGTGAATAAAATTTTTCATCTTCAAGTGGATGGCCAAACAAACTACCATGAGAATGAAGGCATGGACTCATACATCATTATGGGGAAGGAGCCAACTCGGATAAAATCAACGAGTATGCCACTAAGCCCCCACAAATGACAAGAGACTCAATTACATCAAACTACAACCATGAAGATTGAAATAATAGCACCCGACTAAAGAACAATGACTCATAATCGACACTCTTTTAAAGAAAATAAATAAAAGTGCACAAAGGCACGAAATAACTTGAATGAGTTTGATTTTTTTATTTTTTGAATTAAGGTCAATATGGTTAGATTCATTGGATTTTAAAGAAGAGAAAAGAGTAAAATCCACTTGACAAAAGTCAAAGTTTTGTTTATTAAAGAAGTGATGATTTTAGAGAAAGAAAAAAAAGAATCCTTGGAAAAAGAGAGAAGATTTTGAAAATTAAAGAATGGGTGGAGATAAAGGGACTATCCTAAGAAAAAGAAAATAAGGAGATAAAGGAAGAAAGATCTAACCAACCTTGATGACATTTCCAATTATGAGCATACGAGTTCCATCCTTATAAGCTAGAAAATGGCCAAATAAAGGCAAGTACCAACTTCATGAAGATCAAGGCAAAGGAGGGTTGTCCTAAAATCTAAGTCCAAAACTTCACTCCAATGCTAAGGATAGTAACCAATAGTCCAAAAATTAAAATCATAAGGTTTTTTAGAAGTTTAATCTTTTATTAATGTTTTTGTGTCCAAATGGACAAAAGGAAAATCAACATAACAAAAAATAAGAGCAAATAATAAACATGATAATGGATGAATAAAGCATAGTAAAGCAAAATAAAATAAAAGCAAATAAAAGTGCAAGAATTTAAATGTTAGTAGCAAAAGAAATTAAAGTGCAAGAATCTAAAATATTAATAGTAGTAATAGTATAATAATATTTACATAATAATGGTATGGTGAACTTAATCAACCATAACCAAAAGAGTAGCCAAAATCGAAAGGCAACCGGATCCGCTTAGTATCTTACACTATAGAGATTAATCAAGGCAAACTGAATCAAATTCAATGAAATTTGAAAGGCGATTGGGAGACCCAAAGCACCTACGCATCAAACATTCATAGGTCTTGATTCTTAATGCAATATGATCAAACGCTTTGGGATTACGCGACCAACAAGAGGTCCGGTCCACGAAAGTGCAAGTATCCTATTAGATTTTTATTCCGAATTCGGGACACATTTAGGTCTATATTAAGCAATCGCCGAGTAATTTACGAAGTAATTACCCTACAAATGAGGCTGGACACCACCAATTAAGGTGAACAATATTAGTGCTAATGCCTGCGAGATAAACGATATGTAAATCGCCATCTGAATGCAATACCGCACAAAACTAAAGATGAATACCTAATTGAGTCATACTCATGGTATTATTCCATCCTTAAGTTCAATCACTCTTCTTGGTGGATTCAAGCATGAAAATGTATCACTAATGCAAAGTACCTTAAATGAATTGAATAATCCACTTAAAGGTAGTTTTGAACTAATGAACATTAACTACTCTAATATACACCCAATTTTCATTAAAATTAAGGAGAAATCACTCCTAAAAGTGATTTCCAAGGTAAAAATAAAAAGGAGGAAGAAGAAGAAAGAGGAACCAAAAAGGGGCTTAAAACAAGCCAAAAAGTCAATTCTGACTTGCGTTAACCGGTTAACCAAAATGCACTGGAAATGGTTAACCTGTTAATGTAGTCAGCTTTTAGAATTTTCTCAAAAAACACTGGTTAACTCGTTAACCAAATTGCAATGAAAATGGTCAACCCGTTAACGTTGAACCAGTAGCAGAAAAAATGCTAAAATTCAGCAGGATCCATTTTCAAAACCTTTATACAAACATTTGATGATCATGATCTGAATTAGCACGAATTTTAAAACCAAAATACAGTGAAATCCCTACAATCAAATAACAAATTAAGATCCAAAGGATCTAGAATCAAAGGCACCAAAGATCTACATCTTGAATGTTGATAGTGAATATGGGTTTATGGAGAGAGTGAATTACCAAAAGCACTTCTTCAAATTGGACCAAAACAAGCTAGATCTACTGAAATTGACGAGCAAGAAAGAGTAGGATGTAGGTATAGCTCAAGTTAGTCAAAAATTCAATGTGAATTCTTGTTAACTTCAAAAAGAGGAAAATAGCTTTAGTGAGATTTTTGGTTTTGGGAGAATGTTTTGCAAGGGATTTTTTTGGTTCTCAAAAGCTTGGTGAATGAATGAAATTATGGTCCTATTTAAAGACTTTAGGTATGAGAATTTGGTGGAATGGAGCTTTCTTTGTTAATTAAAATTAGGCTTGGTAATTTCAAATTTGGTGGAAAATGGAAAAGAGTGGTGATTAGTGAGGGTTTATGGTAAGAAATGATCAAAGTGATGTAGAGAAACAAAAGACTAATGGGACTAGAATATTCCAATTATATCAATGATTTAATGGTGCTGAAGTTGAATAAAATATTCAAATTTCGCATTGGTTAACCAGTTAACCAAGCTAAAATTTGAATATTTTGTTCAAATGCGATTGCTTGGTTTTTGTGGCCCGATTCTTTTTGTACGTCAATGAAGGCATGTAAATAAACACATGAACCTTGGAATCCCTTGAATGAATCAATTAATTTGGGAAATCCTTGATCAGATAAATTTGAATTATTTGCGGATCAACTTCGACTTTTGTCTGTGAAATTTTACTCGAGCTGCATGACTGCTATTTTTGGCATTTTCAATGGTTCCCCTTCCTGAAAAAGGTTAGTAAAAGAAAACAAAATATTTTTTGGATTTTAATTAATGGTTAGTAATTATAAAAGAAATAAAGTAATTAAAGACAATGGTGATCCCCTGTGAGGCATAAACCTAACCCGAGAAGAACCGAGCAACCAGTACGATCTTGTTTGTAAGCAAGATGCATATGAAGTGCAAAGAAAACTTATGGAAACAATTAGGGTGTTACACCATGCATCTTCAATTTCATTCATATCATAGTATTCCCTTTATCCTCATGATGATTCCGAGGCTCATTTATGTCTTTTCTATCTTCACAGGAATGCTTCTACGCTGTTATGTGATCGCGACTTTACGTATTTTGTCGGATGGATACTATAAGCATACAGGGTATCACATAGTTTTAAAAGATTGTCGAACCCACAAGGATTGATAGTCAAAAGGGAGTGTCCTATAATTGCGGTGCAAGGCTAAAGTAGGAGGTTGTCACGGATAAAAACGGTAAAGAAATAACTAAAATAAAGGGGTTTAAAACAGATAAGAGAAACGAGACCGCAAAGTGATTTTCGTGCTTCTTAGGGACTCTATAGGTTCCGGGGCTGGAACGGATGTTGAAGTTGTTCTGAAGGAAATACCAATCTCAAGGCTTAATCTCACATTCTTGCGCTATTGACCGAGCCACTCTTGATGACCGCAAGATTTTGCTCTCGCTCGCTCAGTAGTCAAAAGACGCTCTTTGAAGACAAGTAAGATCGAAAAGAATACCTAAAGTGCTCTTGTTATGTTTAGGATCCAGTGTTTTGTGCCTACTATCTGACGTATGCCTTAAACTTTCGCTCTGTTGGACTCGTCTTAGTGCATTTCTCACTATCGTGACCAAATGATGTTAAGCAGCCTCTCGCTGTCGCGACTAGTCTACCTAAAATTGACTTTGACAAAAAAACAGAATTTCAAACATACAAAAAGGTTTCGGTAATCCTACAGAGTCTCGTCGAAACGACGATCCTCAAACTACGGGCTCATGCAAGTTTATTCAAACATAATTAATGGTAATATTAAAACACTTACGTTATTGAACTTAAAGGCATACATGTTACTTAGGTTTTTAATGAAATTATGTTCTTAGCTTTTTTATGAAAAGTTTTTATACGAACATACAATTAAAGTGAATTAAATGAGATAAACAGTAAATTGAGCAATTAAGAAGTAACATTAAATAAATGGAAATAAGCCCGTATCATTATGAAGTGATCCAAGTACAACAACAAAATGAAAAGAAAAAGATACAAAAGATGTGATAATCACTCAGTGTGAGAAATTATCACTATGGCAAGTAAATATATAGTTCTGGAGAAATTTCGGCAGCGCTTCCACAAGGTGTAGATTCTTCTCCAACTGCTGGCTGGGAGGTGCTATATATAGAAAAAGTCTGGCTCCAAAACAATTACGAAATTTGAATTCAAACTGCGTGAAATTGCTACGAACTGCTTCTAGAAAGCTGCTCCTGCGATGCATGGCGAACACCATGTGACAATGGCGAACGTCATTTGGCTAAAAGGGGAATTTTGAAAATTTGGGGGAAATGGCGAACGTCATTTGCTTCCCTTTGGGAAATGGCGAACGCCATTGTCCTAGAAGGAGGCAAAATGCTTCAAATTCTTCCCTTTCTCAGCTGCTTTGCCATGATTCTTGTTCTTTTCTTTCATCTAGCTGATAATGGCCCTGAAAACACAAAGTAAATAAAACATAAATAAATGATAGCAAATGCGACGAAGTCTCAATAAAAATATGACAAAATATGCATGAAATGAATCGAAATAACCTATACGAAATCGAGTCATCAAAATCCCCCACACTAAGACTTTTGCTTGTCCCCAAGCAAACTCCCAATGCGAATAAAAATAAGTAAGCACGGTGTTTTGACTCGTAGGTACAACAGAAACGATTAAGCACAAGGTTGTTATGCTAAAGCAGACATATAGGTACTGAATTGTGAAAACAAGAGTATCGTAACGACACGACTCCACAAAAATGGAAAAAGAGTTCCTTCCTATGCAATACTGGTTCAAATCATGATATTATAACTCGACCTACATACTTTTTTTCTTATTCACCTCTCTTTCATTCTCGCGCAGTCACATTAAGCCCGTTATCCCTTTGCTTACATGGTAATCGAACCTGTTAGTGTGATCTCTTATTCAACATTTTTCTTTCTTTTTCTTTGTTTGTTTCTTTTTTTCTTATGAATTTCAAGATTCCGATCCTTTGGGTTAAATGATCGGCTGGGGATCACCTAACTTAGTAAGAACAGGTCTTTAATTCACATTTTCTATCAAAAACATATAAACAATTTTTTTCTTTGAGATCAACACTTATTTGCATCAGTTTGTTACTTAGTTCGCAAATAAGGATGGTGTTGACTGCTAAACTAAACTAATAAAGAGGGTAATTTTAAAGAAACTAAGAACAAGGCCTCGACAAAATATGTATCTGAACTAATATTGCATACTTAGGAGCTCTAAGGTGTAAAAACGATACTGATGTTGCCAAAACTTTCCCAAGTCCGCCTACCTAGCCTAAATCAAAAGATAACAACCTATATTAAGTGTGTCCTGCCTTTGAGTCGAAAAAACTTTTTTCTTTTTGAAATTTGGGGAATTTACAGACTATGCGAAAACTTAAGGTAAATAACGACTCAAACATGCATATGACTCGATAATAAAACAAATAAAACAAACTAAACTAGAAAAACATAAACAATAAATGGAAAGCGGTAAACATATCCTCCCCCACACTTAAATCAAACATTGTCCTCAATGTTTCAATTTAAGGTGAAAACAAAGAAGCAATAAAACCTGGAATCTAATCAGTGGCGGCGGGCACGGCCTCGACGTTGAAGATGATCCTCTCTGACATCTGGGTCCTCGGGTGGGTAATAGGCTCTAATGCTACACACCTCTCTGCGCAGACCTGCCATTTCGGAAGTAAGATCTCTCAATGTAAGCTATGTTCGGTTCATGAATTCCACTTTCCTATTTTGAAACTCGTAGTACTCCTCTTCACGCTTCTCATCGCGCTCTCTCCGCTGTCTGAGCTCGTACAAAATCTCATCGAGAGATCCATGCATACCTGCAAAATCATCAGGGAAAGGTGCAGTGTATGGTGCAATACTAGTACTGGTGCATCAGAAACACGAGGATGAGGACGGGTCTGTGGAACAGACTGTCTCACATCATCCCTAGCTTCTTGCTCAGTAACAAGCAATCAATTAGTGTGCACGCATGAACATTAATACAAATAGGGACAGGAAAAGAAAAAATATGATGCTTACAGTCAAAAATCAGAAGGCGGTACTTGCCATCAGGTAGACCTTTGAAAAGATGCGTGCTCTTCCAGAAATAAAGGTCAGCAAATACACTGACAAAACAATTCTCATCATCCAAGATATTTTCAAGGTTGAGGGCCTCAGTAATGGTGGTGATTATGTTGCCTATACAAATAGCTCCTCCTACTCTGTTAGAAACACTCACTAAGTGGGAAATAAAGAATGGCACTGGGTCTACGTGGGTTTGGTTAAGAGCATAGTGAAGAAAATATAGATCTTTGGATTTCACATTTCCTGTGTTCTTCCATCCAAAGATGGTGGAAGAAAAGATTCAGTGAAGAATTCGAATGGTCGGGTTTTGAATTAAGGTGGCCTTAAGTCCTTCCCATTTGTCAGTGGTCAACCGAGTTATGTCTCTCCAAAATTCAAAGTCATTGCCTTGCCACTCACTATCTAGGGGTGCAATGGTTGCAGCTCCCTTAATGGTAGGAAAATAAAAAATCTCCCTAATTCTCTTATGGGTCAGGGCAAAGTCTTGGTTAAGCAACCTAAAGTGAATGGTTTAGGAGGTACGAGAAATATCGTGAACATAACAAAGTGAACTAAGGAATTCATAAGTTAGCCTAATAGAATTTGTCTTACAAAAAGTACAGAAGAGAGTCATACCTAAGTTCATCAGCAACCCAGCAACGCTTTGCATGAGACCCAAGGTACAGAGAGCTCTCGGGTCAGGATACCTAGTTGCTTCGACATCTTTTTTGGATATGCGGTGATCATCACGCATAGGTGTTACTAATCTCTCCCTCTGGGAACACGATACCCATGTAATTGATCTCTTAGTTTGCTTCCATTCTTGATTTAGAGAGAAGAGAAGAAGAATTTGAGAAGTGGGTTATGGTAGAAAGTTTTTTTTTGTGATGATGATAAGAATGGGTGGTGGTAAAGGGTTTAAATGGGGTGGAAAGGGGAATATCTGTGGTTGGGGAATTAATTAGAATTAGTGGGAGGTTAATGGATGGTTGGGTGTTGGAAGAATTTGAAAAGGGAGGGAAATTATGAGAACGCCATTGGCCTGATGTGCTGCTAGTAACTTCTGTGCAGAAGGGCATGAACAAGACAAAAAAAAAATTGGTTTTGGGTTTTATTTTTATTATACTTTGTTTGTTTTATTATTATTAAGGATAAAAGTATGTGCTTGAAAAATAAAATAAAAAAACAATACGGAAAGGGAAAAATACATTAACTTAGAAAAGAAAAGTTCAGTACAAATACTCATCGGCATTCCGACGCTGAAACATTAATTAAAGCTTACAATACAGGAATGGGAAAAACAATACAAGGAAATTCAAATTATCCTAAAGAAAACAGGGAAAGAGTTGACAGTGTTGGAATCATCCGCCAAGTCGCCCGACTAAGGAGTCGATGACATTGCGGAGTGAGAACACGGTCTGGTAAAGGTGATCAAATTGCTCATTCACGATATCCACAAATTGGATATGATCCACTCTAAGTGATTCCATTTCAATACGGAGATCATCTACTCCAATGTGCATTGCGTAAATGGCATCAGGTATGATTATTATGGCATGGAAAGTATTAGGAACAACAATGGTAGAATTGTTTATGGCTTCTTGAGGTACAATGGTATCCATATGCTCATAAGGCTGTGGTGAATCGGGTGGAGTAAATGTCTCATTCAACACATTCAAGTCATACAACCAATATCCTTGTTGTGCATACTTGTCCTCTCATAATTTGGCAAGGTAAAGACATGGACAACAACATTATCAATTAGTAACTCAAATTCCACTGGTCCTAAATTTTCCATGATTCCATGATTAAAATAGAAATTGATACCCATTAGGCGAATACCACCGAAAATAACATAACTATTCAGATGGTGGCGCATGCCAATGACATCAACAATCGTAGTCACCAACCCTCCAATGATAATGGGGTGAAATGAATCACGGGCCAGCTTAAGAAAGTTAGCTAACATAAACGGGGAAACATTGAACGACCTTCCTTGGGAGGCACAAAACATGATGTAAAGTTCATCTCGGGATACAACATAAATATTCTCTTCTTTCGCGAAAAGAGTGTGAACAAGGATGTTATGAAAGTTCTAATTCCAGGATTGTGAATACTCTCAGAGGACATGGCATTTGGGTCAGGATGGCTGTCACCTGTGATGGTATCCCAAAATTGTTCAAGGTCATATCCAGTAAAGGCATCTTCCGGGGTTTTTGTGACAGCATCAGGTTCATTGGGAAATCCCAACAATTAAGCCATCTCATGGTGGGTGAAACAATATTTGTTTCCAAACAGACGAAAGGTGGCCAATCCACGACCAAATCCCGCCATACTCCCTCCTTCCTTTTACATTTTTACATTTTATTATTTATATAATTTTACAAGTCTTTTTTAAAATAAAAATTATTATCATTATTTTTTTTAATGTTTTTTGAAGGACTTAGTCTTTTATATTAGATTTCCATTGGGTTGAGACTCAATTTCAGTCCATATTCTTCGTACACTATAGCCTTTTTTTGGGAGGTTTATTCCCCACCATACTTCCACACTCCTTGTACTTTTATTATAATATTCAATATCACGAGTTTTTTTATCGGATTTTTGGAGAATATATTTTTTTTTTTACCGTAATTGAACTATTGGATTTTTCAAAATCATATGAATTCTTATCGCATCTTAAAATACACAACCGAATTTTTCAAAAAATATGAATTTTTACTCGATTTTTCAAAAAGTTTACGAGTTTTTATTGGATTTTTCAAAATAGTACGAGTTTTTATCGCATTTTTTGAAAAGTCTATGAATTTTTACCGGATTTTTCAAAAAATATGAGTTTTTAACGGATTTTCAAAAATATGAGTTTTTATGGAATTTTTCAAAATACACAACTAGATTTTTCAATAAAGTATGAGTTTTTGGTCAAGTAGTGGGCTTTATCATTGTTAGATCTATTGACATGGTTTATAGCCCATTTTCTAAAATGCCTTAGGATTTTGTACATATTTTCCACCAAGAACCCTAAGTGGGTTTTGCCTCTATCTTTTTGCGTCATTTTACCTTCTCTTTTGCAACCTTGAACATTCTTGCACCCAATAACCTTCTCTGCAACATATGTCATTCTCTTTTCCATATGATTGTTATCCTCATTTACTTGCGCCTTTCCCTTCATATCATACCTCTCCTTACTATTGATGTTGCTACCCACCTCATGTGTACTTTCCAATTTGCTTTCAATCATCTCCACAACTATTTTGCAATTGGTCCTGATTTCCAAGTCTCTGTCCTTTATCTTCTTTTCCAACTCAATCACATTCTATATAACTTTACATTCTATTGCTATCAGATTAATGTACCCCATTTGGCTCCATATTACGCTGAATAGGGTTCCCCATCTCGTTATAAATCTAGGCCCCATGTTCCACTCACATGGGATCACCATATTAACGTTAGTGTTTACGATGATAGTTTGATTGCCCCAAGTAATCTGGTTATCCCGACCTTTGTTTGTCTGCATGTTTTATTGGTATTATTCTAATATCGAGTTCTTCTGTTGTTTTGAGATTTTTCTTTAACATTTTTCAATAGCTTAATTACAGGTTGTTTGCCCAATTTTGCAACACCTCATTTTCCTAGGTATCGGCCATCTTCTATATTGCATGTTGATAGCTCATTTATGATTATGCTTATGATGCTCATTTGCAATTTAGGATGATTCTTTGTGGTATGTTCCATCTGATTGGCCTAATTAAGGTTAAGATTCTTCTTTACTTCTTCATACCTAGTATCCAAGTTCCTTTATCCAAGCATTCTATATGCGTTTATGGTTGTTGTTATTTTCTATTTCCCCTAACCCTTAATGTCTTCCATGGTTACTTTTATCCTTCTTATTGGTGTGATGCCCATTTTGAAGAGGATTTTTCACGAGTTTTCCCTAATCTCCCAAGTAGAGTGTCTATCTTGATTCTTCTATGAACTTTTATCACGATACTTCCTCTAATTTTTTATTCATGAGTTATTATTTTCTTGGCTTTGATTACTATTTCTAGTCCATCTCGAAGCAACTTTGTCATTGTTCTGGCGCTTCTGATACCCATGTGTAGCGGTAAAATCACGAGTGTAAGCTATTAGTTAACTTAACTCAAAGTAAACAGAGTCACCACCGCGCTTTTATTCCAATAGGAAGAGGAAAAAAGAGTGAATAAATCCTAATGAATCTAAAGCAAAAGCTAAAGAAACACAACAGAGAAACATGTAAGGGGATAGGTTAAACAATGAGAAGGTTTTACGCACCCAAAATGTCAGTGATACTCCACGGGAGCCCTTTGAAAAATTTACTGCTTTTGGTTTGAAAGAGGTTTGTTAAATTAAAGTGGAGGGATGAGAAAAGAATTATTTTTTAATATTTTTGTGTTTGGAGAGGTTTACCACCTCATGCCTACGTACCCACAAAGTGCAATGCGAGATCAAACCCCCGTAGTTCGTGGTACAAATAGTGAAAAGGGTTGGTTGTCATTTATTTTATTAAGTGAAGAGAATTTGTCATCTTCAAGTGGATGACCAAACAAACTACCATGAGAATGAAGGCATGGACTCATACATCATTATGAGGAGGGCGTCAACTCGGATAAAATCAACGAGTATGCCACTAAGCCCCCACAAATGACAAGAGACTCAATTACATCAAACTACAACCATGGAGATTGAAAGACTAGCACCCGACTAAAGAATAATGACTCATAATCGACACTCTTTTAAAGAAAATAAACAAAAGTGCACAAAGGCACGAAACAACTTGAATGAGTTTGATTTTTTTATTTTTTGAATTAAGGTCAATATGGTTAGATTCATTGGATTTTAAAGAAGAGAAAAGAGTAAAAGCCACTTGACAAAAGTCAAAGTTTTGTTTATTAAAGAAGAGATGATTTTAGAAAGAAAAAAAATAATCCTTGGAAAAAGAGAGAAGATTTTGAAAATTAAAGAAGGGGTGGAGATGAATGGACTATCCTAAGAAAAAGAAAATAAGGAGATAAAGGAAGAAAGATCTAACCAAACTTGATGACATTTCCAATTATGAGCATAAGAGTTCCATCCTTATAAGCCAGCAAGTGATCAAATAAAGGCAAGTACCACCTTCATGAAGATCAAGGCAAATGAGGGGTGTCCTAAAATCTAAGTCCAAAACTTCACTCCAATGCCAAGGATAGTAACCAATAGTCCAAAAATTAAAATCACAAGTTTTTTAGAAGTTTAATCCTTTATTAATGTTATTGTGTCCAAATGGACAAAAGGAAAATCAACATAACAAAAAATAAGAGCAAATAATAAATATGATAATGGATGAATAAAGCATAGTAAAGCAAAATAAAATAAAAGCAAATAAAAGTGCAAGAATTTAAATGTTAGTAGAAAAAGAAATTAAAGTGCAAGAATCTAAAATATTAATAGTAGTAATAGTATAATAATATTTACATAATAATGGTATGGTGAACTTAATCAACCATAACCAAAAGAGTAGCCAAAATCGAAAGACAACCGGATCCGCTTAGTATCTTACACTATAGCAATTAATCAAGGAAAACCGAATCAAATTCAATGAAATTTGAAAGGCGATTGGGAGACCCAAAGCACCTACGCATTAAACATTCATAGGTCTTGATTCTTAATGCAATATGATTAAACGCTTTGGGATTACGCGACCAACAAGAGGTCCGGTCCACGAAAGTGCAAGTATCCAATTAGATTTTTATTCCGAATTCGGGACACATTTAGGTCTATGTTAAGCAATCGCTGAGTAATTTACGGAGTAATTACCCTACAAATGAGGTCGGCCACCACCAATTAAGGTGAACAATATTAATGCTAATCCATGCGAGATAAACAATATGTAAATCGCCATCCAAACGCAATACCGCACACAACTAAAGATGAATACCAAATTGAGTCATACTCATGGTATAATTCCATCCTTAAGTTCAATCACTCTTCTTGGTGGATTCAAGCATGAAAATGTATCACTGATGCAAAGTACCTTAAATGAATTGAATAATCTACTTAAAGGTAGTTTTGAACTAATGAACATTAACTACTCTAATCTACACCCAATGTTCATTGAAATTAATGAGAAATCACTCCCAAAAGTGCTTCCCAAGGCAAAAATAAAAAGGAGGAATAAGAAGAAGAAAGAGAAACCAAAAAGGGGCTTAAATAAGTCAAAAAGTCAATTCTGACTTGCGTTAACCGGTTAACCAAAATGCACTGGAAATGGTTAACCCGTTAACGCAGTCAGCTTTCAGAATTTGCACAGAAAACACGGGTTAACCCATTAACTAAATTGCACTGAAATTGGTTAACCCGTTAACACTGAACCAGTAGCAGAAAAAATGTTAAAATTCAGCATGATCCATTTTCAAAACATTTTTACAAACATTTGATGATCATGATCTGAATTAGCACGAATTTTAAAACCAAAATACAATGAAATCCCTGCCATCAAATAACAAATTAAGATCCAAAGGATCTAGAATTAAAGGCACCAAAGATCTACATCTTGAATGTTGATGGTGAATATGGGTTTATGGAGAGAGTGAATTCTCAAAAACACTTCTTCAAATTGGACAAAATCAAGCTAGGTCTATTGAAATTGATGAACAAGAAAGAGTAGGATGAAGGTTTAGCTCAAGTTAGTCAAGAATTCAATGTGAATTCTTGATAACTTCAAAAAGAGAAAAAGAGATTTAGTGAGATTTTTGGTTTTGGGAGAATGTTTTGCAAGGGATTTTTTGGTTCTCAAAGCTTGGTGAATAAATGAAAGTATGGTCCTATTTAAAGACTTTAGGTATGAGAATTTGGTGGATTGGAGCTTGCTTTGGTAATTAAAATTAGGCTTGGTAATTGCAAATTTGTTGGGAAATGGAAAAGAGTGGTGATTAGTAAGGGTTTATGGTAAGAAATGATCAAAGTGATGTAGAGAAATCAGAGACCAATGGATCTAGAATATTCCAAATATATCAATGATTTAATGGTGCTGAATTTGAATAAAATATTCAAATTTCGCACTGGATAATCGGTTAACGCATATGGTTAACCGGTTAACCAATCTAAAATTTGAATATTTTGTTCAAATGCGATTGCTTGGTTGTTGTGGTCCGATTCTTTTTGTACGTCAATGAAGGCATGGAAATAAACACATGAACCTTGGAATCGTTTGAATGAATCAATTAATTTGGGAAATCCTTGATCAGATAAATTTGAATTATTTGCGGATCAACTTCGACTTTTGTCTGTGAAATTTTACTCGAGCTGCAGGACTGCTATTTTTGAAATTTTCAATGGTTCCCCTTCCTAAAAAAGGTTAGTAAAAGGAAACAAAATATTTTTTGGATTTTAATTAATGGTTAGTAATCATAAACAAATAAAGTAATTAAAGACAATGGTGATCCCCTGTGAGGCATACACCTAACCCGGGAAGAACCGAACAACCAGTGCGATCTTTTTGTATGCAAGATGCATATGAAATGCGAAGAAATGTTATGGAAAAAAATTAGGGTGTTACACCATGCATATTCAATTTCGTTCATCTCTTAGTATTCCCTTTATCCTCATTATGATTCCGAGGCTCATTTATGTCTTTTCTATCTTCACAGGAATGCTTCTACGCTGTTATGTGATCGCAACTTTACGTATTTTGTCGGATGGATACTATAAGCATACAGGGTATCACATAGTTTTAAAAGATTGTCGAACCCACAAGGATTGATAGTCAAAAGGGAGTGTCCTATAATTGCGGTGCAAGGCTAAAGTAGGAGGTTGTCACGGATAAAAACGGTAAAGAAATAACTAAAATAAAGGGGTTTAAAACAAATAAGAGAAACGAGACCGCAAAGTGATTTTCGTGCTTCTTAGGGACTCTATAGGTTCCGGGGCTGGAACGGATGTTGAAGTTGTTCTGAAGGAAATACCAATCTCAAGGCTTAATCTCACATTCTTGCGCTATTGACCGAGCCACTCTTGATGACCGCAAGATTTTGCTCTCGCTCGCTCAGTAGTCAAAAGACGCTCTTTGAAGACAGGTAAGATCGAAAAGAATACCTAAAGTGCTCTTGTTATGTTTAGGATCCAGTGTTTTGTGCCTACTATCTGACGTATGCCTTAAACTTTCGCTCTGTTGGACTCGTCTTAGTGCATTTCTCACTATCGTGACCAAATGATGTTAAGCAGCCTCTCGCTGTCGCGACTAGTCTACCTAAAATTGACTTTGACAAAAAACAGAATTTCAAACATACAAAAAGGTTTCGGTAATCCTACAGAGTCTCGTCGAAACGACGATCCTCAAACTACGGGCTCATGCAAGTTTATTCAAACATAATTAATGGTAGTATTAAAACACTTACGTTATTGAACTTAAAGGCATACATGTTACTTAGGTTTTTAATGAAATTATGTTCTTAGCTTTTTTATGAAAAGTTTTTATACGAACATACAATTAAAGTGAATTAAATGAGATAAACAGTAAATTGAGCAATTAAGAAGTAACATTAAATAAATGGAAATAAGCCCGTATCATTATGAAGTGATCCAAGTACAACAACAAAATGAAAAGAAAAAGATACAAAAGATGTGATAATCACTCAGTGTGAGAAATTATCACTATGGCAAGTAAATATATAGTTCTGGAGAAATTTCGGCAGCGCTTCCACAAGGTGTAGATTCTTCTCCAACTGCTGGCTGGGAGGTGCTATATATAGAAAAAGTCTGGCTCCAAAACAATTACGAAATTTGAATTCAAACTGCGTGAAATTGCTACGAACTGCTTCTAGAAAGCTGCTCCTGTGATGCATGGCGAACACCATGTGACAATGGCGAACGTCATTTGGCTAAAAGGGGAATTCTGAAAATTTGGGGGAAATGGCGAACGTCATTTGCTTCCCTTTGGGAAATGGCGAACGCCATTGTCCTAGAAGGAGGCAAAATGCTTCAAATTCTTCCCTTTCTCAGCTGCTTTGCCATGATTCTTGTTCTTTTCTTTCATCTAGCTGATAATGGCCCTGAAAACACAAAGTAAATAAAACATAAATAAATGATAGCAAATGCGACGAAGTCTCAATAAAAATATGACAAAATATGCATGAAATGAATCGAAATAACCTATACGAAATCGAGTCATCAAACTCCCCCACACTAAGACTTTTGCTTGTCCCCAAGCAAACTCCCAATGCGAATAAAAATAAGTAAGCACGGTGTTTTGACTCGTAGGTACAACAGAAACGATTAAGCACAAGGTTATTATGCTAAAGCAGACATATAGGTACTGAATTGTGAAAACAAGAGTATCGTAACGACACGACTCCACAAAAATGGAAAAAGAGTTCCTTCCTATGCAATACTGGTTCAAATCATGATATTATAACTCGACCTACATACTTTTTTTCTTATTCACCTCTCTTTCATTCTCGCGTAGTCACATTAAGCCCGTTATCCCTTTGCTTACATGGTAATCGAACCTGTTAGTGTGATCTCTTATTCAACATTTTTCTTTCTTTTTCTTTGTTTGTTTCTTTTTTTCTTATGAATTTCAAGATTCCGATCCTTTGGGTTAAATGATCGGCTGGGGATCACCTAACTTAGTAAGAACAGGTCTTTAATTCACATTTTCTATCAAAACCATATAAACAATTTTTTTCTTTGAGATCAACACATATTTGCATCAGTTTGTTACTTAGTTCGCAAATAAGGATGGTGTTGACTGCTAAACTAAACTAATAAAGAGGGTAATTTTAAAGAAACTAAGAACAAGGCCTCGACATAATATGTATCTGAACTAATATTGCATACTTAGGAGCTCTAAGGTGTAAAAACGGTACTGATGTTGTCAAAACTTTCCCAAGTCCGCCTACCTAGCCTAAATCAAAAGATAACAACCTATATTAAGTGTGTCCTGCCTTTGAGTCGAAAAAACTTTTTTCTTTTTGAAATTTGGGGAGTTTACAGACTATGCGAAAACTTAAGGTAAATAACGACTCAAACATGCATATGACTCGATAATAAAACAAATAAAACAAACTAAACTAGAAAAACATAAACAATAAATGGAAAGCGGTAAACATATCCTCCCCCACACTTAAATCAAACATTGTCCTCAATGTTTCAATTTAAGGTGAAAACAAAGAAGCAATAAAACCTGGAATCTAATCAGTGGCGGCGGGCACGGCCTCGACGTTGAAGATGATCCTCTCTGACATCTGGGTCCTCGAGTGGGTTATAGGCTCTAATGCTACACACCTCTCTGCGCAGACCTGCCATTTCGGAAGTAAGATCTCTCAATGTAAGCTATGTTCGGTTCATGAATTCCACTTTCCTGTTTTGAAACTCGTAGTACTCCTCTTCACGCTTCTCATCGCGCTCTCTCCGCTGTCTGAGCTCGTACAAAATCTCATCGAGAAATCCATGCATACCTGCAAAATCATCAGGGAAAGGTGCAGTGTATGGTGCGATACTAGTACTGGTGCATCAGAAACACGGGGATGAGGACGGGTCTGTGGAACAGACTGTCTCACATCATCCCTACCTTCTTGCTCAGTAACAAGCAACCAATTAGTGTGCACGCATGAACATTAATACAAATAGGGGCAGGAAAAGAAAAAATACGATGCTTACAGTCACAAATCAGAAGGCGGTACTTGCCATCAGGTAGACCTTTGAAAAGATGCGTGCTCTTCCAGAAATAAAGGTCAGCGAATACACTGACAAAACAATTCTCATCATCCAAGATATTTTCAAGGTTGAGGGCCTCAGTAATGGTGGTGATTATGTGGCCTATACAAATAGCTCCTCCTACTCTGTTAGAAACACTCACTAAGTGGGAAATAAAGAATGGCACTGGGTCTACGTGGGTTTGGTTAAGAGCATAGTGAAGAAAATATAGATCTTTGGATTTCACATTTCCTGTGTTCTTCCATCCAAAGATGGTGGAAGAAAAGATTCAGTGAAGAATTCGAATGGTCGGGTTTTGAATTAAGGTGGCCTTAAGTCCTTCCCATTTGTCAGTGGTCAACCTAGTTATGTCTCTCCAAAATTCAAAGTCATTGCCTTGCCACTCACTATCTAGGGGTGCAATGGTTGCAGCTCCCTTAATGGTAGGAAAATAAAAAATCTCCCTAATTCTCTTATGGGTCAGGGCAAAGTCTTGGTTAAGCAACCTAAAGTGAATGGTTTAGGAGGTACGAGAAATATCGTGAACATAACAAAGTGAACTAAGGAATTCATAAGTTAGCCTAATAGAATTTGTCTTACAAAAAGTACAGAAGAGAGTCATACCTAAGTTCATCAGCAACCCAGCAACGCTTTGCATGAGACCCAAGGTACAGAGAGCTCTCGGGTCAGGATACCTAGTTGCTTCGACATCTTTTTTGGATATGCGGTGATCATCACGCATAGGTGTTACTAATCTCTCCCTCTGGGAACACGATACCCATGTAATTGATCTCTTAGTTTGCTTCCATTCTTGATTTAGAGAGAAGAGAAGAAGAATTTGAGAAGTGGGTTATGGTAGAAAGTTTTTTTTTGTGATGATGATAAGAATGGGTGGTGGTAAAGGGTTTAAATGGGGTGGAAAGGGGAATATCTGTGGTTGGGGAATTAATTAGAATTAGTGGGAGGTTAATGGATGGTTGGGTGTTGGAAGAATTTGAAAAGGGAGGGAAATTATGAGAACGCCATTGGCCTGATGTGCTGCTAGTAACTTCTGTGCAGAAGGGCATGAACAAGACAAAAAAAAAATTGGTTTTGGGTTTTATTTTTATTATACTTTGTTTGTTTTATTATTATTAAGGATAAAAGTATGTGCTTGAAAAATAAAATAAAAAAACAATACGGAAAGGGAAAAATACATTAACTTAGAAAAGAAAAGTTCAGTACAAATACTCATCGGCATTCCGACGCTGAAACATTAATTAAAGCTTACAATACAAGAATGGGAAAAACAATACAAGGAAATTCAAATTATCCTAAAGAAAACAGGGAAAGAGTTGACAGTGTTGGAATCATCCGCCAAGTCGCCCGACTAAGGAGTCGATGACATTGCGGAGTGAGAACACGGTCTGGTAAAGGTGATCAAATTGCTCATTCACGACATCCACAAATTGGATATGATCCACTCTAAGTGATTCCATTTCAATACGGAGATCATCTACTCCAATGTGCATTGCGTAAATGGCATCAGGTATGATTATTATGGCATGGAAAGTACTAGGAACAACAATGGTAGAATTGTTTATGGCTTCTTGAGGTACAATGGTATCCATATGCTCATAAGGCTGTGGTGAATCGGGTGGAGTAAATGTCTCATTCAACACATTCAAGTCATACAACCAATATCCTTGTTGTACATACTTGTCCTCTCATAATTTGGCAAGGTAAAGACATGGACAACAACATTATCAATTAGTAACTCAAATTCCACTGGTCCTAAATTTTCCATGATTAAAATAAAAATTGATACCCATTAGGCGAATACCACCGAAAATAACATAACTATTCAGATGGTGGCGCATGCCAATGACATCAACAATCGTAGTCACCAACCCTCCAATGATAATGGGGTGAAATGAATCACGGGCCAGCTTAAGAAAGTTAGCTAACATAAACGGGGAAACATTGAACGACCTTCCTTGGGAGGCACAAAACATGATGTAAAGTTCATCTCGGGATACAACATAAATATTCTCTTCTTCGCGAAAAGAGTGTGAACAAGGATGTTATGAAAGTTCTAATTCCAGGATTGTGAATACTCTCAGAGGACATGGCATTTGGGTCAGGATGGCTGTCACCTGTGATGGTATCCCAAAATTGTTCAAGGTCATATCCAGTAAAGGCATCTTCCGGGGTTTTTGTGACAGCATCAGGTTCATTGGGAAATCCCAACAATTAAGCCATCTCATGGTGGGTGAAACAGTATTTGTTTCCAAACAGACGGAAGGTGGCCAATCCACGGCCAAATCCATACCTTCGAGTTAGTTCATAGTAAAGGGAACTTTCCAAGGTCGGGTTGTGGTAGGTACTGAATTTTTTGGTTAAAGCAAAGTTGGTCCAACCGAGCTGGTTAAAGAGGTAAGCAACACTGTCCTTAATGCCAAGGGTAACCATTGCTGAGTTGTCAGGATAAATCAACAGAGCAAAGTCTCTTTAAGAAAGAGCCTCAAAGCGACGCCTCTGAAGGTCATTCTTGAACAGAATAGTGTGGTTTTCAAAAGTTTGCATGATTGACAAAGGCAGAACTATCCTAAGGATTGCAAACCTGAAAAGTTAAGGAAAACAATATATTATTAGGGGAAATACACTACATGCAGGAGTTAGTCCTAATAATAGTTATGACAAACATAATGCAAATAGTAACGATAATAACGGTAACGAAAACATGATTCATCAAAGATACTAATTAACACGCTAATACTAATAGTATCAATAATAATAATAATGAAATGCAATCAAGTACTAAAGTGATAACAAATATGCATATATAGACAAAAATAAAAATAAGTACTACTACTAACATTGTGATTTATGCTCTCACCGAGCGCTATGTTTAATGTCGGATGCTCCACATCAAAATAGGAAAGAATTTCAGTCGTCTGGAGGAGAGGGAAATTCTTCCTACTTGCAACTTGAGTAGATTTCTTTGTTTTCTGTCGAATGGTAATGCTTAAGTCTTTTCCCATTTACAATGAATGGTTCACGTGAATTTCCTTTGATTTCGACTACAACGCTATTCAGAATCCTAGTAATTTTGAATGGTCCAGATCATCTAAAACGTAACTTTCCTGGGAAAAGTTTAAGTTGAGAGTTGAAAAGAAGAACTGCGCCCCCTCTCTAAACTCTCTTCTTGTTATTCTTTTGTCATGCCACTTTTGAGTTCTTTCTTTGTTGATGCGGGCATTTTCGTAGGTGTCAAGTCTTAGTTCTTCCAATTCATGGATGTCTAAAATCCTTTTCTCGCTGGCTGCCATGTAATTGGTGTTTAGGGTCTTTATGGCCCAATACGCCTTATGCTCAAGTTCTACAGGCAGATAACACGATTTTCCATAAACCAGTTTAAATAGGGTGGTACCTATAGGAGTTTGTAAGCGGTTCTATATGCCCAAAGAGCCTCGTGAAGTTTAGTCGACCAATATTTTCTAGATGTTGCAACTGTTTTCTCAAGTATTTGTTTAATTTCTCTATTGGAAACTTTGACTTTTCCTCTGGTTTGAGGGTGATAAGGTGTCGCTAATTGGTGTCGGACCCCATATTTGAGCAATAATTTTTCAAATATGTTTGAAATGAAATGAGATCCTCCATCACTTATGACAACTCTCAGCACTCCAAATCTAGGAAAATTAGTATTTCTAAATAGCTTAATACCTACTTGTGCATAATTGGTGGGAGAAGTTATCGCCTCAATCCACTTTGACACATAATTGACTGCAACGAGTATGTACTTGTTTCCAAAGAAAGAGGGAAAAGGGCCCATGAAGTCAATACCCCACACGTCAAAAACTTCCATTTCTAGAATACCCTTTTGTGGCATCTCACCACGTCTATAGATGTTACCTGTGTGTTGGCACCGGTCGCAGTTCAAAATAGTGATATGGACGTCTTTCCAAAGGTTAGGCCAAAATAGCCCGGATTGCAGAATTCTTGCGCAAGTCTTAGAGGTGCTTTCATGCCCTATGTATGGTGCAGCGTGACAATGAGATATGGCATCTTCTATTTCAGATTCAGGGACACTTTGACGGAATATTCCATCGGCATCTATTATAAAAAGTAAGGGCTCATCCCAATAGTAGTTTTTAGACCATGAAAGAATTTCTTCTTTTGCTGGTAGGTTAAATCAGGTGGAAGTGCTCTTGCTGCTAGGTAGTTGACAAAATCAGCATACCAAGGCAGTGAGGCTTCTAATCGACATGAAACTTCATTGGGTTCTTGAAATTCCAAAGTTTCTCCTTGGTTTTTAGTTTCATCTTCCATATGGGCTATAAGTTTATCATACGAGGAATCATCGTTAATGGGAACTCATTTCGGTTCTTGGTATTCTATCCTAGAAAGTTGATCCACTACTTTGTTTTTGGTTCCTTTTTTATTATTTCCAAATTGAACTCTTGTAGAAGTAGGATCCATCTTAAAAGTCTAGGCTTAACATCTTTCTTATTCAAAAAATATCTAATTGCAACGTGATCAGTGTAGACAACTATTTTTGCTCCTGCCAAGTAGGAAAAAAATTTATCTAACGCGAAAACCACGACTAGAAGTTCTTTTTCTGTGATAGCATAGTTCAGCTGCACACTTCCAAGGTTCTACTTGCATAATAGATAGCATGATGCTTTTTGTCCTTTTTTTATACCTAAAACAGCGCCAACAAAAAAATCACTAACATAGCACATTATTTCAAATGGTTCGCTCCAATCTGGTGGTTGCATGATAGGTGCGGTAATTAAAGGATTCTTAAGAAGCTCAAAGGCTTTCAAACAGTCTTTATCAAATATAAATTCATCATCTTTCATTAGTAATTCAGTCAGTGGTTTAATGATCTTAGAGAAGTCTTTAATGAATCATCGGTAAAAATCGACATGTCCAAGAAAACTGCGGATTTCTCTAACCGTTTTCGGAAGTTGAAGGTTTTCTATTATTTTTATTTTTGCTTTGTCTACTTCAATCCCTCTTTTGGATATAACATGTCCTAACACAATCCCTTCTCGGACGATAAAATGACATTTTCCCAGTTCAGCACCAGATTGACTCTGACGCATCTCTCGAGAACCAATTCTAAATTCGATAAACATCCTTCGAAACTTTGCCCACAGACAGAGAAATCTTCCACAAATACCTCCATTATATTGTCTATAAAGTCGGAAAATACGACCATCATACATCTCTTAAATGTTGTAGGTGCATTGCATAGTTCAAACATCATCCATCTATATGTAAACGTTCCATAAGGACAAGTAAAGGTAGTCTTTTCTTAATTGTCGGTGAAATTCTGGTATGAGAGACTCAGATGTCGAATATGATGTTGAGACATCTTATCTATTACTTATAAACACGGTAAGGAATACACGATAGTACTTAAAAAATTTGATATATCAGATTCAAACATGCTTCAGGATGTTGTGACAATGATAGGACAATGAGTTCAGGTACTGCATAAAACATAAAACAGAAAAGTTGTAAAGAACACAACAAAATTGTTAACCCAGTTCGATAAAATCAATCTACTCTGGAGGCTACCAAGCTAGGAAGGAAATCCACTATGCAGTATTAATTCAAAGAATTCTCAGTAAACACCTACAATTTACAGTCTTCTCACTTAATCACTACCAATGCAACTTCTACTTAGGAACTCCTAAATATGAGAAACTCATCCCCACTTACAATCACCTCAGTGATGTCTCACAGTGCTCAACAGTCAGTTGCTGATATTGACAACTTCAAACCTACACAACAATCCAAAACAGAAGCTACACTTCCATTACAAACAACTTAACCTTGCTTAGCAACTTCAGTTAAGTACAACACTTCTCTTGCTTACAAGCTTCGAGAATCACAAGTGAAACAACCACAACAGGGTTCCTTGTTGAGCACGGCTGCCACAAGAACACAACCCTTATGATGTTTACATTTTGATCGGTTGGTTGTTTCTAAACTAAGTTGTAAGGTTTCTCTTATAACTTATTCCCAACTGGATTTGGGCCTAAACAATCACAACAATAGCTGCTACAAATATACAGAAAAAATCTGCTTACAAATATACAAAAAGATCTTCAAATCTAAAAACTCCTAAAATATCTCTAAATATAGAAACTCTATATTTTTCAGTATTTGTCTTCAATTTAAATTTGAGTCTTCAAGATCTTCTACAATCAACGCCATTGGATTGATTTAAATCTTCAAAATATTTTGTTTCTGTTGAAACTAAAACAGAAACTTCAATCCATCTTCAGCAGTTCATGATGTCGAATGGACTGTCTTGACGTTTTCTTCGACATGTTGTTCCAGATGTTGAAACATTTCAACACAACATGTTTGGGCGTACACAAAGGACTCCTTGCTTTATATATTCTTTTTTATTTTGCAAAGATCATGTACATATACATTGCTGCTATATTTGTTTTAGAAAATTTATGCCAATTTACAGAACTTACAAATAATAAAAATAATACATCAAAGAAAAACAGCAGCAGAAACCAACAAAACATACTGAAAAAACAACAACAAAATCAAATTCTCCATTAAGTCAAAGCATGTTGTTTGACATCTTCAACAACATTCACAATAACACACCATTCACCTATTCTTTTAGTGGAAAATAGAAAGTTTTGAAGTCTTGGCCAAACCAATCCATTAAGACCTCTCTCCATTCAGGTTCCATAAGACCCTTCCCCTCAACATGATGAACATTCTCCCTCAAGGTGACTAATGGTGACATAAGATAACATCATGTTTTCCCTTAGGTTACTTCGAACATAAGTCACAATTGTGTTCAACAACTCAGGACACAAGTCACAAATACTAGCATACATCATCCACCTTGACATCCTGATAACCACCACACAACAACAAATGCAACTGCTGTGATAACAACTCTGAGTACAACATATGTACACACTCTTTCTCCCCCTTTTTATCCAAAACTTAGCAAACACATCCCTCACAACACCATACCCACGAATTATTCATCCAAACTCTAAAGAACCATTAGAAGAAAAGATGAAAACAAGAAAACTCATATGCTGGAGGAGGAGAAAATACGCTTCTATAAATAGCGAGCCAATGCATAGATAGTACCGTCATATCCTTGAAAAAGAAGCATTCTTGGTCTAAGATCTTTATGATAGGAGTAACAACTTTTTCACCATTCAATTTGAAACACAAACTGACCTTGACCAGCTGACTTGTTCTTTCCAAAACAAACGATCCAATAACAAACACGCTTGAAAACCACGTGTTTCACATTTTTCTGCTAGCGTCGTCCACAAACACTCCAAAAAGAGAACAATACACACATTTTTTGAACAAGTTCTGACATCAACCACTACAACATTGTACACATCCCCTGAAGAATCCAAAACAACCTGCAAAAAAACAACTTTATTCCAAATAGACTTTACAGAATCTTCTAGACACATTTGGACACTTCTCATCTGGATCACACAAACATGCACACCACAACCACTAAGTAATAAAAATTTATCAAGGATACATACTTAGTAGCACGTGTCACAACATCATGTGTAACATCACAGAACTTGGTTAAGGTTCTACTCCCCCTTAACTTCACAAAATCAGCTGCATAGACTTGTAACACACTCCCCCTGTCTAGGATACTCCATGCTTCTCTATACTTTGATGAAAGGAAAACATAAGACGCATCTTCATGTCTTCAAGAGCTCACCCTCTGTTCAATTCCCAATTGAACACATTCACTTCTAGTACCAAAACATACCTTATCCCTTCTTGGTTTGTAGTTACCACAAACTACACAATCTGAACATCTTCTGCACACAGGTTCTTGAAACTGGCCCAACATAATATATTTACAGTCCTTTGGCCATACAATCCGGACAAAGCACATTCAAACTAATTCTGAAATTAGAAAGAATGGCCATAAATAGACTTCCAAGCAATCAATACCTGATCTACTTCAGTCTCCTCTACATGTTTCTTCCAATACATATCATTTACTTCATCATTCTCCCTTATGATTAGGTAGGCTAATAGAAACCATGTAGACAAATACCCAAGATAATGTACTAACCCTTAGTTAGGACATTTCCACACACCAAGACATTATCACCATGATCCTAGATGTCCTCCACCAACTGGACTTACTATAGCATAGTAATCCAAGAACTGAAATTCTTCAACTGCATTGTGCCACTAGCTTGAATCAGAAATCTAGAAAAACACATTCAAGCATAACAAATCTCCTTGAGTCTTCAACTTATCACCCTTCTGCCCAAGAGCAAGTTGTTCCAAGATAATCTTCAAGAACAACCAGCCACCACACTCTGATTATCTTGATTCTTCGTATCCAATATAGAGATCAACCAATTGCCACACTTTGATCACCTCCTTTATGAATCCCCATATGAAAAAGCCAATTGCCACACTTGTCTTCTTTAAGTTTATCAGACATCTTCCAAAGATATCCTAATCAATAAAGTTGATCTTCACCAAGCTGTCAAGATAACAGGCCTTATGAAGCATTCAATCCATGTAGATCATTCTATCTTAAATTGATGTGAAACTTCAATAATTAGACTCTGATGTTGAACTAGATGTTTGAACTTTGTTTATCCATATCCAGATGTTAAACTCAGCTCATTCTTCTGCCACTTGAAAGAACCTCCTTCATTTATAGAACAAGAGTTCCATGCTCTCATAGACTTAACTTATTTACCAAGTTTGAGTAGACAACCTCTATCCTGTTGAATTTGCAGAAATTCTTACCAATAACACATATTGATGAGAAACTTCCAATGTTTCTCCAAAGTCTTCAAACCTGCCACTGTCTGGATCTTCAGAAGGAATAGTTCAGAACTACACCTTGCAGCAATACCAATGATGACATTTCTCCCTAAGTAAAGCAAACTTCACAAAGTCCTGATGATTTATCAATAATAACTTTATGATTATAAACACCTTCCTTGTCAAGGGAAGCATAAAATTCCAGCTGCATCCACCAAAACCAGTCTGCACTCTTGTACCAAAAGACCACAGATGGCACTACATAACTCCCCCTTTCATGAACAACCAAAGCTCCTTTTTGAAGATAAGCATTAGTTACTCAAAATACTTTATGAACCATAAGATTCAGACTACAGATATGCATACTTCTTAGATAAATACTAAGTCTCTCGTCCAAGTATCCACCTTTATACATCATAAAAACAATAGACAAATACCAAGTCTCCCGTCAAGGTATTTACTAATGGTCAGATAAGATTACCTTCTCACACAAGGTTGAACATATAATCTGACTTCTTCTTCTTCTGCAGAAATCTGACACTTTCTAAGATGGTGATCTAACATTCGTTCACACATCAGTATCAGATACACAAACCTCCACAACAAACATATGCAGGGGCACATGGGAATCAACCATCAGCAATTGATTAGGCTAGCAAAACACATACGTAAGCAGTAGTTGTGACACTCCAACAGACTTCTCCTTCAAGCCCAAAATCAGAATGAATTGAGATGTCTTCACACACACAATATAGCTACTAATCAGCTATATCCACATCATTCAAATCCACAAGTTGACACAGCTTGACCTTCATGTACAAAGAGTCTCTCTGAAATAATCCTCCTTGAAGCTCATGTACTTCACTCCTGCAGCAAGGACCATAAATAAACTGTCATCAGGAGAAAACACATGTTGATCACTCCTTGATCAACACCCATAGCTAAGAAAAGTTCCAGGGCCTGAACCTTCTTAGTCACACCATACATGCTTCCTCTTCCAGATCAGGAGTAGGTTCCAAACACTTGTGAAATAAACACAGTAGTTTAGCACTCAAACATCTATATAGCCCTTCCTTGGATAATAAAATCATGCCTAATTCTGATGTGATTTTCTATCATGGGATAAGACATCATTCCAAGGATCACACAGAGATCTACAAACAGAAGATAGGTCTGTTAATAACAGTCTTCAGATCTCCAAACAACCACTTCTCTTCACAGTGCCTTGAGTGGACTTGAAAAAGAGTCTTCAAGTATCATTAACACAGTTGATAGAAGCAGATAGACATATATATCCCCAACACCATAGGAAATATCTCCAGAGAAGAGCAACCTTATCACACAAAGGAGTTATCCGATATATAAGAAGCGGATAACAAACTTCTTAGTAGCTTCAAGTGTCACAAATTAGCCCTAGAAATTATCTCCAGGTGCCACCAACAGCCATAATTTTGAAAATAAATCAAACCTATCACAATAGTAACACGAACCCCATGCTACAACAACAAAACAATCCATCATCTACTTCTAGGGACCATTCACACATCTAAACAGCTTTTCAGTAGAACCCTTCTACCTTGAACATGAACCAGAAAGTATCCCCCTTGGATCTCATCCAAAAACAGACTAGGATGCTTGCTTTGATACCAATTGAAATTCTGGTATGACAGACTCAAATGTTGAATATGATGTTGAGCCATCTTATTTGTTACTTATAAACATGGTAAGGCATACACAACAGTACTTAAAAATTATGATATATCAGATTCAAACATGCTTCAGGATGTTGTGACATCTGATATGACATTGAGTTCAGGTACTGCATAAAACATAAAACAGAAAAGCTATAAAGAACACAACAAAATTGTTAACCCAGTTCGATCAAATCAATCTACTTTGGGGGCTACCAAGCCAGGAAGGAAATCCACTATGTAGTATCAATTCAAAGACCTTTCAGCAAACACCTATAGTTTACAGTCTACTCATTTAATCATTACCAATGCAACTACTAATTAGGAACTCCTAAATATGAGAAACTCATCCTCACTTCCAATCACCTCAGTGATGTCTCATAGTGCTTAACAATCAGTTGTTGATATCGACGGCTTCAAACCTACACAACAATCCAAAACAGAAGCTACACTTCCATTACAAACAACTTAACCTTGCTTAGCAACTTCAGTTAAGTACAACACTTATCTTGCTTACAAGCTTCGAGAATTGATGGGCTAAAGACGTGTCTACTTATGCGTCTAGCGGTATCTTAATGCAAGTGCACAGCCTATCGAAGTAATATTTAAGATTATCGATCCACAGGGATTCTATGGTTACTTAGTGCTAGATGAACTTTCTAGTTTAGCTAAGGCGAATGGTTGTCACGATTTTTTGTTGGTTTTTAAGACTATTAAAGGCGGAGTAAAATTTAAGTTTTAATTAAATAATTCTAAGGCGGTCGGTATGTAATTATATTAACTTAGGTGGGTCAATCTAACCTAGGCTTATTTAAGATGTTCACTTAATCTATTCGGTAGAGATTACTAGTTTAAATACCCTCAACTCACACTCTCGTGGTCTTATATCAGATCTTATCCCTAAAGCCCTATGCCTGCTCTCGCTAGCCCATAAGTGTTTAGAGGTAATTTTTGGAAACTAAGTAATTCTAATTTATCTTAAAGCGCTCTCGCTGTGTTTAATTTAAATGCCTAACTTTAGCTATCTGGTTAAAATCTCACACTCTCGTGGTCTTGACCTAACCTAATACTCTTTTCTTACTCTCGTAACAAAAAGGTCTTTTTACTTAAAAAGTGTCAGCCAGAATGTTAAGTGATTAATTATTTTTAGCCTACGGTTATATTTTACCGGTTAAGTTTGTTCTAACTACATACCGCCCTAAGGTGTTTAGCTACTCATTTTTGTTGAACCAGACAGAGGCAGAGAAACAGTAAACAAAATATTCATGGCAGAAAAATAAATAAATAACATAATATTAAATTGCAAATAATAAAAACCTGGTTAACAATAAAATGGCAGACTCCTTCTTCCACAGACCGGAAAGCTCGGAGTAATTGGCGGAAATCGAAAATAAAGCAAAATCTGAAGGTTTAGAAACAAGTAATTTTTATAACAATTTCCTGATGTTGGAAATTGTTATAGGTTGGGTTTGGATACAATAAAAATAGAATACTGAAAATAATGCTGAAATAAAAGGGTTGCAAAATAATTCGGCAGAGCTTCCGCAGGAAATTGATAGAAAAATGCTCTGTACATTCTTCATGAACTTGATGCTATTTATAGAACTTCAATTGGGTTGGATTTTTGGGCTTCAATTGGAATGGGCCTTGCTATTTTTGTGGAGAAAATGTAGGTAGTGGAAAAAATTTAGGAAACCACTTCTTCACGTACTGCCTTCACGTTGCCTTGGTCAAAAACCTAGATTATACGTTGTCACAGTCGTGACACTTCTCTCACGGTCGTGAGGCCTCATTTTGGGGTGTCACGGTCGTGACACCCTTGTGACGATCGTGACTGCTGCAAAATATGCAGTTTTGCAGGAAGCTTCATTTCTTCATCTTTTTATGACCGATTTTGTTCCTTTTTCTCTTGATTCATGATTTAGCTCCACATAATGGTGTACCTGCAAAACGGTAAGAAAAACTCGAGAAATCGAGTGTTAAAACGGTAATTATTCGATAAAACGCCAATGAAAACTAGCAATATAATCGATAAGTTTTCTCGTTATCAAACTTCCCCAAACTTAAACCTTTGCTTGTCCTCAAGCAAATAGTCGGTTGAAAATCGGCGGACAAGATGTTATTCACGCATACTCCTAACAAATCAAACGAGGGATCGTTTTTGTCGGATGATCCGATACTTTGATAGAACATTACCGATACACTAATGACACAAGCAACAAGCTATGTCGTCGACTTCCCGTTAAATGAGCCAATCGGTAATTACTTTACGATTTCACCTAAAGTTTTTCGATCTTATTTTGCCCGGTTTCATTCTAGCGCAATCACATTAAGCCCTTTGCCTTAGCACGCACGTAGTGGAGTAGCCGGTTAGCGACTTTGATCCTTTTTAAGCACGGGGTCTGGTACACGAGTGTGGTAACCCTACATTTTGTATCCGAATTGGAGGTTGTGGGGGATCGAGCCGTAGCACGCCCTACCGAGTTCAGAACCAGTACCTCTGAACCAACCCGCAATGGACTCCTTCTCATATTTCTCGTTTCTTATATGCGACCGTGTACTTTGGTGCAATTTCTTTTCATTTTGCATCGAGATATGAAGGATCATTATTGATTAGGCATCAAACGCTTATATTCATCGGCTCCCCACGTGGTTTGTGTTCAGACGGTGCTGACTGCTAGTATAAACTACTCGGGGTTACTTTCGAATTGAAACTAGAAGTGTACTCGTAATGGTAATCGGAGATGGAATCGCTTAAGTAGGAAGTCAAAGTTGTCAAGATTGTATTGGTCTTGTTTAATCGTTCTCGGCTTCCTATTTACGATTTCGTAGGTAAGTCGGGTAATGCGAATAATTAAAATTTTTCGGTTATGGCTAAGTAAGCGGGAAAATTCGAAACTAAAGAAAATATCATAAAGATTTTTGCACGCTTCATTAACTTGCTAAAGGGAAATACAATGGAATTGAAAATACAACGAAATGGAAAAATGCGAAAAGGGAAAAATACGGAAATGAAAGGTACCTCTCCCACACTATATCAGACATTGTCCTCAATGTTGTGATATAAATGCGGTCAAAGTACAGTACAAACGACAAAAACTAAAAACAAACATAGGAAAAACTAAAACTATGGCTACTGAGGACCGCGGGGTCGGCTTCTGGTACGGGAGCGGCGTCTGGAAGGAGTCGCTTCAGGATCAGAACCGGTGCTGGTGGTCCCAGTGATGTCGATACGCAAGGCTGCTAACTCGCCAAAAATCGCGTCAAATCTCTCATTAGTAGCTGCCTGGTTCGCTGCAATAGTGCCGAGCAAAGCATCGTACTGCTCCTTATACCTACGCTCCAGTGCGGCATTCATCTGGTTTTGCTGATGAATCGCACGGAGGACGTCCTCAAGTGTGATGTCCTGTGCAGGAGGCTATCGGGTAGATGTCTCTGGTATATCCTGGACAGGCTCACCTGCATCCATAGCGTCCTGCATCTCATCCGCAGGGAGATCTGCCTGATCATGGATAGGAGCGTGGTCAGCAGCATCAGGTAGAGCAAAGAGCCAGTTGGCTCGGCTGGATGGGTCGATGCGGTCGCGGGACGGCAGAGTGATATGGTGAAATATGGTGCCATGGACAACAGGGCTATACCTGCCATCCTCTCGCTGCGCAATCAGGTGAGCGGACCTGCAATAACTCTTGGTAAGGTATTCTGCGGCTAGATGAGGCTGATTAGCAATCGCGTCACCAAGCCCCAACTGAATGGCGAGGGTGGTGACGATGTCGCCTATGAAGAACGGGGTGGAGCCTCTGTGTGCAATGGCCTGGATGTGGTAAAGCATGAAAGGGGCAGCATTGATCGGCTCGTCATTAAGAGCACAATGCAAGAATAGAAGCTCCTTGGAGTTGAGCTTATGGTTGCTCTCTCGAGCGAAGATGGTGTTGCAGATGACTCTGTGGAAATAGCGGATGGCCGGATTATGAATGTGAGTGGCGTTGAGGCTTTGGAAGGCTGATGCACGGGTGTTGGTTAAATCGTGCCATAAAGTGAAAGCTTGTTCACTAAAGTTATCGGGCACGTGACGATGAGCTTCAGTTCCGTGATGGAAGCCTAACAACTCGGCGATCCTGTCTTGCGAGAGGTTGAACTCTTGGCCATGCAATCTGAATTTTGCAAAACCGGTGAGCTGACTCAAAGAACCGGTGTCGGTGATGTAACTGAATGAACTTAAGAACTCCAGTGTCAGAAGTTCGAAGGTTGGCTGAGGTTGACTGCAAAGGTCCCAGAGCCCGACTTTTTGGAGCAGGTTCGTAACACTGGCTAGCATTCCGAGTTCCCTCAAACACACAGTGTCAATGTAACGCGTAGGTTGCACACCGCGGCTTTGGAATCGGAGAAATCGTTCTCTCTGAGTTTCTCCAGCATCACCTTCTCTAAAAGTGATAGAATCCATTGCATGCAAGAGCTTAGAGTGAAGAATGAAGATTTTTGAAGTTTTTGTGAAAAAATGATAAAATGAAAGAAAAAATTGATTCGGGATAAATGATGGAGAGTGAGAATGTAGTAGGTTGTGATAATGGGTGGTTAATGAGATTAAAAATGGTAAATGGGGGGTTACGGAGGTTAAGAAGAAGATGGGTAGTTTTTTAGGAAGTTATGGAGAAGAAGAAGGAGAGGCACGAAGAGAAACAGTTCTGTTTCTCACGAATTCTGGTATAAGGGTCGTCACGGTCGTGACAGGGGTACGACGGTCGTGACACTCAAAAAGAGCGTGTCACGATCGTGAAGGGCAGTGACGACCGTGAGGCTTGCAAACTTGAAATATTTTCCAGAAAAACGCTTTCTCACTTGTTTCACATAATTTATATTAATGTATTTTCCTCACTAACTCTCATATTAATTTATAAACACCACATGGTATAAATGTTCAACACAGTACTTCAATAACTAGCAAGGCATGAGAGATTTGTATATATAATAAATAAATGCAAGCATAAGAGTGCATAGAATGAAAAATACATAAATTGCTAAAAATGGAGAAATTTTGGAATTAAAGATGCATTGCATAAAGTACTTGAAAATGAAATTACATAAATCGAAAAACGATAAGAAATTGTTGCGAAAAATAAATCTAACTAGAAACGAAAACAATGAGAAAATAAACTAAATCACTTATAACATTATCAAAAGCGTTTCTTCAAGTCTTCGATGGCGGAATTCAAGTGATAGAACTGTTCGCAGGTTATGTCAGTCAATCCTATAATATCCAATCGCATGCTTTTAATGTCTTCTTTAAATAAGTTAATGTCAGTTTGGTAGGCATTGAGAGTGTTCATGATGTTTTGTAAGTTGTTAGCATAATCTCCGTGATTCACTTCAGGGGTTTCATAAACTTCTTCAGTGTGGCCAATGTCATGGTAACCAGGAGGCGTCTCAGGGTCAGTTTCGACATCGGTCATTGTATCATCTTTTATCTTGTAAGACTGAGGTGTTTCAGGAGTGGGTGGATAATCAGGTGGGTTTAACTCATAAAGCCAGTTATCCTTATTGTGAACACTTACTCTAGCATGGTTAGGCAATGTGAACTGGGTTACTACCTCGTTCCGGATTAAGTACTCAAAAGGTGGATGTCCTAAATTCCTTATGATATGTCTATTGAAGCAGAAGTTAAGATCCATAGGACGGATGCTACCTAAACGGTTGCACCTGTGCAATTGGTACCTAAGTCCTAAAGCATCAGCAATCATGGTTACAAGACCTCCTACTAAGATAGGTAATTCAGGTTCTTCTTGGATACGGGTGAAGGTTTGCATCATGAAAGGCACACCATTAACAGGCTGTCCATTAGTAAAACATGACATAATAAATATTTCATCTTTAGAAACTCCGGTAATGTTTTCTTCTTTTCCAAAGAATGTGTGGGCTAGGATTTTATGGAAGTAACGGAGGGCAGGATTATGGATCTCATCATTATTCATGCCATTTGGTTCAGGGTGGTAGTTTCCGGTTAAAGTTCCCCAAAAGAAATCTAGCTCAATATCCATCAATTCTACCTGTGTGGTAGTAAATGCAAATGGTCCACTAGGGAATCCTAACAAGTCAGCTAGTTCTTTATGGTTAAAGTCATATTCTATTCCAAACAGGCGGAAACTAATAAATCCTTTCCTAAATCCAAAACCGCGCTCAGGTAAGTAAATTAAGGAGCTAAGGAACTCAAGAGTGAGCTCGCGGTAGGTCACAAACTTATGTTGGATCAATGAATTCTCCCATCCGAGTCGGTTAAGCAAGTACATAATGCTATCATGTATTCCTAAGGTTTCCATAGTCCGATCATCCGGGTACAGGGTCAAATCCATTTGCCTCTGTGATAACTCTTCAAATTTCATTCTTTGGTTCCTACCTCTAAATTTGGTTTCCATATGGTTAATTGGTTGGTTAGCCATGGTAAGTGCAAATATGGAGGAAACAAATCAGGAGAAGAAGGAAAGTGGAAAAGACTTTTAGAAAATCTGTAAAAAGTAATTTAAGGTAAAAATAAGAAAATGAAATGCATATGTCACACCCCAAATTTTACCCCTAATCGCTCATGTCATAATCATACATTCATCGCATTTAGCAGGTTTTTTTCCCGATTTATGTTCTGTTACTTTCCTCTCATTTTCTAGTTACTTATTTTTTTTTTTTATTTTTATTTTTTTTTATTTTTTTAATTCTTAATTTCTTTTCACTTCTAAGCTTCCATCCTAAATCTAATTTCTATTCCTCATTTCCAACTTTTAATTAATTTCTAACTTTTAAAGCTTAATTTTTAATTTCTATTCTCAAAGTTTGATTAAAAACAATATAATTTTATTCCCAATTTTTTAAGTTTTCAAATGTAATTTTATTTCTATTTTCAATTTTTCAAGTTTTTACTTCCTAATGTAATTTTAACTTTTATCCTTAATTCATTTTTTTTCTAATCTCCATTTTTAATTTACTCTTAATCTCCAATTTTATTTTTTATCTTTTTCAACTCATTTTCAAGTTTCTATTTCTATTTCTAATTTAATTTCAATTTCCAATTTATTTCTAGTTTATTCTAATTTAATTTCAATTTCTAATTTATTTTTTATTTACTTTTTTTTAAGATTTCATTTTTAATTTAATTCCAATTTCTTATTTTTTATTATTCATTTTAGTTCCAAGTTTATTTATTTAAGTTTATAAGTTACTTTCAATTTTAAGTTTATTTCTTTTTTTATTCACTCCTAATTTAAGTTTATGTTTAGATTTTTAATTTAAAGTTCTCATTTTTAATATTAAGTGTTCAATTTCAAATCACAATCAAATGTAAATAATCAACATTTTATTCCAAGCATATTATTTTGTTACAATTACACATAGAAAAAAGAAAGGAAAGTGTACAAAAAATTCAGCAAAATACAAAAAAAAGGTGCAGCCACAAAGCCACCCAAACTGCAAAATTCAACCTGCTCCAAATCAACAAAATCAGCATGCAGCCACCAACCATTTCCTGCTCCACTACTCCACCCACAGCTGCAAAATTCAGCATTGGTTCCCTCTCTCAAGACATCCTTTACCTACAAGCAACCAAAAAAATTCAGCATAAAACAATATCAAACTCAGCCTCAAAACACATTGCAAACTCACTACAAAACTTAGCCCACAAACAGTCCCAAACACATACCAAAGCAACACTGTTACATTCAAGCATCACACAAAAAATCAGCATCAAATACCCCTCATAACAGTCCCCTAAACACACTGTTATCAACCAAAAACTCAGCTCTCAAACTCACCAAAAATCCAGCACTTTTACACTCAAAAACCAGTCATAAATCAAACACAAAACAGCCCCCCAGAAACTCAAAAACCAGTCATAAATCAAACACAAAACAGTTCATAAAACCACAAAAAAATCCAGCCAACAAAAAACTTCAAAAGAGAAAAGAGAGGACATAGAAAAAATTCAGCAACAATACAAGGAGTGGAGCAGTAGTAAAAGAGGCCTACCACTTGTGGATCTTCACCCCGATAACATTCGGGCGGTAATCTTTCTCTTCTCTTTTCCTTCACCCTTTTTTTTTTAGCATGTGTCCATAATTATTTTTCTTCTTAGCTTTATTTCTAACCTGCATTCACAAAGCAAAAAAATTAACATTAAAAATTTCAAAAAGGAAAACCTGAAACCAATAGCCACAAAACAGCCCTCACAATCACAATACAGAACCCCTTTTCTCATTCAGATTCACAACAAACCATAAACCTTAACACTAACAAAAAACCACACCTCAACTCCACTTAAATCCCATAACCTCCATCACAACACACCAGAAGCCAGGAAATGTAAACAGAGAGAAGAAAAATTGAAAAATAAAACATAAACCTGCACAAACTTTAAACACAACCTTTGACCACCCTTTGACAAATCCGGAAACAAAAATAGCCTGTGAATCACCAAAAAAAACATTATTCAACCAAAACACATAAATTTGTTTTCCATGACAAAAACAACAAAGCCAAACCATACCTGCTTGGAACCATCCACCATTCATAACCCTGCAACCAAAACAGAAACCAAAAGCCACAGCAGAACCGGATCTTGTCGTTTTCACCAAGTCCACAATCACCATCTTCAAACTGACCCGACCTCACACTCACCCAAACCCTCTTTCGCTTCATCATCACCAAAAGTCAAACCAAACCAAACACAGTTTCGGGAGAGAGATTGAGGAATAGAACCGCGAGAAATACTTCACCACCACCCTGTACTACCATTGCCAACACAGAGTCATACCCTTCATTATCTGCTCAAACACAAACCGTTCTTCACTCACAAATAACCATTCCATAATCTCTTCTCAAACTCACCATCATGAATCTCTCACACAACCATACACTTCCATAATCCAAACACAGAAAAAACCATTGAGCTCACAAACAGTAAAACTCGAATCAAAAGAACCAACTCAGTGAACCAAGAGAGAATTCGAACCTTGCTAACCTTATGCCGTGAATCGTCGAAAAGATGAAAACCATAGCCAAACAAACTACTCACCACCCCCTTTTAATCCGCAAAACCACCGAATCGTGAATCCCTTCAACCATTCACCATCATTTGAACCAGAACCAGTCAATCCAACACCGAAACCGTGAACCAACAAACAACTCACGGCATCACCTGAAAACACAGAACAACAATGAACCCCTTTCCAAACCAGAACGCAAACAAGACCCTCACCTTTTAAACTCACCATGAATCCGTGAAGCTCAAAACCGGCGAACACGAAACCGAGAGAATCTTCTATCTGAACCACTCTTCCAAACGAATTCACTCTCCATTCATACAACATCCACCATTTTCCTCCACATCGATTCATCAACAATATCACCATCACAAACCATATCAAAACAGAATAGAGGAAGAAAGGAGACAGACAAATCTCAAACCACAAATCAGAAACAAGAGAAAAATATTTTAAACCGACCCAAATCTGTGTCAAACTCTTACCTCACCGCCACCGTGAATCCGAACCGAGAAACTCTTGAAGCTCTGAGTCGAGCCAAACTCGTCACCGTCGCACACCCTACCACACAGCCGCGGCCAACCCCAACACAACCAATCACCTACCGGCCAAACCCCCCTACCTATTTTGCCGCGAACCTCCATCTCCTCTGGATCGCGAAAATGCCCAAACGCCACCAAACTCGTTCGTCAACAACCCTCCATCATCCACCATGCCATTAAACCGCCGGCCAATCCGTCATCACAGAGCCGCCGCGAGCACAAACCCTTGCCCAAACCTCTAAACCCGAAACCAGATTCGCCATCAACTTGAAGCCACCGTCAAAACCGTGAGAGAGCAGAGGCGGTTGAGAGAGAGACAGGCACGGTTGAGAGAGAGACAGCAGCGATTGGGAGTGAGAGACGAGAGAGAACTGACTGAGAGACTTTGAGAGAGACGGAAGTGTCCGCCGTCGCCATTAACGTTTTGGGGATGGGTTTTCCCCTTTTTGGCCTTTTGTTTTTTCTGTGTGAATGGAGGAAACGTGCATCCATGTTTTGTTTTTGTTTCAGCCTTTAGTTGTCAATTTGTGTTATTTCATAAAACCCTCATCTCTTTTATTTATTTTTCTTTTTCATTTTGTTTTATCGTTTTAAATTTAAAAAAAAAAGAGAAAAACATCCTGGCCAATCCGTGTTACTGTCTTTATATTTAAGTAAATTTCAAAGAAAACCTCTTTCCTGCTTTCATTCTATGTCTTTTTTTTTTATTTTTTTTATATAATTTAAAACTTAATCTTAATTTTAATGTTTATCTTGGGCTTAGGACCCAACTGATCTGTTACTACAATACCTGCTGCATTCATAACTTACCCCTTGTTAATTTCATTTGTCTTAATTTTGTTTAAAAATTATTTAGGATTCTTATTTTCGTTGACTTATTGTTTTTTCTATTATATTATAGCATAAATTATTTTTTTTTTTTTTTTGCTTACTTAGAAAATTTTCCTAAACAAAAATATTAGATAATTATTCAATAATTTATTCAATTATATTTTTCTCCCGGTATGGGCCGATGATATGACGAAGGTCACGATAAATCGTTTCCGATTAATCGTGACCCATATGAGGCCATTGCATTTTATTTCTATTTCATATATTTATTTTCTTTCCATTTATTTCATTATTTTTTCTATTTAATTTATTTAATTTATTTCATTCTATTTTCAATTTATTTCACTTTACTTTTATTTATTTCTCGCAAGTTTACACCATTTAATTTAATTTTCAAAATAATAATTCCTTGGTCCAACGCCAAGTTCACTTCACATACACTCACACACGTAAGTCGGTCGTTTACGATCGCCATCTGCACGGTTCCTTACACTTTACAGCTTTTTAACTTAAACAAATTGTCGCACTGCGTTTGTTTGCCACCCCAGCATTCTCGATCCATATATCGAGTCATAGCCCGGTTACCAAGCCCTTTATCTTTGCATTGTCCATTTACTTTATTCAATTTATTTATTTTTTGCAAGTAGCAACCTTTGCCTAGTCTTAGGAGCTTGCACCTTTTTATTTACTTGCTTTTCAATCCAAAAGGGAAAGAACTCCTGCAGTTGACTCAATGTCATAGGAAGTTTAGCCATCCCTCATCCTTAGGTCCTTAGCCATTAGGTCCTTAGCTTTTTATTTTACAACTTTTTGTGACTTTCTTAAAGTCACGTGAGTGTTTGCCATAACACTTACCTTCCCCCACGAACCTTGAGCGTAACCAAGTGTTCGTTAATCCTTAGGAGAACTACGAGTGCTCTGATTCTATACCCGATACGTAGGCATCGATGCGATGTTGTGCGAGCACCATTAGAAATAAAACCTTAGGTTCCCATAATTTTAACAAGCAATAAACAACAAAAATACAAATATTAACAAGAGGTTCCCGTAGGATACTGCGGATGCTTAGGATGCTAATACCTTCCCTAAGTATAATCAACCCCCGAACCTAGTTTCTCCTCATTTAGGGTTTTACGATCTTTTTCCCTTTTCCCTTTGGATTAAATTAAAGTCGGTGGTGAACATAAATGTTTTGCGATTCAAGCTCACTTAATAGCTTGGTATCCGATTCTCACCGCGACAGAAATGGCGACTTCACTGGGGAGACTATTTTATTTTTTTAGGGTTAAGCCCACCTTGTTTATTTGTATATTTGTTGTTGTATTGCTTGTTATTATTTTGGATTTTTTGTTGGGTGTTCCATGTGTGGTGAGATAAGTCCTAACCCGGACTTGAGTGCAAAATAAGTTAGGACGGTGGTATATTCAAGAAGGCTTGTAGGGAGTTGAGTCCCGACCAAGTTGACTTGAGACACCACCACTCAGCGGAGGCCTCCTCGGATGTAGTTTTGTTGATCGAGTTCAGTCGTGAAAACATTACTATATTCGACTTGAGAGCCATTAATGCTGAGGACCGTAGAACATTTACCCCCACTTGGCCTTTTAGGGATGTAGTGCGATGACTATGAGGGTGCAAATCCGAAATAGTTGATACGCGATACTGCACTCGGATGAGACTCTCTTGAGAATATTATTGATTACCAAGTTGAGTTGGGAAGTCGGTAATATCCGAAAGATGGGACAATGATTCTGGGAACTTTTAGAACCCGTTGTACAGGTACAAATAAACTCATAGTACATACCTTTTGGGAGGGTTGAACCTTCGACCTCATGCAAGCTTTGAACCTAAGCCTTGTTTGTGTTTGTGTATTCATTGCATTCACGCATCATGAAGCATCATTTTTACCATTTATTCAAGGAACTCAGAAACTCTATCTTTGCAAATATCATAGGTATCATCATGGACTTTGGAAGAAGAAAGACTGTCAAGTACACATTCAAAACTCCCAAACTCGAAGACCTAAGGAAATTAAGAGATTTGGTTTTGGATCAAGAAGCCTTCATGGAGAAGCATAGGAGACTTTTAGCCTTACTTAAGACTGAGTGGGACGGAAGGCTGCTCTCTGTGATGCTCCAGTTTTATGATCCTCTCTACCATTGTTTTACGTTCCCTGATTACCAACTGGCGCCTACTTTGGAAGAGTATCCATTTCTGGTGGGATCACGTGTTAAGGATGAGTTTCCATTCCCTGTTCTAGAGAAGGACCCTGAAGAAGCGGAGATTGCAAAGGCGACATATTTGAGTGTTCCTGAGGTCAAGGCAAATATGACCTATAAAGGAAAGATTTTTGGATTCCCAACAAAGTTTTTGGTAGAAAAGGCCAAGAATTTTGTTGGTGTGAAGGATATGAAAGCTTTTGAGGCGACCTTTATTCTGCTAATATATGGAGTGTTGCTTTTCCCAAACTTTGAAGACTTTGTCGACCTGAACGCCATCAAGATCTTTCTGAAGAAGAACCCGGTCCCTACCTTGCTCGGAGACACGTACCATTCCATCCATCTGAGGAATCACCATAAGGGAGGGATGATTACTTGCTGTGCATCATTGTTGTACGAGTGGTTTATTTCGCACTTGCCTAAGTCAGCTTCATTTTGGAATCTTAAGGATGGTTTGTGGTGGTCACAAAGGATCATGTCTCTTACCCACTCTGACATTAGTTGGTACAATCGTGTTTACGATGGAGCATTGATTATTGATAGCTGTGGTGATTTTGCTAATGTGCCTCTTCTTGGCACTAAGGGAGGAATCAGCTATAATCCGGTTTTGGCTCGCCGCCAACTCGGGTATCCGTTGAAGGACAAACCTAAGAGTGTTGAAGTGGAAGGAATTTTCTTTAAGGATGACGAAGAACCAGAGCTCAAGAAACAGATTATGCAAGCTTGGAAGTACATCCATAGGAAGGGGAGGAGTAGCTTGGGAAAGCCGAATTGTGTTTCTATGGAACCCTATCTCCAATGGGTACGAGATAGGGCAATCATTCTGAAGATGCCTTACCCTCGCCAGGATCCTATGACCTTCAAGAAACCCATTCTAATCTTTATGGATGATGCAGAGAAGCTGAAGATTGATTTGGAAAAAGAGCTTCGAGAGAAGAATGCATGGAAGAATCGACATCAGATCATCAGTAGTGAGAATGAAGAACTTAGAAGACAACTGAAGATGAAGGAAGAAGAAGAGCTCTCCATCAAGAAAAGGAAAGCACAAGAGGATTTATTTTCCTCCAGTACTCAAGGGTACACTTCTTGGAAGTCGATCATGGATCAACTTATGCTTGAAAGGGCTCAGATGAAGGCACAAATCGAGAAGCTCAACTTGAGGCTTTTAGGAGAATCTCCTTAGGACTTTGTCTTTGTCTTTATTAAGCTTTGTTTGGGATTTTTGAAGATGTACTCAAGACTTTGTATCACTTTTTGAATTTAATGAAATCATATCCTTTTGATTATTATGTTTTCCTTGGTATTTGCAAATTGTTTCTTAAGTTCCTTGAATAAATTTTAATTTTCGCATTGCACTCATGCATTTTGCATTTCATTTGCATTTTTTTCATATAAAACTCATTCCCGTCATCTGCTCTCAATTCAGCTTTCACACTGAGGCTCTCACGCAAATACTACACTCGAGCTCAAGCCAGAAAGAGGATGGCTGAAAGAGACCTAGAGATGGACAGAGTTAACGAAGAGCTTTCTGATATTCGTGGAGATATGGGTCAGATGATGGAAATGTTGCAAGTCATTCGAGCGAAGATGGATACCCAACGGACTGTGGTGTCAGAAATTGTTACTGCAACGACTGAATTTGTCACTGCAACGACCCAGCCTACATCATCAGTCATTACCCCTGTGACCTGGCCTCCTTTTGGACTTCCTCATGGATTCGTCCCTCCTCCTCATGGTTTTGCTTCTCAAAGTTTTATTCCTTCTTCTTCAGGGTTTGCTACTCAAAGTTTTATTCCTCCTTCCCAAGGACTTACTGCTCAGAGTTTTATACCTCCTTCACAAGGGTTTGCTACTCAGAGTTTTATACCTCCTTCACAAGGGTTTGCTACTCAAAGTTTTATTCCTCCTTCCCAAGGACCTGCTGCTCAGGGTTTCTTCCCTCCTTCTCAAGGTTTTGCTACTCAGAGTTTTATACCTCCTTCCCAAGGATTTGCTGCTCAGGGTTTCTTCCCTCCGTCCCAAGGCTTAGCTTCTCAAAGTTTCGCACCTCCCTCTCAGGGTATGGCATTTCCTTTTCAAGGTTTTGTGCCTCCTCCTCAGGGATTTGCTGCTCAACAAACTGTTCCTGTGACTAATGAAGAGAATCATGCCGTTGCTAATTTTACACAGGACATTGTGCACACCCGTGCCCAACCGTATTTTAATGACCATCAGGGGTATGAAGCGCCAGATATGTCTGAAAACGGAGATGAGAAACATGTGAAGATGCAGGAGAATTTTGATACCCTTGAAAAAAGGTTAAGAGCGATTGAAGGGGACCAGATCTTTGGTGCTGCTGCCAGGGAGATGTGTCTGGTGTCTGGATTGGTAATACCTCCGAAGTTCAAGATACCCACCTTTGATATGTATGAGGGTGCAAATTGTCCTAAGAACCATCTCCTGATGTACTATCGAAGAATGGCTGCTCAGGTGGACAATGATAAGTTAATGATCCACTGCTTTCAAGACAGTCTGAAGGGAATCTCCTCTAAATGGTATCTGACACTTGACCAGTCAAAGATTCGCAGTTTCCAAGACTTGGCAGATGCTTTCATCCAACAATACAAATACAACATGGACCTCGCTCCCGATAGGAGGCAATTGCTAAGCATGTCCCAGAAAGAGTCTGAATCCTTTAAAGAGTATGCTCAAAGGTGGAGAGGGACCGCTTCTCAAGTAGAGCCCCCATTGACTGAAAAAGAATTAGCTGACTAGTTTGTTGACACTGTGCGACCAGAATTCTATGAGAGAATGGTGGGGAGTATAACTGCTAGCTTCTCTGATTTAGTGGCTGTAGGAATCAAGGTAGAACTCGGATTGAAGAGTGGAAAGATGAGCGGTGCATCTGGCAGTTCCAGCACTAGTAGTGGAAATATTGGCAAGAAATTTACCAATAACTTCCACAAGAAGAAAGAGGGTGAGACGAACGCCATAATGACAGGTCAAAGAAGAAATCCACTTTGGCAGAGACCTTCACCTATGGCTCAACAGCAGTATCCTCGTCAACAGCAGTATGCTCATCAACAACAGTATGCCCAACATCCTTATGTAGCGGCGGTTCAATCAGCATTTAATCCACAAGTCCCCATGTATCGGCCAACTCAAGCAGTACCGATGTACCAACAAGCGGCTCCAATGATTCAACCTTATCAACCAATGCTCAACAATCCAGGCTATCAACAAGCACCCAATGCTTCAGCCTACCAGCAGAGGACTCCAGCTCCTCATCCAAATCCCAATTTTCAGAATAGAAGACCAGGTGGAAGGCCTCCAAATCCTCGAATCCCTATAACTTATACTGAGTTATATCCTTCACTGCTGAAGAAGGGTTTGGTTACTCCAAGGCCTTTGGGTCCTCCACCAAATCCGCTTCCACCAAATTACAACCCAAATGCTCACTGTTTATTCCATGAAGGTGCCCCGGGGCACGATTTGGAGGGTTGTTATGCTTTGAAGTACATCGTGAAAGATTTGATGGAGAAGAACATTCTGTCATTTGGGAATACTGGTCCGAATGTCAAAGATAATCCTTTACCCAAGCACGGGTCTATAAATGCTATTGTTGATGAGTCCGAAGAAGGTTTGATTTTCAATGCCACCGAGATCAAGACCCCGCTTAGAGACTTCCACGCGAAGTTAGTAGAGGCGGGTATACTGAAGAGCTGTCATCAAAATTGTGAAGGTTGTGTTGATAGTCCAAAAGGATGTGAATCGGTCTTGAAAGATGTTCAAGATTTGATTGATGAAGGTGTCTTACAAGTAAGCAGTCATATGAAGAGGAATGAGGTGGCAGTGATTGAACCAATTTTCAACTTGCCTGAATCTGATTCTGCCTGGGTGCCAGTGTTCAACCTGCCTGAATCTTCAGGAGTTCAACCTATCTTCAATACTCCAGAATCTGTGGTGCCAATTTTCAATATACCTGAGCCAAGATTTGAACAAAAGAGTAACTCTTTCCGATATGAAGACACTAAAGCAGTTCCTTGGAAGTATGATACAGGTAGAGTTCATCAGAAGTTTGAACAAGATAGCCAGAAAGAGAGTTCAAAAGTGGCAAGTGCTGACATAGCAGGTGCAAGTCGTTTAACTCGCAGTGGTCGTGTTTACACTCAGCAAGTCAATACAGTTCCACCTAAAGAAGTAATTCCCACTGTTGTCAACCAGGATAAAGGGGTGGTCTTGGAAGAAGAGGATGCAGAGTTTCTCAGAATCATTAAGAAGAGTGATTATAAGGTTATTGATCAGCTTCATCAAACGCCTTCCAAAATATTTATCTTATCACTTCTAATGCATTCGCCAGCCCACCGAGGTGCTCTCCAGAAATTACTAGCCCAAGCTCATGTTACGCATGATATATCTGTGAATCAATTTGATGGAGTCATTGCCAATATCACTGCATGTAACAATCTCAGCTTCAGTACGGAGGATCTTCCAAAGGATGGCTTGGACCATAACCGTGCTCTCCACATATCTGTAAAATGTCAGGAGGATACTTTAGCAAGAGTTCTTGTGGATACAGGATCTTCATTGAATGTTTTTCCGAAAAGAACGCTTGCCAAGTTATCTTATCAAGGGGCAGAGATGAGGCCCAGTGCATTGATTGTGAAAGCTTTTGATGGGTCAAGGAGGACCGTTATTGGAGAAGTAGACCTACCAATCTTGATTGGGCCACAGGTCTTCAAAATCACTTTCCAGGTTATGGACATCAATCCTAATTACAGTTGTTTGCTGGGAAGACCTTGGATCCATGCCGCTGGGGCAGTCACTTGTACCTTACACCAGAAGATGAAGTTTGTGGTCGATAATAAGCTGGTAACCGTATCTGGGGAAGAAGATCTCATGGTTAGCAACCTTTCATCCTTTAGCTATATTGAGGCTGATGAAGATGCTTTGGAAATTTCTTTCCAAGCTCTTGAGATAGCCAATGCTGTCCTTTTAGAAGTAGAGGAACCAAAAGGGAAGGGTATCCCATCTTTTGCATCGCTGAAGAGTACCATTTCCACCATTGAAGAAAGAAGCTATGAAGGTTAGGGTGATGTCATTGAAGTCAAACAGAAGCTAGATCGTTGCGGGTTGGGTTACAAACCAACTCATGTGAAGGAAGGAGCGTCAACCTCCGTTAAAGGACGTCCGAAGACCATTCAAGAAGTGTTTTCCAGTGCTGGTTATCAGGTCAATGCAGTTGATGGAGTTTCTGAAGATGAAGATGTGAATCACTTGGTGTATCAGTGTGAAGAAGCCTTGGACAATTGGGAGGCAGTTGAGATCCCAGAGTTTTTTCCATTGTCAAAGTAATTTGTTGTTTTTAAATGTTTTCAAAGTTCCCTAGCTCTGCCCAAGGCTATGGGAGTATTTTGTAGGGCCCCTTCTCATTTTTAAAGTTATTATCAATGAAGGCATTTTGTTAAACTCTTATTTTGATCATTTACAGTTTTTCTCTCTTTTCACTTTTAAAAGAAGATGGCAATCTTTCAAAACCAATAAAAAGCTTTTTCTCTTGCATTTCTCTATTTTCCACTTTTAATAAAAGCAAATCATTATCATATGCAGAATAAACGAAAACCCTGTTGAATCCAATGACTCTACATTCTCTCCTAACTTTGATTCGCCCATCTACCAAGCGGAAGATGAAAGTGATGAAGATTGTGACATCCCCGAAGAACTGGCAAGATTAGTTGAGTATGAGCACACAGAGCTTCAGCCACATAAGGAGCAGGTTGAGACCATGAATCTTGGCACTGATGAAGACAAGAAGGAAGTCAAGATTGGTACAACACTTGGGGCAGACATCAGAGAAAGATTGGTCAAGCTTCTCAGAGAGTATGTAGATGTGTTTGCATGGTCGTATCAAGATATGCCCGGGTTAGACACAGACATAGTGGTCCACAAGTTACCTCTTCGACCAGATTGTCCTCCTGTAAAGCAAAAGCTCCGAAGAACAAGACCAGACATGGCTCTGAAGATTCGAGAAGAGGTCAAAAGGCAGTTTGATGCGGGATTCCTCGCAGTTGCAAAGTACCCTGAGTGGGTAGCTAATATTGTGCCAGTCCCTAAAAAGGATGGCAAGGTCAGAATGTGTGTGGATTATAGGGATTTGAACAAAGCCAGTCCCAAGGACGATTTCCCTCTTCCGCATATTGATACTTTGGTTGACAACACTGCTAAATTTGTTGTTTTCTCCTTTATGGATGGGTTTTCAGGGTACAACCAGATCAAGATGGACCCTGACGATATGGAAAAGACTACATTCATCACACCATGGGGCACTTATTGTTACAAAGTTATGCCATTTGGTCTCAGAAATGCAGGAGCCACTTATCAAAGGGCAATGGTCACCCTTTTTCATGATATGATGCATAAAGAGATAGAAGTTTATGTGGATGATATGATTGCCAAATCACAGAGTGAGGAGGATCATTTGAATCATCTTTTGAAGTTATTTGAGCGTCTCAGAAAGTTCCAACTGCGTCTGAATCCAGCTAAGTGTACTTTTGGTGTCCGATCAGGAAAGTTACTTGGTTTTATTGTTAGTCAGCAAGGAATTGAAGTAGATCCAGATAAGGTCAGAGCAATTCAAGAGATGCCAGCTCCAAAAACAGAAAAGCAAGTCAGGGGTTTCCTCGGAAGATTGAACTACATCTCCAGATTTATCTCCAACATGACTGCTACTTGTGAGCCTTTATTCAAGTTACTCCGGAAGAATCAAGCAATTGAGTGGAGCCCTGATTGTCAACTAGCTTTTGAGAAGATTAAGGTTTATCTACAAGAACCTCCTATCTTGATCCCACCTACTCCAGGGAAGCCTCTTTTCATGTATCTCACTGTGCTCGAGGGATCTATGGGTTGCGTATTAGGCCAACAAGACGAAACTGGTCGTAAGGAGCACGCCATTTATTACTTAAGCAAGAAGTTCACAGACTGTGAAAGCAGATATTCGCTTTTGGAGAAAACTTGTTGTGCCTTGGCATGGGCGGCCAGACGCCTCAGGCAGTACATGATTTGTCACACTACTTTGTTGATCTCGAAAATGGATCCAATAAAGTACATCTTTGAGAAGCCTGCTTTGACTGGAAGACTCGCCCGTTGGCACATGTTGTTATCCGAATATGATATCCAGTATGTAACCCAGAAGTCTATTAAAGGCAGTGTTTTATCTGAATACCTTGCTGATCAACCTGTTGAAGATTATGAACGTTCGAAATTTGATTTCCCGGACGAGGACATTATGTTGATAAAGGACTGTGAAGTTCCAGGTCCAGATGAAGGTCCCGAGCCAGGTTCTCGTTGGAAGATGATGTTTGATGGTTCCTCTAATTACATGGGGCATGGTGTAGGAGTTGTTTTAATGAATCCTGATGGTGGTTATACTCCTTTCACAGCCAGATTATGTTTCGAATGTACAAACAACATCGTAGAGTATGAAGCATGTGTTTTGGGTATCGAAGCTGCAATTGAGACCAGAATCAAGATCCTTGATGTATATGGAGACTCAGCTTTGGTAATATACCAAGTCAGAGGTGAATGGGAGACCCGTGATGAGAAGTTGATTCCATACCGTGCCCACATTGTGGAATTAATTAAATACTTTGAAGAAGTCACTTTCCATCATGTTCCAAGGGCAGAAAATCAAATTGCAGATGCTTTGGCTATGTTGGCCTCTATGTTTCAAGTCAGATTTCTTAATGAAGCTCCACTCATTACAATCGAGCGAAGAACTGCACCAACCTACTGTCTACTGGTCGAAGAAGAAACTGATGAGAAACCGTGGTTCTATGACATTAAGAACTACTTGCAAAATCAGGAGTACCCATCGGATGCAACAACTCTAGACAAGAAGACTTTAAGAAGATTGGCGTCCAAATTTTTCCTCAGCAACAATGTGCTTTACAAGAGAAATCATGATATGGTTCTGCTCAGATGTGTGGACAAACGCGAAGCAGACTTATTGATCAGGGAAATCCATGAAGGATCATTTGGAACACATGCCAATGGACATGCCATGTCCAGGAAGATTTTGAGAGCTGGATACTTCTGGTTGACCATGGAATCAGATTGTTTCAAGTATGCCAGGAAGTGTCATAAATGCCAGATTTATGCCGACAAGGTGCACGCACCTCCAACACTTTTGAATGTTCTGTCATCGCCTTGGCCTTTCTCAATGCGGGGCATTGACATGATAGGGGCAATTGAGCCTAAAGCTTCCAATGGTCATCGGTTTATCTTGGTCGCAATCGATTATTTCACCAAATGGGTAGAAGCAACTTCCTACGCCAATGTGACAAAGCAAGTGGTTGCCCGTTTCATCAAGAACCAAATTATCTGCCGCTATGGGATCCCAAGCCGAATCATAACAGATAATGGGACCAATTTGAACAACAAAACAATGAAAGAGCTGTGTGAGACATTCAAGATTGAACATCATAATTCTTCTCCGTATCGTCCGAAGATGAACGGAGCTGTTGAAGCTGCAAACAAGAACATCAAAAAGATTCTGCAGAAGATGGTAAAAACTTACAAAGATTGGCACGAGATGTTACCATATGCTTTACACGGATACAGAACATCAGTTCGCACTTCAACAGGGGCAACCCCTTTCTATCTGGTGTATGGGATGGATGCAGTTCTCCCTATTGAAGTAGAGATACCATCTTTGAGAATCTTGATGGAAACCAAACTGGAGGAAGCTGAGTGGGTCCAGAACAGGTTTGACCAACTGAACCTCATTGACGAGAAGAGAATGACCGCAATGTGCCATGGCCAGTTGTACCAAAAGCGCATCAAGAGAGCATTTGACAAGAAAGTTCGTATCCGAGAGTTCAAAGAAGGAGATCTTGTACTCAAGAAAATCTTGCCAGTCCACAAAGACATGCGTGGAAAATGGAGTCCCAACTATGAAGGCCCATATGTTGTGAAGGTGGCATTCTCCGGAGGTTCCTTAATCCTTACCACTATGGATGGTGAACAGCTGAAACACCCGGTGAATTCTGATGCAGTCAAAAAATATTATGCCTAAATGAAACCCGATAGGTCGAAAACCAGAAATGGCGACCTAGACAAAAATGGGTATCCCGGTGGATCAAAACCTATGAAGGAGATCCAGGCAAAAGTTAGGGATAAAAATGAAAAAATAAGAGCTCGCTAAGTTGAAAACCCGAAAGGGCGGCTTAGGTAAAAAAGAGCGTCCCGGTGGATTGAAAACCCGAAAGGGCGATCCAGGCAAAAGTTAGGGACAAAGGCATTTGACTGTGTCAGATGGTGTTTACCATTACTGAAGAATCATACATGAAGATCGATCCAATTGCTCTCGTCGGAAGCAAGGTGTCGGGCAGTCTTAGTTATTAGGGATTGTAGTGGTTGTTGGATTCAATGTAGACCTTTCCCCATTGCCATTTTCAAATTGTAATTTCCCATGGAGTTTTTGCCATTAGCAAGCTACCATTCTTGAATAAAATACAAACTTTGCCTATGAATTTTGTTGTTCAAACTCTTATTTTCTTTTGTTATGCAAAATGCCATCACTTGATTACAATTTAACTTTGAAAATGACAAGTTTTTTTTCTAAGGAAATGTTTTTGAAAACACACTGGAAAACTTTTAAGTTTCTTTGACTTTGGAAAATTGAAAAAACTTTTGCTTCCCCAAGAAGTCCTGGTTTGCAACAACACCATTATGCTATTATTACAGAAATCCCCATAGAAGTTCAAAACTGATAACACTCTTGGATGGATCCTTGGACCAAGCATGATTTCCAAGTTCGAAGACATCTCCTCAGTGTTTTTCATATTGCTCATTTGAGTATTGGTGTTGAGAGCCTACTCCTTTTTGAGTCTTGTCGATTCTTTGTCTCTTTAGAGTCAACATTTGCATATCATGATCATTCGCATCATGCTCAATCATGCGCATTTGACATTAGCATTTATCTTTCCCCAGTTGTCGTCTGTCTAACTCCCAGTCCAGATATCATTAGTGTTCAATTTGAAAATTCATTGTTGTTGGTACCCGAAGTGGTCTACCATTTGTTTTGTCCCCAGTAATTGCTGGTGTTCCCCGTGGAATTCTAATTGTGGTTGGTATTTGTCTTTATAACCACCAACGTCTCCTTGAAGTCCAATTGTCATTGGCACAAGTCTTTTAAGCAGGTCCTGAAACCTTTTGCTTAAAATCTAAGTCAATTCGATTTTGTACATGTTTGTACCCTTTCTCCTGATGGTTCCTGAAGGAATTTCCAGAGGTTGGATGTTGTTTCATCTTATTTGAATACTCCAACATATTTTGTTGTTACTTCTTTGCGTTAGCCGGTCGCTTAGAGCCGTTGATCTATCTTTGGGTGATCTGCATTCTATCCCCAATGCTAGCTGGTCGCATAGAGCCGCTACTAAATCATTGTGATTTTCCTTCCTTATCCTTGGTGTCGGCAGTTACATTGGAACCTGCTATTCTACCATTTCGAATGCTTTGAATACTTTGTCTTTATCATTCTTAGTGTCAACCGGTTTTTTTTTTCTAACCTGTTGCGCTTTCACTTTGAATGTTGTGTCGTTTCTATTCTTAGTGTCAGTCGGTCGCATCGAGCCGCTGCGCATTCACTTCGAATATTTTTGTTGTTATTCTTGGTGTCAGTTGGTCGCATCGAGCCGCTGCGCATTCACCTTGAATAAGCTTGTTTTCATTTCCAGTGACAGTTGGTCGCATCGAGCCGCTGTGCATTCACTTTGAATGTTTATTTTGTTGATTATTCTTAGTGTCAGTTGGTCGTGTCAAACCGCTGCGCATTCACTTTGAATATTATGATTGTCATTCCCGGTGACAGTTGGTCGCATTGAGCCACTGCACATTCTCTTTGAATTTTGTGCCTTATTTCTATTCATGGTGTCAGTTGGTCGCATCGAGCCGCTGCGCATTCACCTTGAATAAGCCTTTTGTTATTCTTAGTGACAGTTGGTCGCATCGAGCCGCTGCGCATTCACTTTGAATATTATGATTTTTATTTCCAATGACAGTTGGTCGCATCGAGCCGCTGCACATTCTATTTGGATGTTAGTTTGTTGTATTCTTAGTGTCAGTTGGTCGCATCGAGCCGCTGCGCATTCACTTTGAATATTGTGTCGTTTCCATTTTCCAATGATAGTTGGTCGCATTGAGCCACTGCACATTCTTTTTGAGTATTTATTTTGTTATTCTTGGTGTCAGTTGGTCGCATCGAGCCGCTGCGCATTCACCTTGAATAAGCTGTTAGTCTTTCCCCATGCTAGCTGGTCGCATTGAGCCACTGCGTATTCATTTTGAATATTTTTGTTGATTATTCTTAGTGTCAGTTGGTCGCATCGAGCCGCTGCGCATTCACTTTGAATATTATGTTATCATTTTCAGTGACAGCTGGTCGCATCGAGCCGCTGCACTTTCCCTTTGACTGTTTATTTTGTTGTATTCTTAGTGTCAGTTGGTCGCATCGAGCCGCTGCGCCTTCACTTTGAATATGTTGCCTTTTATTTCTCAAAGTTAATTTGGTCGCATAAAGCCATTGGTCAACCACTTCGATTTATTTCCTTGTCTTATTTGTATTCTTGGTGTCAGTTGGTCGCATCGAGCCACTGTGCAGTCACTTTGAATTGTATTTTGTTTTGTCTGTGTTCGTTGATCCAACGCTTTGGATTTCCTTTTGTTCCCGTCTTTTGTTATTCTTAGTGTCGACAGTTACACTTGAACCTGTTGATTTATCACTTTGAATATGTCCCGTTTTCGTTTATTTATCCCCAGTGTTTGTCGTCCCCAGTGTATGTCATCCCCAGTGAGTCTTGGCTTGTGGTCGTCGACATTCTCATTCTAATCATTCATACCATAATCATCATTTCATTGCATAAGAGTTGCAGGTTTAGATAGATTTGTAGTCCAGCATAACATTGCATTTAGGGGCAAAATTTCCGGTTATTTCTGTATTTAAATACCTTTAACCATGATCTCATGAGTGTCTATCGTCACTCACGCCATTTGGTGAAGTTATTTAAATAGGGGCAACTGTCACACCCCAAATTTTACCCCTAATCGCTCATGTCATAATCATACATTCATCGCATTTAGCAGGTTTTTTTTCCCGATTTATGTTCTGTTACTTTCCTCTCATTTTCTAGTTACTTATTTTTTTTTTTTTTTTTTTTTTTTAATTCTTAATTTCTTTTCACTTCTAAGCTTCCATCCTAAATCTAATTTCTATTCCTCATTTCCAACTTTTAATTAATTTCTAACTTTTAAAGCTTAATTTTTAATTTCTATTCTCAAAGTTTGATTAAAAACAATATAATTTTATTCCCAATTTTTTAAGTTTTCAAATGTAATTTTATTTCTATTTTCAATTTTTCAAGTTTTTACTTCCTAATGTAATTTTAACTTTTATCCTTAATTCATTTTTTTTCTAATCTCCATTTTTAATTTACTCTTAATCTCCAATTTTATTTTTTATCTTTTTCAACTCATTTTCAAGTTTCTATTTCTATTTCTAATTTAATTTCAATTTCCAATTTATTTCTAGTTTATTCTAATTTAATTTCAATTTCTAATTTATTTTTTATTTACTTTTTTTTTAAGATTTCATTTTTAATTTAATTCCAATTTCTTATTTTTTATTATTCATTTTAGTTCCAAGTTTATTTATTTAAGTTTATAAGTTACTTTCAATTTTAAGTTTATTTCTTTTTTTATTCACTCCTAATTTAAGTTTATGTTTAGATTTTTAATTTAAAGTTCTCATTTTTAATATTAAGTGTTCAATTTCAAATCACAATCAAATGTAAATAATCAACATTTTATTCCAAGCATATTATTTTGTTACAATTACACATAGAAAAAAGAAAGGAAAGTGTACAAAAAATTCAGCAAAATACAAAAAAAAAGGTGCAGCCACAAAGCCACCCAAACTGCAAAATTCAGCCTGCTCCAAATCAACAAAATCAGCATGCAGCCACCAACCATTTCCTGCTCCACTACTCCACCCACAGCTGCAAAATTCAGCATTGGTTCCCTCTCTCAAGACATCCTTTACCTACAAGCAACCAAAAAAATTCAGCATAAAACAATATCAAACTCAGCCTCAAAACACATTGCAAACTCACTACAAAACTTAGCCCACAAACAGTCCCAAACACATACCAAAGCAACACTGTTACATTCAAGCATCACACAAAAAATCAGCATCAAATACCCCTCATAACAGTCCCCTAAACACACTGTTATCAACCAAAAACTCAGCTCTCAAACTCACCAAAAATCCAGCACTTTTACACTCAAAAACCAGTCATAAATCAAACACAAAACAGCCCCCCAGAAACTCAAAAACCAGTCATAAATCAAACACAAAACAGTTCATAAAACCACAAAAAAATCCAGCCAACAAAAAACTTCAAAAGAGAAAAGAGAGGACATAGAAAAAATTCAGCAACAATACAAGGAGTGAAGCAGTAGTAAAAGAGGCCTACCACTTGTGGATCTTCACCCCGATAACATTCGGGCGGTAATCTTTCTCTTCTCTTTTCCTTCACCCTTTTTTTTTAGCATGTGTCCATAATTATTTTTCTTCTTAGCTTTATTTCTAACCTGCATTCACAAAGCAAAAAAATTAACATTAAAAATTTCAAAAAGGAAAACCTGAAACCAATAGCCACAAAACAGCCCTCACAATCACAATACAGAACCCCTTTTCTCATTCAGATTCACAACAAACCATAAACCTTAACACTAACAAAAAACCACACCTCAACTCCACTTAAATCCCATAACCTCCATCACAACACACCAGAAGCCAGGAAATGTAAACAGAGAGAAGAAAAATTGAAAAATAAAACATAAACCTGCACAAACTTTAAACACAACCTTTGACCACCCTTTGACAAATCCGGAAACAAAAATAGCCTGTGAATCACCAAAAAAAAACATTATTCAACCAAAACACATAAATTTGTTTTCCATGACAAAAACAACAAAGCCAAACCATACCTGCTTGGAACCATCCACCATTCATAACCCTGCAACCAAAACAGAAACCAAAAGCCACAGCAGAACCGGATCTTGTCGTTTTCACCAAGTCCACAATCACCATCTTCAAACTGACCCGACCTCACACTCACCCAAACCCTCTTTCGCTTCATCATCACCAAAAGTCAAACCAAACCAAACACAGTTTCGGGAGAGAGATTGAGGAACAGAACCGCGAGAAATACTTCACCACCACCCTGTACTACCATTGCCAACACAGAGTCATACCCTTCATTATCTGCTCAAACACAAACCGTTCTTCACTCACAAATAACCATTCCATAATCTCTTCTCAAACTCACCATCATGAATCTCTCACACAACCATACACTTCCATAATCCAAACACAAAAAAAACCATTGAGCTCACAAACAGTAAAACTCGAATCAAAAGAACCAACTCAGTGAACCAAGAGAGAATCCGAACCTTGCTAACCTTATGCCGTGAATCGTCGAAAAGATGAAAACCATAGCCAAACAAACTACTCACCACCCCCTTTTAATCCGCAAAACCACCGAATCGTGAATCCCTTCAACCATTCACCATCATTTGAACCAGAACCAGTCAATCCAACACCGAAACCGTGAACCAACAATTAACTCACGGCATCACCTGAAAACACAGAACAACAATGAACCCCTTTCCAAACCAGAACGCAAACAAGACCCTCACCTTTTAAACTCACCATGAATCCGTGAAGCTCAAAACCGGCGAACACGAAACCGAGAGAATCTTCTATCTGAACCACTCTTCCAAACGAATTCACTCTCCATTCATACAACATCCACCATTTTCCTCCACATCGATTCATCAACAATATCACCATCACAAACCATATCAAAACAGAATAGAGGAAGAAAGGAGACAGACAAATCTCAAACCACAAATCAGAAACAAGAGAAAAATATTTTAAACCGACCCAAATCTGTGTCAAACTCTTACCTCACCGCCACCGTGAATCCGAACCGAGAAACTCTTGAAGCTCTGAGTCGAGCCAAACTCGTCACCGTCGCACACCCTACCACACAGCCGCGGCCAACCCCAACACAACCAATCACCTACCGGCCAAACCCCCCTACCTATTTTGCCGCGAACCTCCATCTCCTCTGGATCGCGAAAATGCCCAAACGCCACCAAACTCGTTCGTCAACAACCCTCCATCATCCACCATGCCATTAAACCGCCGGCCAATCCGTCATCACAGAGCCGCCGCGAGCACAAAACCTTGCCCAAACCTCTAAACCCGAAACCAGATTCGCCATCAACTTGAAGCCACCGTCAAAACCGTGAGAGAGCAGAGGCGGTTGAGAGAGAGACAGGCACGGTTGAGAGAGAGACAGCAGCGATTGGGAGTGAGAGACGAGAGAGAACTGACTGAGAGACTTTGAGAGAGACGGAAGTGTCCGCCGTCGCCATTAACGTTTTGGGGATGGGTTTTCCCCTTTTTGGCCTTTTGTTTTTTCTGTGTGAATGGAGGAAACGTGCATCCATGTTTTGTTTTTGTTTCAGCCTTTAGTTGTCAATTTGTGTTATTTCATAAAACCCTCATCTCTTTTATTTATTTTTCTTTTTCATTTTGTTTTATCGTTTTAAATTTAAAAAAAAAGAGAAAAACATCCTGGCCAATCCGTGTTACTGTCTTTATATTTAAGTAAATTTCAAAGAAAACCTCTTTCCTGCTTTCATTCTATGTCTTTTTTTTATTTTTTTTATATAATTTAAAACTTAATCTTAATTTTAATGTTTATCTTGGGTTTAGGACCCACTGATCTGTTACTACAATACCTGCTGCATTCATAACTTACCCCTTGTTAATTTCATTTGTCTTAATTTTGTTTAAAAATTATTTAGGATTCTTATTTTCGTTGACTTATTGTTTTTTCTATTATATTATAGCATAAATTATTTATTTATTTTTTTTGCTTACTTAGAAAATTTTCCTAAACAAAAATATTAGATAATTATTCAATAATTTATTCAATTATATTTTTCTCCCGGTATGGGCCGATGATATGACGAAGGTCACGATAAATCGTTTCCGATTAATCGTGACCCATATGAGGCCATTGCATTTTATTTCTATTTCATATATTTATTTTCTTTCCATTTATTTCATTATTTTTTCTATTTAATTTATTTAATTTATTTCATTCTATTTTCAATTTATTTCACTTTACTTTTATTTATTTCTCGCAAGTTTACACCATTTAATTTAATTTTCAAAATAATAATTCCTTGGTCCAACGCCAAGTTCACTTCACATACACTCACACACGTAAGTCGGTCGTTTACGATCGCCATCTGCACGGTTCCTTACACTTTACAGCTTCTTAACTTAAACAAATTGTCGCACTGCGTTTGTTTGCCACCCCAGCATTCTCGATCCATATATCGAGTCATAGCCCGGTTACCAAGCCCTTTATCTTTGCATTGTCCATTTACTTTATTCAATTTATTTATTTTTTGCAAGTAGCAACCTTTGCCTAGTCTTAGGAGCTTGCACCTTTTTATTTACTTGCTTTTCAATCCAAAAGGGAAAGAACTCCTGCAGTTGACTCAATGTCATAGGAAGTTTAGCCATCCCTCATCCTTAGGTCCTTAGCCATTAGGTCCTTAGCTTTTTATTTTACAACTTTTTGTGACTTTCTTAAAGTCACGTGAGTGTTTGCCATAACACTTACCTTCCCCCACGAACCTTGAGCGTAACCAAGTGTTCGTTAATCCTTAGGAGAACTACGAGTGCTCTGATTCTATACCCGATACGTAGGCATCGATGCGATGTTGTGCGAGCACCATTAGAAATAAAACCTTAGGTTCCCATAATTTTAACAAGCAATAAACAACAAAAATACAAATATTAACAAGAGGTTCCCGTAGGATACTGCGGATGCTTAGGATGCTAATACCTTCCCTAAGTATAATCAACCCCCGAACCTAGTTTCTCCTCATTTAGGGTTTTACGATCTTTTTCCCTTTTCCCTTTGGATTAAATTAAAGTCGGTGGTGAACATAAATGTTTTGCGATTCAAGCTCACTTAATAGCTTGGTATCCGATTCTCACCGCAACAGCATAATGTAATGGCAATAATAGTAATATAAAATAAACTATAAAATGACAAAACAAATAGTAAAACAATAAATAATAAAAATGATAAAGAGAATAATTTAAATAATTTGATAAGTAAATGGGTTGCCTCCCACTAAGCGCTGTTTTTATCGTCTAAAGCCTGACGTAATGCTTAAGTTTAGATTAATCAGGGGAATTATTGGACAACTCTAAAAGCTTTAGATTATTCGCATAATCTTTATTTTCAACTTTATGATAATGTTTTAAACGTTGTCCGTTTACTATGAATGATTCACTATTCCTACCCTTAATTTCTATTGCTCCACTCGGGAATACTTTAATTATTTCAAAGGGTCCTGACCATCTAGATTTTAATTTTCCAGGAAAGAGCCTAAGTCTTGAATTAAAGAGGAGTACAACGTCTCCCACACTAAATTCTTTCCTAGATAGGCGTTTATCATGCCATTGCTTAGTTCTTTCTTTATATATCTTAGCATTCTCATAAGCATCTAACCTTAATTCTTCTAATTCGTTAATGTCTAGGATTCGCTTTTCTCCTGCAGCATTATAGTTTATATTGAGAGTTCTAATTGCCCAATAAGCTTTGTGTTCTAGTTCTACTGGTAGGTGACAAGATTTTCCATAAACGAGTTTGAAAGGTGTAGTACCTATGGGTGTCTTGTAAGCGGTCCTATAAGCCCATAAAGCTTCATTAAGTTTAGATGACCAATCTTTCCGAGATATGGCGACAGTTTTTTCTAAGATTTGTTTAATTTCTCTGTTTGAGACTTCGACTTGTCCACTTGTTTGTGGGTGATATGGTGTAGCCACACGGTGTCTTACTCCATACTTAGATAGTAATTTGTCAAATATTTTTGAGATGAAGTGCAAGCCACCGTCACTTATGACGAGTCTAGGCACACCAAATCTGGGAAAGATTATATTTTTGAAAAGCTTTATTACAACTCGCGTATCGTTTGTAGGAGAAGCTATAGCTTCAATCCATTTCGAAACATAATCAACTGCTACGAGTATGTAATTATTACCGAAAGATGATGGGAATGGTCCCATGAAATCTATTCCCCAGACGTCAAAGATTTCTACTTCTAATATTCCTTTTTGAGGCATTTCATCTCTTCTTGAAATATTGTCAGTGCGTTGACACCGATCGCAATTTATAACAGCGATGTGGACATCCTTCCATAGATTAGGCCAGAATAAGCCGGCTTGCAAGATTTTTGCACAAGTTTTGGAAGTACTTGCATGTCCACCATAAGGAGATGAATGGCATTGAGCAATGACATCTTCTATTTCTTCTTCGGGAATACATCGGCGAAAGATTCCATCTGGTCCTCTTTTGAACAATAATGGTTCATCCCAATAGTAATGTTTTAGATTATGAAAGAATTTCTTTTTCTGCTGATAGGTTAGATCGGGTGGAAGAGCTCCTGCAGCTAGGTAGTTGACAATGTCGGCGTACCATGGCAGTCCTACAGTTGTCTGGATTGTTTCCACGGATTCTGGTTCATTTATATCTAATTGAGCTAGGTCGCTTCCTAATTGTGCTATCAGCTGTTCATACGGAAAATCATCGTTAATCGGCACTTGTTCAGGTTTAATACCTTCTATTCTAGATAAATGGTCCGCTACGACGTTCTCAGTACCTTTCTTATCTTTTATTTCTAGATCAAACTCTTGTAAAAGTAAAATCCATCTTAAGAGTCTTGGTTTAGCATCTTTTTTAGTTAATAGATATCGGATAGCAGCATGGTCTGTGTAAATGATTATTTTCGCTCCAACAAGGTAAGAACGGAATTTGTCAAGCGCAAAGACAACTGCTAACAATTCTTTTTCGGTAGTGGCGTAGTTCATCTGGGCAGAATCCAAGGTTCTACTGGCATAGTAGATCGCATGAAGTTTCTTTTCCTTTCTCTGGCCTAGAACTGCACCTACAGCATAGTCACTCGCATCGCACATGATTTCAAAAGGTAATCTCCAGTCAGGGGGTTGCATGATTGGTGCGGTGATGAGGGCTGTGTTTAGAGTTTCGAATGCTTTAAGACAATCTTCGTTGAATATGAACTCAGCGTCTTTCATTAATAAACCAGTAAGAGGTTTAGTGATTTTCGAGAAGTCTTTGATGAATCGTCGGTAGAAACCGGCGTGTCCTAAAAAGCTTCGTATTTCTCGAACGGTTTTAGGGGGTTGAAGATCTTTTATGACTTCAATCTTAGCTTTATCAACTTCAATTCCCTTGTCTGATATTACATGACCTAATACGATTCCTTCGTTGACCATAAAGTGACATTTCTCCCAGTTAAGCACGAGGTTTACTTTTACACATCTTTCTAATACCATTTCTAAGTTTGATAAACATCCTTCAAAACTTTGCCCGCATACAGAGAAGTCGTCCATGAACACTTCCATGATGTTGTCTATAAAATCTGCGAAGATTGACATCATACATCTTTGAAAGGTTGCAGGAGCGTTGCATAATCCAAAGGGCATTCGTCTATAGGCGAACGTTCCATAAGGGCATGTGAATGTAGTCTTCTCTTGATCATCTGGATGGATAGGGATTTGGAAAAATCCTGAGTAACCGTCAAGATAACAGAAGTAAGAATGCTTGGCTAATCATTCTAACATTTGATCTATAAAAGGTAGTGGGAAGTGATCTTTTCGAGTGGCTTTGTTTAGTTTACGATAATCTATGCACACTCTATATCCCGTCACTACTCTTTGCGATATCGATTCGCCTTGAGCGTTCTTCACAACAGTGATACCTCCTTTCTTTGGCACTACATGTATTGGACTAACCCATTCGCTATCAGAGATTGGATATATTATTCCGGCATCTAATAATTTCTTAACTTCCTCTTTTACTACAGTGCTAAGGGTTGGGTTAATTCTTCTTTGAGATTCTCTGGAGGTTCTGCAATCTTCTTCTAGCAGAATACGATGCATACAAACTGAAGGACATATTCCTTTGAGATCATATATGTTATATCCTAATGCAGTCGGATATTTCTTCAAAACATCTAGAAGTTTCTTTGTTTCTATAGTTCCTAAACTGGAATTTATTATAACTGGTCTTTTACATTCAACGTCTAAGAATTCGTACCTTAGGTTATGAGGTAAAGTTTTCAATCCTAATGTAGGTTTATCCTTACTTGGCATAGGATCCGGTGTAAGTGCTAAACTTTCGCTTAGACTATCATCCTGATATGGTTTACGCCAATTATCATCTTCGAAAATCGGAGGGATTTGAATTTTCATTATTTCAGAATAAGTGGTCTCTTTTAGTTCCATTTCTCTTACACATTCGTCAATTACGTCCAATAGATAGCATGTATCCTCTATAGCTGGTGATTGTAAGAATTGTGTTAAAATAAATTCAACTTTCTCTTCACCCACTTCAAAGGTTAGCTTTCCTCTTTTTACGTCTATTATAGCTCCAGCAGTGGCTAAGAATGGTCTTCCTAGTATGATAGGTGTAGTGGAGTCCTCAGAGATGTCCATGATTATAAAATCAGTAGGGATATAGAATTGTCCTATACGTACTGGGACGTTTTCTAGTATGCCTACAGGATATTTAACAGAGCGATCGGCTAGTTGAACAGACATTTTAGTTGGTCTTAGGTCTCCCATGTCTAGCCTTTTGCATATTGTTAAGGGCATAACACTGATACTGGCTCCTAAATCGCATAGAGCTTTGTCAATGACGAATTTTCCTATTACACAGGGTATAGAGAAACTTCCTGGATCTTTTAGCTTAGGAGGCATTTTATTCTGAATTATAGCGCTACACTCGGCAGTAAGTGTAACTGTTCCGTTATCCTCTATCTTTTTCTTATTGGATAAGATTTCTTTTAAAAACTTAGCATACGAGGGTATTTGAGTAATTGCTTCTGTAAACGGAATAGTAATATTCAACTGTTTCAGAAGTTCGACAAATTTCTTAAATTGACCCGTCGTCTTGGAATTTATTAATCTTTGAGGGTACGGAATTGGTGGTTTATAGGGTGGTGGAGGCACATAAGGTTGTTCTTTCTCCACTACCTCTTGATTGTCAGCTTCCTTTTCTTCTGGATCATTCACCACTTCAGTCGGTTTATCCGGTTGTTGGTACATGGCTGGATTGTCAAGTCTTGGATCGGTAGGTCCGTCAAGTTCCTTGCCACTTCTTAATATCATAGCGTTAGCATGTCCTTTCGGATTAGGTTGAGGTTGTCCAGGGAACACTCCAGCTGGTGCAGCAGTAGGTGCTTGTTGTTGAGCTACTTGTGAAATCTGGGTTTCTAGCATTTTGTTATGTGTAGCTAATGCATCTACTTTGCTCACTAATTGTTTAATCTGCTCATTAGTGTGAATGTTTTGGTTTAAGAAGTCCTTGTTTGTCTGAGATTGGTTAGCTATAAAGTTCTCCATCATCAACTCAAGGTTCGATTTTCTAGGGATACTAGGAGCAGTCTTTTGATATCCTAGTGATGTAGCTGGTGCTTGACCTGGCGCGTATAAAGCGTTGTTATTCTTATAGGAGAAGTTCGGATGATTCTTCCAACCTGGGTTATATGTGTTTGAGTAAGGGTTTCCTTGAGCATAATTCACTTGATCCGTGGGAGTTCCTGTCAATAGTTGACAATCAGAAACTTCGTGTCCTGAAACTCCACATAACTCACAGTTAGGTGTTACTGCAGCCACGTTGGCTGTTGGTGTTATGGCCAAGTTGTCGATCTTTTGGTTTAGTTGGTCAAACTTCGCATTGACTTGGTCCATACTACTTACTTCATACATACCTCCCTTTGTTGGTTTCTCAGTTGCGACTCTCTCGCTTCCCCAAAGGTAATGATTTTGAGCCATACTTTCGATAAGTGCATAGGCATCATTATATTCTTTATCCATCAGTGCACCGCCCGCGGCAGCGTCAATTGTCATTCTTGTATTGTACAAGAGTCCATTATAGAAGGTATGGATGACCATCCATTCTATTAATCCATGATGTGGACAAAGTCTCAATAGATCTTTATAGCGTTCCCAAGCTTCGAATAATGATTCACTTTCTCTTTGCTTAAATCCGTTGATCTGAGCTCTCAGCATAGCTGTCTTGCTAGGTGGAAAATATTTGTTCAAGAAAACTCTCTTAAGCTCCTCCCACGTAGTTACTGAGTTCGAAGGCAGAGATTGAAGCCAAGCTCTTGCTCTGTCTCGAAGCGAAAAAGGAAATAAACGTAGTCTAATAGCTTCTTGGGTAACTCCATTGGCTTTTACGGTATCTGCATATTGCACAAAGATCGAAAGATGAAGATTTGGATCCTCGGTAGGATTTCCGGCGAATTGATTTTGTTGCACGGCTGATATCAATGAAGGTTTTAGTTCGAAATCGTTTCGGTTGATAGCCGGCGCTGCAATGCTCGAATGCGGTTCAGCTTGCGAAGGACTGGCGTAATATTTGAGTGGATGAGTTTGTTCTTCAGCCATCTCTGCGTCCTTTGATGTTACGACTGGTTTAGGCGGATCTAATTGAAGATCTGGAATACTGTAACTTTTTTCGTAATCGAATATACGTCTTCTTACGTGTAAGAAGCGTTCCGATTCAGGGATTAGAGGTTGCAAGTCTTCGCTTTTAGAGCGAGTACTTGGCATACACTCGGAAATTAAATTAAATTAAGTAGTTGATACCTTAGTCTAGACAATGCTACCTAAGTGCACTAGTAACTAAATTAAGGAATCCCCGGCAACGGCGCCAAAAACTTGATGGGCTAAAGACGTGTCTACTTATGCGTCTAGTGGTATCTTACTGCAAGTGCACAGCCTATCGAAGTAATATTTAAGATTATCGATCCACAGGGATTCTATGGTTACTTAGTGCTAGATGAACTTTTTAGTTTAGCTAAGGCGAATGGTTGTCACGATTTTTTGTTGGTTTTTAAGACTATTAAAGGCGGAGTAAAATTTAAGTTTTAATTAAATAATTCTAAGGCGGTCGGTATGTAATTATATTAACTTAGGTGGGTCAATCTAACCTAGGCTTATTTAAGATGTTCACTTAATCTATTCGGTAGAGATTACTAGTTTAAATACCCTCAACTCACACTCTCGTGGTCTTATATCAGATCTTATCCCTAAAGCCCTATGCCTGCTCTCGCTAGCCCATAAGTGTTTAGAGGTAATTTTTGGAAACTAAGTAATTCTAATTTATCTTAAAGCGCTCTCGCTGTGTTTAATTTAAATGCCTAACTTTAGCTATCTGGTTAAAATCTCACACTCTCGTGGTCTTGACCTAACCTAATACTCTTTTCTTACTCTCGTAACAAAAAGGTCTTTTTACTTAAAAAGTGTCAGCCAGAATGTTAAGTGATTAATTATTTTTAGCCTACGGTTATATTTTACCGGTTAAGTTTGTTCTAACTACATACCGCCCTAAGGTGTTTAGCTACTCATTTTTGTTGAACCAGACAGAGGCAGAGAAACAGTAAACAAAATATTCATGGCAGAAAAATAAATAAATAACATAATATTAAATTGCAAATAATAAAAACCTGGTTAACAATAAAATGGCAGACTCCTTCTTCCACAGACCGGAAAGCTCGGAGTAATTGGCGGAAATCGAAAATAAAGCAAAATCTGAAGGTTTAGAAACAAGTAATTTTTATAACAATTTCCTGATGTTGGAAATTGTTATAGGTTGGGTTTGGATACAATAAAAATAGAATACTGAAAATAATGCTGAAATAAAAGGGTTGCAAAATAATTCGGCAGAGCTTCCGCAGGAAATTGATAGAAAAATGCTCTGTACATTCTTCATGAACTTGATGCTATTTATAGAACTTCAATTGGGCTGGATTTTTGGGCTTCAATTGGAATGGGCCTTGCTATTTTTGTGGAGAAAATGTAGGTAGTGGCAAAAATTTAGGAAACCACTTCTTCACGTACTGCCTTCACGTTGCCTTGGTCAAAAACCTAGATTATACGTTGTCACGGTCGTGACACTTCTCTCACGGTCGTGAGGCCTCATTTTGGGGTGTCACGGTCGTGACACCCTTGTGACGGTCGTGACTGCTGCAAAATATGCAGTTTTGCAGGAAGCTTCATTTCTTCATCTTTTTATGACCGATTTTGTTCCTTTTTCTCTTGATTCATGATTTAGCTCCACATAATGGTGTACCTGCAAAACGGTAAGAAAAACTCGAGAAATCGAGTGTTAAAACGGTAATTATTCGATAAAACGCCAATGAAAACTAGCAATATAATCGATACGTTTTCTCGTTATCAAGACATAGTTTTACAAATTCAAGAACTTGTCGGTAATGAATTGTATATTGTTCTTGGATGAAGCTTTTAAGCAATTCCAAGTATTTTTGTTAGTCAAAAAACATTGAATGTTGTATTGAAAGATGTGTCTTTCAATTGAGCAGTTTGATACAATCACTGGAAGAGATTATTCCTTTCATCTGGTATAAAGCTTCATTAATATCTTCTAAATTATAGTCTCTTTGGAGCTCCTCCTTTATCTCATTAGTTATTCTATTGTTTACCACTTAATAGATACCATTATCCTTATTTTTAATACCAACCATATAGATATTGGAAAAATAACTAGTAAAAACGTTGGCTATATCTTCTTCTTTGTACACCTTCCCATCTCCATCCTGAATGATTTTGATGATATTTATAGCTTTCATTTAAACGGATTTTAGGTGAAAACATTTGGTATTTTCATCTCCCTCTTTTAACCAATTATTTTTGGCTCTTTGACTCCACCACATTTCTTCAATCTTGATTTTGTCATTCAACTCTTTTTCCGCCTTCATAATGCCCCCATGAGCTCTGGATAAGGAGCCAAACTTCTAAGTCTCTCAATTTTATCTTGGGTATGCTTTCTTTTTGTATTAACATCTCCAAACAAAGCATTTCACCAATCTTTTTGGCCTTGCAAAGTTAGGTTCTGTTTTGATTCAAGCTCTTTAGTAGAATGGCTTTACACGTTACCGACTATTTGCTTGCTTTCTTCATTTGTAGTCCAAATTGTATTTTATTCCTTTTGTTGTTGTAGTTGTACTTGCTTTGATTATTAGTGCTAAAATGCATTAAAATAGAACTATAGTCAAAAGCATAATTTAACCGACGAGTGTTAATATAATAAATTAAAATTCTCCATCAACTTATTGGAAGCAAGGAATACGTCCAATCTAGACAGAATGTTATTCTCATTCATTTGATTGTTAGCCCAATTAAAGAATTTACCAGAGAAACAAATATCATTTAGGTTGCAACTATAAATGGTGTCAATGAATCTATTAGTACTACCAATATCAAATTTATTACCCATTATTTCTCATTCGCATTTCTAATTAAATTAAAATCTCTCCATTATTAGGACTGACAATGAACCAAACCAACTCGAAAATAATTTGGAATTCGATTTGATAATTAAATCGTTAAACTAGGTTCATAAATCAAATGAGCCGAATGTGAACTAAAAACTAAGTTCGTTAACTAAATGAGTCGAACTTGAACTATATATGTTCGACTCGTTATAATCACGAGCCAACTCAATAATATATGAGATGAATTATATTGTCTTTAAGAGTAAGTTTAAATATTTGCTTTAAATCTTAACCCAGATTTTTTTAATCTAACGATTTTAATTGATAATTTATATTCTCAAAAAAGAAAATTATTTCTAAAAAAAATTATACAAATAGAATCAACATCGTATAAATTTCAATCTTATAAAATTTTATTTTATTTCTATATTTTCTTAAATATATATATATATATATATATATATATATATATATATATATATATATATATATATATATATATATATATATAAAAAATAGATTTTAAAAAATTATTTTTAAACCCGTGAAATAAGTGATTTGAACCTAACAAGGTAAACCTAAGGAATTGAACTAAGATGTTCGTGAACTTCTAAGAAGTCAAATTTGAGCTGGGAAAAAGTTCGCGAGGAACTCGAACTCGATCTCAGCAAATTCTTAACGAGTCAAGTTTGAGCTGGAAAAAAAATTCGTGAGAAACTCGAACTCGACCAATTTTTAACGAGTCAAACTAAGTTGAGACGAGTTCGACTCGAATCGACTCATTTTCAGCCCTATCCAATATCCAATTTTCCAAGTCATAAGAATTATATAAATAAATTAAAAGAGAGAAAATTAGTTGCTTTTTATTATGATTAGCAAAATCATGAATGCTAGTAAACATAATTTAACATTAACATCATCAAACAAGAAATATGAATCAATGAAACTATTGTTCCCCTTAATAATAGTCAAGTTTATATTATTATCCACATCAAGACAAGCCCCTCGCATTTTCCCCTCCAATAATAAAGGGATCCATGATGTATAGGCCAGGTCATATAGTGATTAAGATTATGAAAAATTATGTTAAAAGAAAGGGTAGACATCTTAACTTCTGAAAGGAAGCAAATATCCAAATTATGGATTTTGAGAATATTTTTTAAGGTAGTGAGTGTTTGTGAGTTTCCCAACCCTCCACAGTTTCAACACATTATCTTCATGGCTCTCGGATGACCCTCATACAGGTTCCTTCCAATTGATCCAAATTTATGTCCATAATTGTCTTTTGGTTATCTTATGTTCTCCTCCTCTTATTTTTTTGAATTGATAGTTGTTGCTACGCGGAAAAAATACTAAGTCGCCACCGAACTTTATTTATTCAAGAGGAAATGGAAAATATCGATAAAACCCCCAAAAGGTGGAAAATATGGTTGTCGCAACCAAATTTGAGTTCGGAAGTCGGTTATGCAAGGGGAAGGTATTAACATCCATCACATTCGTTGTACTCAACGGAACCATTTTGCTTGTTCTATGTGTGAATGGGTGATATCATGTAAAAGTTAGTTGCGAAAGGAAAAAAATAGGTTTTAAATTAGTGTGCTCGTCAAGATCTCGCGATCTTGTGCATACGCATCCTCATAGTGCAATAGGGAAATTAGAGCTTTGTAGTTCGGGGTAGAAAAAAAGTGTTTGTTGATTGATTTTAAACCTTAAAATAATGTTTTTGGAATGATGCCCTAAGGCGAAAAATGAGTTTGATGAGTTATGATTGATTTTAAACAAGGGTTTTTGCTCATGAAATTTGTGAGGCGAGTTTAATCGTTGGTACTTAGAAGGAGACAAGTATCCAACCACAGGCTAAGTACGACCAACAATCAAAATACTCGGGAGTTGAAAGGACAATGTTATTCTAAACCCTCTTTTTCGCCCTATGAGGACCAAATTAAACTTATTTTATTCTTAAGTCTTTTTGAATGGATGACAAGTATCGAGCCACAAGCCAAGCAGGGCCAATAACCTAAGTACTTGATAAATGAGATGCATAAGTACGTACACTCCATCCTTTTTCATCAAGTTTATTGTGAATGTTTTGAAACTGACTTGACGATGGATAAAGTGTTTGAAGTTTGAAATATGAATTTGCGTGATATGGAAGAAATATTTGACGTTGGATCAAGCATTCACGTTGCGTTCGATTGAGTTGATTTGGAAAGTACTTGACATTGGATCAAGTTTATTTTCATCTTTAGAAAATGTTATTTTTTTATGGTTCTACTAACATGCAAGGGAGAGCGGTAAAGAAAATAAATCCTACGCTATTACATGTTTATGCGAGTGGGGAACACTTTACCGAAGATAAATCACAAATCAATACATTTTTATGGGGATTGGGCACATTTTCCCACAATGGGAGGATGGATCACATACCACACACACATCATACAAGGCAAAGAAATGAACCATACCACCATACAAAACAAAGCATAATAAACCACAAAGGCATGTAAAATACTAAGGGAATATCAAATCGAAACAAATGAAATTTTTGAAGACTTTATTACATTATTGAAAAATTTCGTATTAACAAACAAACAATGATTTTCTTACTTCATACAAGACTTATTGGAATTAACAAGAGTATCAAGACTAACTATGCGGCAACACCAGAGAGAAATATACCTCCATCCACCAGACCAATGTAGCCTATGTTTTGTTGTCCATATGCATCTATAGTGGTGTATGGGATTTTGAGAAATAATATAATACTCAACACAACCAATTAAAGTTTCTAATGTGAGTACAAATCAATTCTACAAGATATTAGTCTATGGTGTGTGAATATTTATGTATGATGTGTTTACTAAAACTTCTTGTTAATTGCATCATGGTTAGAAACTTCTTGTTATTTTAAATCAATTTTTTATATATTAAAATGGCATTTATTTTAAAATTACATAAAATATTAGTTAGTTGTAGTCCAAGCAATATTTGGGCAAGATCCACCCCTATTGCAAGCACGTTAAAATCATGGACATAAGAACCATTAATGGAAGTGAGTGGTTGAGAAGTGCATCTGAGATAATGGGATATGATTGATAAGTTGTTCCAATCATACTAGTTGGATAAACATACTAAACCAATGAAATATCAACACAGAAATAGTGATAGCACAATGAAATATCGACACCAATATATGCATAGTAGCCTAGATATAATCACTATATGACCATTAATATAACATACTGACCTACCTCGTGTTCGTGTTGTTGTTGTTGTTAATCTCTTATGCTATCTTTGTCCCTTATTATATGAATTTATAGGAAAAATTAGAGATATTAAAATGAGTTGTTGAAATAATAAATTTATTTAAAATTTTAATTTTAATAACTGAGATTGATATAGTCGAAATTATATAGAAAATAAGGTAAATGGGAAACAAACTGCAATTATCAGTTTTTCAGATGGCAAATTTTAATTTAAAATTTATATTAATTTTATTACATATAAAAAAATACTCTCTATTTCTCTCACACACATAAGTATTCTTCAAAGTATAAGAAATTAAAATTATTTAAATTTAAATTATAAAACTTAATTATGTGTTAATTTCAATTAAATTATATGACGTTTATGGAGTCTTATCATATGGGGATATTGAATCGATTTTTCGATTCTTCGAAGTTCAGAGAGAGTATAATGGATTATTGATCATTGAAGAGATGTTTTGGAAACAACCAGCGAAAATGCATTGGTTGGGAGACGACAACTTTAATACCAAATTCTTTAATATATCCACAACTATTAGAAAAAAACTTTCAAAAAATTGAGATGTTGTTGGATGATAATTCCATTGAAGTTAGAACTCAAGAAGGAATGTGTGTTTTCGCCAAGAATTACTTCGAAAATCTGTTTGTTGTCAAGAATAGTTTGTATGATCTGGTATTGAGCCTCATCTAACCAACTATATATAACAAAGATAACGTCAAGTTGGTTGCGCATATAACTAAGGAGGAGTTACATGAAGCCCTCATTCATATGCACCCCGAAAAAACTCCTGGACCCGATGGATTTAATATGGCGTTCTATCAAAAGTTTGTGGGAGTGTGTGGAGATGACATTTTTTAGGCTACCATAAATTGGTTGGAGAGAGGTGTTTTCCTGTGATGCTTAATGAGACAAACATTTGTCTTGTTCCAAAGTGTGTGAAGCCTCATAATATCAAAGGATCTTCGTCCCATTGTTAGCTCCTAATTTCGACACCTAGTTGACTTGAGAAAACATTGACTTTAGCATCATGTTTTGGTAGAAAGGAAAAAGGCTTCGACTAAAGTAAAGCAGAGGAGGCTTGAGTCGAAGACGCAAGGGAGTATAAGGACGTGGACTTAGAATATTTTCTAAGTATAAAAGAATCACCTTTGACCGCGTATCCTTGGAATGGCAAGCGTGCAGCAGTTGAGATCTGCGTTGGATGGAAAGTTATGTTTCTTTTTTTAAAATTTGAATAAAGACAAATGACGCTCAATGGAAGTTGAAGAGCATACAAAGTGTCAAGTGGCATATTTTTAGGAGTAAACTACCAATAGCGGTTACTTTCGACTAGTATAAATAAAGTAGTTTTAGTGTTAGAATTGTGTGTGAATCATATTGTACAAGTTACTCCATAAACACTCAAAATACCTGTGTGTAGAGAAACGAGTGAAGACAAGAATGTATGTGATGAGATCACCACCCTTTTTCATATCAATGCAATTTATATTCAAGTTTTTACTTTGAAGTCTTTTTATCTTGCATACTTTTTACTTTCAAGCAAGTTTATTATTCAGCATTTTATTGTCTTGTTACTTGTTTTCTCTACATTTCCTTGTCATTTACACTTTATTGCATTTTACTTTCGACTTAAACTGTTTTGAGTCTTGTTTGTTTTGTTTCTTTTTTACCAAAATACTTCATAAAGGCAATCGAAGAGTTTATGACACTATTCCTGAAAACCCAATTAAAACATATTTATAGCACATGTTCTAGGATCAATCTGGTTGATACTGTGAGTGACTGAGAATACTGTGTTGTTTTTAGAGGACCAGAGGTTGTTTATAATTTCCAGGGTAAGCAAATTGACATGCTCAGTGGGACAGTGCTATAAGTAAACAACTTTTGGGAGTTTTATTAACTTCCTTCAATATAACACCCTTTTAGAAGTTTATAACTTCTTTTTCTTTACGTGTTCGATTGATCAAAGTGTGGTATAATCTTTTGTTGCATGCATTTGAGAAATGGAAAGGTAGCCACCACAGACGAATACATACCAAAGAAAATAAATACAAGGAAAATGGCGTCTAGTCAAGGGAATACACGTAATCTCAATTCCCATGTGACTGGGTCGAATCCTCAACCAAGCAGTTTGACTGCTCCAAGCACCAATATCACTCCACGAGATATTTCTAGGAATGATGTGGTGTCTTCCCCAATTCCTTCAACTAGAGGATCAACAGTGCCAGCCATGGCGTCAGAACCGGTTCCTTCGATGGCAGGAACATGGGGAACGATGTTTAGAACTTATACCCAACCATTGTTGGAATGCATTGGAGTAACTCCACAAAATCCACCACCAAACACATCAATGTTTAGGTTTTTCTCTCCCCCAGGATTTTCACAACCTTTGCCTAGGAACCCGCTTTATGGCATGCCGACAACGGTGATACAAACCCTACGTAACGCACCTGTAATATTTTTAGAAAATGTGATGGCTTCACTTTTGCAGGAATCAGGGTCGGGAGTGAACATGGGTCAAAATATCCAAACCATAGGGTTGGGGTTTTCTTCCCAGGGTTCTGGCTTGACAAATGAATCTGCAAACTATTTGAGGCAGCAAATGGATGAAAGCAATATGCAAATGGTACACACTTTGTCTCAAACTATGGGGAAAGTCTTTCAACCCCTAATTCAAAGTACCACTCAAACTAATCAGCAATTAGCATCCCATATGGCTCGAATAGCAGAATTCATGGTGGTACATGCCCCTCCTTGACACCTAACTAGACAATATATGAGAGAAAATCATGGTGTTAAATTCAAGGAGAACATCCAATAGGAAAACCCAGAACTTTAAGGGATAGTCGACCCATCCAGGGTCGAACCCCCTAGAAATAAAATTCTTGTTGTTGACGAAGAAGAATCAAGGGTGATAATTGTAAATAGGAACCAATGCAGATAATATGTTGCAGCAGGTTCGACATAATAATATGATTGCGGAGAATAATCTTGAAACCATTGTCGAAAGGATAATGCCTCGAAATGGAATGAATACAGATTTTGCTTGGCCAAATTTTACCTCACCCATAGTAGACTACATACTTCAATATGAATTACCTCCCAGGACGAAGGTCCCAAAGTTCTCCAAGTTCTCAGGTGATACAATTTAATCCATCGTCGAACATGTGGTACGTTACCTGATCGAAGTTGGGGAAATTGCAAACGATGAGAGTCTAAAGATTAAATACTTCCCTAGTTATATCACTAAAAATGCTTTTACATGGTTTACTACCTTACCACATGGTTCAATTTGTAATTGGACTCAGTTGGAACATTTATTCCATGAGCAATTTTACATGGGTCAGACTAAAATTAGTTTGAAAGAGTTGGTTAGTGTTAAGAGAAAGTTTAATGAGCCAAGGAATGATTATTTGAATAGGTTTCAACTTCTCAAGGCTAGATGAAGTACCTGAAAGCAAGTGATAACGAGAAATCGTATCACTTTATTACTACGTTTTAAGTCCGATTTATCGCACAATTATCCTATTAACACCCGATTCTTCGAGTTTTCTATGTCATATTGCAGGTATAACATTTCTAGAGCTAACCCATGAGCCAAAGATCAAATGAACAAAAACAACATGAAAAGAAGAAGAAGAAAGGAATTCTGTAATTCTGCATAATTTGTAACAGTCACGGTCGTTACCACATCATCACGACCGTGACGCCATACGTGGAACACTCACGATCGTCACTCAAGTGTCACGACCGTGACATGCTTTAAATGAAAAAAGTGAACGTGACACCTTTGTCACGTTCATAGGTTTTATTTAATTGAATTGGTCATAGACGTGCAACGTGAGTCAAAAAGTGCTTCCTATTATTTCTCAGACTCAGTATGCATGTTCACTGGATTTTCTTTTCAACGGAACGATACACACGCTATGGATTTCAACTGCCCAAGCCCAATATTATTTTCTATAAATAGCTTAGTTACGAATTTAGAAATACAGAGTTTTATTTTAAGATTTTCGCGGAAGCTCTGCCGTATTTTTGTTGCACCCTTATTTTATTTTTCTAGCAATTGTTCTTGTTTAATTTCTGCTTCTACATCCAAACCAAACTCAATAACAATTTCCAACATTAGGAAATTGTTATTATTAATTTTTTTTTTCAAGCCTTCAGAAATTGTTTAGTTTTATTTTCGATTCCGGTTCCGCACTCCGAGCTTACCAGTCTGTGGAAGAAGGAGTATTACGATTTTAATCATTCAGGTTTTTATAATTTCGCATTTATATTAAGTTATTTATTATTTATTTATGTTAAGATATTATTTCTATTATTTTATAATGCATGTTTTAATTTATATTTATCTGTTTTTGCATCTGTCTGGTACAACAAAAATGAGTAGCTAAACTAATTAGGCGGTATGTAATTAAACTAAACCAAACCGGTAAAATCAAATCTAAGCTAAAATAATTAAGAACTTAAATTCTGGCTGTGACTTTTTATTATTAAAATCAATCTTTTTGTTACGAGAGTAAGAAAAGTGTAATAGGTTAGGTCGAGACCACGAGAGTGTGAGATTTTAACCGGATAGCTAAAGTTAGGCATTTGATTTAAATACAGCGAGAGCGCTTTAAAATGAATTAGACTTATTAAGTTTTCAAAAATTATTTTCTAAACACTTATGGGCTAGCGAGAGCAGGCATATAGCTTTAGGAGTAAGATATGAGATAAGACCACGAGAGTGTGAGTCGAGGGTATTTAAACTGATAATCTCTACAGAATAATTTAAGTGAACCATCCTTATAAGCTTAGGTTAGATTGACCCGCATAGGTTAACATAATTACGTATCGACCGTCTTCTCATTATTTTATTAAACTAAATTTAATTCCCGTCTTTAATCCTTAAAAACCAAAATCGTGACAAACATCCACCTTAGCTAAACTAGTAGACCCTCTAGCACTAAGTGATTATAAAGTCCCTGTGGGATCGACAATCTTTTATATTACTTTGATAGGTTGTGTACTTGCAGTTCAGATACCGCTAGACACATATCGCGTCTTCGCGCCCATCAAGTTTTTGGCGCCGTTGTCGGGGACCTTAATTTAGTTACTAGTGCACTATTAGAGTAGCATTGTCTAGACTAAGGTAACAACTTATTCTTTTCCTAATCTAATTTCCTGAGTGTATGCCAAGTACTCGCTCTCAAGGCGAAGACTTGCAACCTCCAGTTCCAGAATTAGAACCCTTCTTACACTTAAGAAGACGAATATTCGATTACGAACGAAAATACAACATTCCAGATCTTCAAATTGATCCACCTAAACCGGTCGGAACATCAAAGGACGCAGAGATGGCTGAAGAACCGAATCATCCACTCAAATATTACGCTAGTCCTTCGCAAGCTGAGCCGCATTCCAGCATTGCCGCACCGGCTATCAACCGAAACGATTTCGAATTGAAACCTTCGCTGATATCAGTCGTGCAACAAAATCAATTCGCCGGAAATCCTACCGAGGATCCGAACCTTCATCTTTCGATATTTGTGCAGTACGCAGATACTGTAAAAGCTAATGGAGTTACCCAAGAAGCTATTAGATTACGTCTTTTTCCTTTTTCACTTCGAGACAGAGCGAGAGCCTGGCTTCAATCTCTACCCTCGAATTCAGTAACTACGTGGGAGGAACTAAAGAGAGTATTCTTGACAAGATATTTCCCACCTAGCAAGACAGCTATGCTAAGAGCTCAAATCAACGGATTTAAGCAAAAGGAAAACGAGTCACTTTTCGAAGCTTGGGAATGCTACAAAGATATGCTGAGACTTTGTCTACATCACGGATTAGTAGAATAGATGTTCATCCATACCTTCTACAATGGACTCTTGTACAATACAAGAATGACAATTGACGCTGCCGCAGGCGGCGCACTAATGGACAAAGAATATAATGATGCTTATGCACTTATCGAGAGTATGGCCCAGAACCATTACCAATGGGGAAGCGAGAGAGTCGCAACTGAGAAACCAACAAAAAGAGGTATGTACGAAGTGAGTAGTATGGACCAAGTCAATGCAAAGTTTGACCAACTTAACCAAAAGATCGACAACTTGGCCATAACACCAACAGCCACCGTGGCTGCGGTAACACCTAACTGTGAGTTATGTGGAGTTCCAGGACATGCTGTCCCTGATTGTCAACTATTAGCAGGAATTCCCACAGATCAAGTGAATTATACTCAAGGAAACCCATACTCGAACACATACAACCCAGGTTGGAAGAATCATCTGAACTTCTCCTATAAGAACAACAATGCTTTATACACACCAGGTCAAGCACCAGCTACACCACCAGGATATCAAAAGACTGCTCCTAATGTTCCTAGAAAATCAAACCTTGAGTTGATGATGGAGAACTTCATAGCTACCCAATCTCAAACAAACAAGGATTTCTTAAACCAAAACATACACACTAGTGAGCAGATTAAGCAATTAGTGAGCAAGGTAGATGCGTTAGCTACACATAACAAAATGCTTGAAACTCAGATTTCACAAGTAGCTCAACAACAAGCACCTACCGCTGCACCAGCTGGAGTATTTCCTGGACAACCTCAACCTAATCCAAAAGGACAGGCTAATGCTGTGATATTAAGAAGTGGCAAGGAACTTGACGGACCTACCGGTCCAAGACTTGACAATCCAGCCATGTACCAAAAACCGGATAAACCGACTGAAAAGATGAATGAACCAGAAGAAAAGGAAGATAATAATAAAGAGGCAGTGGAGAAAGAAAAGTCTTATGTGCCTCCACCACCTTATAAACCACCAATTCCGTACCCTCAGAGATTAACCAATTCTAAGACGATGGGCCAGTTTAAGAAATTTGTTGAACTTCTGAAACAGTTGAATATTACTATTCCGTTTACAGAAGCTATCACTCAAATGCCCTTGTATGCTAAGTTTCTAAAAGAAATCTTATTTAATAAGAAAAAGATAGAGGATAACGGAACCGTTACACTTACTGCTGAGTGTAGCGCAATAATTCAAAATAATATGCCTCCTAAGCTAAAAGATCCAGGAAGTTTCTCTATACCCTGTGTAATAGGAAAATTCGTCATTGACAAAGCTCTATGCGATTTAGGAGCCAGTATCAGTGTTATGCCCTTAACAATTTGCAAAAGGCTAGACATGGGAGACCTAAAACCAACTAAAATGTCTGTTCAACTAGCCGATCGCTCTATTAAATATCCTGTAGGCATACTAGAAAACGTCCCAGTACGTATAGGACAATTCTATATTCCTACTGATTTTATAATCATGGACATCTCTGAAGACTCAACTACACCTATCATACTAGGAAGACCATTCTTAGCTACCGCCGGAGCTATTATAGACGTAAAGAAAGGAAAGCTAACCTTTGAAGTAGGTGAAGAGAAAGTTGAATTTATTTTAACGCAATTCTTACAATCACCAGCTATAGAGGATACATGCTATTTATTGGATGTAATTGACGAATGTGTAAGAGAAATGGAAATGAAAGAAACTACCTATTCTGAAATTATGAAAATTCAGATCCCTCCGATTTTCGAAGATGATAATTGGCGTGAACCATATCAGGATGATAGTCTAAGCGAAAGTTTAGCACTTACACCGGATCCCATGCCAAGTAAGAATAAACCTACATTAGAGTTAAAAACTTTACCTAAGAACCTAAGATACGAATTCCTAGACATTGAATGTACAAGACCAGTTATAATCAATTCCAGTTTAGGAACAATTGAAACAAAGAAACTTTTAGATGTCTTAAAGAAATATCCAACTGCATTAGGATATAACATATCTGATCTCAAAGGAATATGCCCTTCAATCTGTATGCATCGTATTCTGCTAGAAGAAGATTGCAAAACCTCCAGAGAATCTCAAAGAAGAATTAACCCAATCCTCAGCACTGTAGTAAAGGAAGAAGTTAAGAAACTACTAGACGCTGGAATAATATATCCAATCTCTGATAGTAAATGGGTTAGTCCAGTACATGTAGTACCAAAGAAAGGAGGTATCACTGTTGTGAAAAACGCTAAAGGCGAATCGATATCACAAAGAGTAGTGACCGGACATAGAGTGTGCATCGATTATCGTAAACTAAACAAAGCCACTCGAAAAGATCATTTCCCACTACCTTTTATAGATCAAATGTTAGAACGATTACATGCCCTATCCACCCAAATGATCAAGAAAAGACTACATTCACATGCCCTTATGAAACGTTCGCTTATAGACGAATGCCTTTTGGATTATGCAACGCTCCTGCAACCTTTCAAAGATGTATGATGTCAATCTTCGCAGATTTCATAGACAACATCATGGAAGTGTTCATGGACGACTTCTCTGTATGCGAGCAAAGTTTTGAAGGATGTCTATCAAATTTAGAAATGGTGTTAGAAAGATGTGTAAAAGTAAACCTCGTACTTAACTGGGAGAAATGTCATTTTATGGTCAGAGAAGGAATCGTACTAGGACACGTTATATCTGATAAGGGAATTGAAGTTGATAAAGCTAAGATAGAAGTCATAAAAGATCTTCAACCCCCTAAGACCGTTCGAGAAATACGAAGCTTTTTAGGACACGCCGGTTTCTACCGACGATTCATCAAAGATTTCTCGAAAATCACTAAACCTCTTACCGGTTTATTAATGAAAGACGTTGAGTTCATATTCAATAAAGATTGTCTTAAAGCATTCGAAACTCTAAAAACAGCCCTCATCACTGCACCAATCATGCAACCCCCTGACTGGAGATTACCTTTCGAAATCATGTGTGATGCGAGTGACTATGTTGTAGGCACAGTTCTTGGACAGAGGAAGGACAAGAAACTTCACGCAATTTACTATACCAGTAGAACCTTAGATTCTGCTCAGATGAACTACGCCACTACTGAAAAAGAATTGTTAGCAGTTGTCTTTGCGCTTGACAAATTCCGTTCCTACCTAGTGGGAGCAAAAATAATCGTCTACACAGACCACGCTGCTATCAGATATCTATTAACCAAGAAAGATGCTAAACCAAGACTCTTGAGATGGATTTTACTCTTACAAGAGTTTGATCTCGAAATAAAAGATAAGAAAGGTACTGAAAACGTCGTAGCGGACCATTTATCTAGAATAGAAGGTATTAAACCCGAACAAGTGCCGATCAACGACGATTTTCCGTATGAACAGCTGATAGCACAAATAGGAAGCGACCCAGATCAGTTAGACATAGATGAACCAGAACTCGTGGAAACAATCCAAACAACCGTAGGACTGCCATGGTACGTTGACATTGTCAACTACTTAGCTGCAGGAGCACTTCCACCTGACTTAACCTATCAGCAGAAAAAGAAATTCTTTCACAATCTCAAGCATTACTATTGGGACGAACCATTATTGTTTAAAAGAGGACCCGACGGAATCTTTCGTCGATGTATTCCCGAAGAAGAAATAGAAGATGTCATTGCTCATTGCCATTCATCTCCTTATGGTGGACATGCAAGCACTTCCAAGACTTGTGCAAAAATCTTACAAGCCGGCCTATTTTTGCCTAATTTATGGAAAGATGTCCACATTGCTGTTATAAATTGCGATCGGTGTCAACGCACCGGTAATATTTCAAGAAGAGATGAAATGCCTCAAAGAGGAATATTAGAAGTAGAAGTCTTTGACGTCTGGGGAATAGATTTCATGGGCCCATTCCCATCATCTCTCGGTAATAATTACATACTCGTAGCTGTCGATTATGTTTCAAAATGGATTGAGGCTATAGCTTCTCCTACAAATGACACACAAGTAGTAATTAAGCTTTTCAAGTATATAATCTTTCCAAGATTTGGTGTGCCTAGACTCGTCATAAGTGACGGTGGCTCGCACTTCATTTCGAAAATATTTGACAAATACTATCTAAGTATGGAGTCAGACATCGTGTAGCAACACCATATCATCCACAAAAAAGTGGACAGGTCGAAGTCTCAAACAGAGAAATTAAACAAATCTTAGAAAAGACTGTCGCCATATCTAGGAAAGATTGGTCATCTAAACTTAATGAAGCTTTATGGGCTTATAGGACAGCCTACAAGACACCCATAGGAACTACACCTTTCAAATTAGTGTATGGAAAGTCTTGTCATCTCCCGGTAGAACTAGAACACAAAGCATATTGGGCGATTAAAACACTCAATATAAACTACAATGTCGCAGGGGAAAAGCGAATCCTCGACATTAATGAATTAGAAGAGTTAAGGTTAGATGCTTATGAGAATGCTAAGATATATAAAGAAAGAACTAAGCGATGGCACGATAAACGCCTATCTAGGAAAGAATTTAGTGTGGGAGACGTTGTACTCCTCTTTAATTCAAGACTTAGGCTCTTTCCTGGAAAACTAAAATCTAGATGGTCAGGACCCTTTGAAATAACTAGAGTGTTCCCGAGCGGAGCAATAGAAATTAAGGGTAGGAATAGTGAACCGTTCACAGTAAACGGACAACGATTAAAACATTACCATAAAATTGAAAATAAAGATTATGCAAATAGTCTAAAGCTTTTAGAGTTGTCCAATAATTTCCCTGATTAATCTACCCCTAAGCATGACGTCAGGCTTTTGACGATAAAAACAGTGCTTAGTGGGAGGCAACCCATTTTATCATTTTAATCAATTTATCATTTTATCATTTTATCATTTTATCATTTTATTGTTTTATTTCATTATTATCATTATTGATTTCATTTATGCATTTATTTTCTTATTTTCTTTATTTTAATTTTTATTTTCTAAATCACTTTTACAGATTTTCTAAAGTCTTTTCCACTTTCCTTTTCCCCCTGATTTGTTTCCTCCACATTTACACTAACTATGGCTAACCAACCAAGATACATTATGGAAACCAAATTTAGAGGTAGGAACCAAAGAATGAAATTTGAGGAGTTATCACAGAGACCAATGGATTTGACTCTGTACCATGATGAACTGACTATGGAAACTTTAGGTATACATGATAGCATCCTATACCTGTTTAACCAACTTGGATGGGAGAATGCTCTCATAAAACAAAAGTTTGTAACTTACCGTGAGCTCACCCTTGAGTTCTTAAGCTCCTTAGTTTACTTACCCGAGCGCGGTTTTGGATTCAGGAAAGGATTTATCAGTTTCCGACTATTCGGAATCGAATATGACTTTAACCATAAAGAACTAGCTGACTTATTAGGATTCCCTAGTGGACCCTTTGCTTTTACTACCACACAGGTAGAATTAATGGATGTTGAGCTAGACTTCTTTTGGGGAACCTTAACCGGAAATTACCATCCTGAGCCGGATAACATGAACAATGATGAAATACATAACCCTGTTATCCGCTATTTCCATAAGATCCTTGCCCACACCTTCTTTGGAAAGGAAGAAAACCTCACTGGAGTATCTAAAGATGAGATATTTATTATGTCTTGTTTGACCAATGGACAACCAGTTAATGGTGTACCATTCATGATGCAAACTTTTACCCGAATCCAAGAGGAACCTGATCTACCAATATTGGTAGGAGGCCTGGTCACCATGATTGTTGATGCCCTCGGACTTAGATACCAATTACACAAGTGCAACCGCTTAGGTACCATCCGCCCTATGAATCTGAACTTTTGCTTTAACCGCCAAATCATAAGAAACTTAGGACAACCACCTTACGAGTACCTAATCAGAAATGAAGTAGTAACCCTGTTCACATTACCGAACCATGCTAGAGTCAGTGTTCACAATAAAGATAATTGGCTTTATGAGCTTACCCCTCCTGACTATCCATCTACACCCGAAACACCACAATCTTACAAAATTAGGGATGACATAATGACTGATGTAGAAAGTGACCCTGAGACACCTCCTGGTTACCATGATATCGACCACACTGATGAAGTTATTGAAACCCCTGAAGTAAATCAAGTAGGATATGCTGACAACTTAAAGAAAATTATGAATACTCTTGAAGTTTACCAAGCCGATATTAATGTTGTTAAGGATGAGATTAAAAGCATGCGATTGGACGTTATAGGTTTAACTGACATAACATGTGAACAATTCTACCATTTAAACTCCGCACTTGAAGATTTGAAGAAGCAACTTTGAAAATGCTGTAGTGATTTAATTTATTTTACTTTTCGCTTTTGTTTCTAGTTAGTTTTAATATTTTGCAAACATTTTGTAGCTTATTTTTATCAATGTAATTTTCCTTCTATTATGTCAAAAGCAAAGTACTTCTAGTTTTGCAACTTTCTAATTTAATCAATTTCCATGCTTTTCATTATTTGTTGCTATATTTGAATTGCTTGATATATTTGAATTGTCAGATAATTTAATTTACTGCTAATATATGTTGATCCAGTATTATATATATATTGTTTATGTTAGAATTAATTGGAAGTAATAAAAAAAAATTGCATTGGACTGAAGTGAGATAATGCATTCTGTGAAAAATTCCAAGTTTTGTAGTCATCACGGTCGTCACTCATCACTCACGATCGTGACGAGCTATTTAGCGTGTCACGACCGTAAGATCTCCCTCACGACCGTGACAACCCTATTTTATGAATTCTGAAGAAACAGAACCGTTCACCTTCGCAGAACCCCAACTCCATTTTCACAAAAACGAAAACCTCCCATTATCTCCTCATTCTCCCGTAACCACCAATTACTATCAATCAATTTCATTAACCCATTAAACCTCTCCATTTATTCCAAACTTCTCACATTCATTCATTTCATTATAATCCGAACAAATTCTTCAGTTTTCTTCATTTTCTCACAAAACCTCAAAAACTCTCATCTATCATTTCCTTACTTGCATGCAATGGAGAATATCCAGTTTAGAGATGGTGACCAAGGAGAAGCACAAAGACAAAAGTTTATCAGGTTTCAGAACCGTGGCATCCAACCCACTCGGTATGTCGACCTTGACTGCTTGAGGGAGTTAGGACTACTAGACGGCGTGAAGCTACTGCTTGAGCATGTTGGCTTGTGGGACTTGTGCAGTCAACCACAACCGACATTCGAAATCCTCACCTTGGAGTTTCTGAGTTCGTTTCAGTATTTTACACCTCCCGGTTCAACAAGTCAACTCACCGGTATTGCAAAGTTCAGAATGCTCGGAAGAGAGTTCGAAATCACGCAAACAAGGATCGCTGAACTGTTAGGTTTCCATCACGGCGATGATGCTCATCTCCGCGTGCCCGACAACTTCAACGAAGTTGCTTTCACTTTGTGGCACGACATCATGAATAGTCGTGCTACCACTTATCAGAGTCTGAATGCCACCCACATCCATAATTCGGCGATTCGATATTTTCCATTGCATCATCTGCAACAATATTTTCGCAAGAGAGAGCAATCACAAGCTTAATTCCAAAGAGCTCTTGTTCTTGCACTGTGCCTTAAATGAGGAACGCATCAATGCTGCCCCGTTCCTTTTAGCCCATATCCAGTCTGTAGCGCATCGAGGCGCAACCCCCTTCTACATAGGCGGGATCGTCACCACCCTTGCCATACAGTTGGAGCTTGGTGACCAAATTACTCATTTACCTCATAGAGCAGCAGAGTTGCTTACAAAGAGCTATTGCAAGTCCGCCCATTTGATATCGCAGAGAGAGGATGGCAGGTTCAACCCTGTGATCCAAGGAACCGTCTATCATCACAACACCTTGCCTTGCCGTGACCGCATCGATCCATCGAACCGAGCCAATTGGCTATTTGCTTTACCGGATGCTGCATGCCATGTTCCGATTATTGATGAGCAGACTGATGCACATGTGGACGAGATGCAGAATGCCATGGATGCTGCTGAACCAGTACAGGACATCCCTGAGTCCTCCACCAGGCAGCCACCTTTACCCGACATCACACTTGAAGACGTCCTCCGTGCCATTCATTAGCAGAATCAGATGAATGCCGCACTCGAGCGAAGGCAAAAAGAGCAATACGACGCACTCCTTTCAGCTGTTGCCAGTAACCAGAGGACGACAGATGAGAAGCTAGGAGAGATTTTTAGCGAGCTAGAGGCTTTGCGTATAGATATCACTGCTCTCACCACCACCGGTTCTGATCCAGAAGCCACTCCTACCAGACGCTCCCGCACCAGAAGCCGAGGTCGTGGTCGTCAACAGCCTTAGTTTATGTTTTTGTTTTTCCATTTCTGTTTTTGTATTGTATTTTCCCCGCTATTATATCACAACATTGAGGACAATGTCTGATATAGTGTGGGAGAGATACCTTTCCCTTTCCACATTTTCCATTTCATTGTATTTCCCTTTCCGTATTTCAATTAAACAAAGTAATATTTGTGCTATTTCTTCAGTTTCGAATTTTCCCCGTTTATTTAGCCATACCGAAAATTTTTGCTTTATCTTCGCATTACCCGACTTACCTATGAAATCGTAGTTAGGAAGCTGAGAAAGATCTAACAAGATCAATACAGTCTTGACACCTTAGACTTCCTACTTAAGCATTCCGTTCCGATAATTGTTACGACTACACCTTAAGTTTTAGTTCTAAAGTAACCCCTAGTAGTTTATACTAGCAGTCAGCACCGTCTGAACACAAACCACGTGGGGAGCCGATGAACATAAGTGTTTGATGCCTAATCTATAAATGATCCTTCATATCTCGATGCCAATAAAAAGAAATTGCACCAAAGTACACGATCGCATATAAGAAACAAGAAATATGAGAAGGAGTCCATTGCGGGTTGGTTCAGAGGTACCTGGTTCTGAACTTGGTAGGGCGTGCTACGGCTCGATCCCCCACAACCTCCAATTTGGATAATATATATAGGGTTGCCACATTCGTGTACCAGACCCCATGCTTATAAAGGATCAAAGTCACTAACTGGCTACTCCACTACGTGCGTGCTAAGGCAAAGGGCTTAATGTGATTGCGCTAGAATGAAACCGGGTGAAATAAGATCGAAAGACTCTAGGTAGAATCGTAACACAATTACCGAATGTTTCGTTTAACGGGAAGTCTACGACTTAGCTTGTTGCTTGTGTCATTAGTGTATTGTTAGTGTTCTATTCTAGTACCGGTTTATCTAGCTAAATGATTCCTCGTATGGTTTGTTATGTGTATGCGTCCGATGAAAATTGTCCGATCATTTTTCAACCGACTATTTGCTTTAGGACAAGCAAAGGTTTAAGTTTGGGGAAGTTTGATAACGAGAAATCGTATCACTTTATTACTACGTTTTAAGTCCGATTTATCGCACAATTATCCTATTAACACCCGATTCTTCGAGTTTTCTATGTCATATTGCAGGTATAACATTTCTAGAGCTAAACCATGAGCCAAAGATCAAATGAACAAAAACAACATGAAAAGAAGAAGAAGAAAGGAATTCTGTAATTCTGCATAATTTGTAACAGTCACGGTCGTTACCACATCATCACGACCGTGACGCCCTACGTGGAACACTCACGATCGTCACTCAAGTGTCACGACCGTGACACGCTTTAAATGGAAAAAGTGAACGTGACACCTTTGTCACGAACGTGACAAAGGAAAATAGGTTTTATTTAATTGAATTGGTCATAGACGTACAACGTGAGTCAAAAAGTGCTTCCTATTATTTCTCAGACTCAGTATGCATGTTCACTGGATTTTCTTTTCAACGGAACGATACCCACGCTATGGATTTCAACTGCCCAAGCCCAATATTATTTTCTATAAATAGCTTAGTTACGAATTTAGAAATACAGAGTTTTATTTTAAGATTTTCGCGGAAGCTCTGCCGTATTATTGTTGCACCCTTATTTTATTTTTCTAGCAATTGTTCTTGTTTAATTTCTGCTTCTACATCCAAACCAAACTCAATAAAAATTTCCAACATTAGGAAATTGTTATTATTATTTTTTTTTTCAAGCCTTCAGAAATTGTTTAGTTTTATTTTCGATTCCGGTTCCGCACTCCGAGCTTACCAGTCTGTGGAAGAAGGAGTATTACGATTTTAATCATTCAGGTTTTTATAATTTCGCATTTATATTAAGTTATTTATTATTTATTTATGTTAAGATATTATTTCTATTATTTTATAATGCATGTTTTAATTTATATTTATCTGTTTCTGCATCTGTCTGGTACAACAAAAATGAGTAGCTAAACTAATTAGGCGGTATGTAATTAAACTAAACCAAACCGGTAAAATCAAATCTAAGCTAAAATAATTAAGAACTTAAATTCTGGCTGTGACTTTTTATTATTAAAATCAATCTTTTTGTTACGAGAGTAAGAAAAGTGTAATAGGTTAGGTCGAGACCACAAGAGTGTGAGATTTTAACCGGATAGCTAAAGTTAGACATTTGATTTAAATACAGCGAGAGCGCTTTAAAATGAATTAGACTTATTAAGTTTTCAAAAATTATTTTCTAAACACTTATGGGCTAGCGAGAGCAGGCATAGGGCTTTAGGAGTAAGATCTGAGATAAGACCACGAGAGTGTGAGTCGAGGGTATTTAAACTGATAATCTCTACAGAATAATTTAAGTGAACCATCCTTATAAGCTTAGGTTAGATTGACCCGCATAGGTTAACATAATTACGTACCGACCGCCTTCTCATTATTTTATTAAACTAAATTTAATTCCCGTCTTTAATCCTTAAAAACCAAAATCGTGACAAACATCCACCTTAGCTAAACTAGTAGACCCTCTAGCACTAAGTGATTATAAAGTCCCTATGGGATCGACAATCTTTTATATTACTTCGATAGGCTGTGCACTTGCAGTTCAGATACCGCTAGACACATATCGCGTCTTTGCGCCCATCAGCAAGCTTGTCGAAATGGCCATTGGTGGCCTCGATTACTCTATTAAGAAGAAACTGGACACTTAGTACTTGAGAGATATGGCCCAATTGGATGATAGAGTTCGAAAAGTAGAGCATCTAAGAGACGAAAAGGCTAGGGCAAATAAAAACAAGAGAATAGCCTACGTTGGATTTCATGAGGGGGTTGAAGAAATATATGATGAACCCATAGATTTCGATGAAAGAAAAATAGACCTGGCTGAACTGAAGAAGGTTCCCCCCTATTCATGTAAATTTCTAGTTCCTTCAAATGAAAAAAAAAACCGTTGAAACTGAAAAGAATGATAGGTTTCCAAAGAAAACATACACTTTCGACATCACTAAATGTGACGAAATTTTCGATTTGTTAGTTAAGTATGGGCAGATATTGGTGCCTCCAGGTACTAAAGTTTCACCTTTAGAGCAAAGAAAAACGAGAGGTTTTTACAAATACCATAACTTTTTGGGCCATAAAACTTCTCAATGTTTTCTTTTCGGGGATTTGGTGCAAAACGCAATTCAAGAAGGCAGACTCAAGTTCGATGAGAAGCCCAAGAACTAGATGAAGATCGACTCAGATCCTCTTCAAGTTGCAGAAGCTAACTTCACTCAACTTGGTGAGGTTAACATGCTTGAAGTAACAGAGCATTTTGGCAGTAGGGCGAGCAGCGTCGACACTGATAAAGTTATGGGTCGAAATGTTGTACGAAGCAAAATCATTGAGGAGTTCATCGATGATGTTATGTTCTACAGTTTCACTACAGAAATTGATGACTTTAATATGGAACACTTCGTCTGCATGGCTGTTGAATACTACTTCAAAACATCACCAGGTGTCGAGAAGTATGGTGTAGGAACAACTGTTGAAACTCATGAGGATGTTCAAGGGTCGAACCTCCAGCTGGTAACTAAGGAAACTGTTGATGGTTTCATTAGGATGTACGAGGATATTGAAGGCCTAGGCATTGACTTGTCCAAAATGAATTTGAAGGAGGAGATCAGTATAAACATGGTCGAAATCAAGAATGAACAGACCATAATTGTTGAGGACTTAGGTCGTCGGGAGGAATACAACAAGGTGGCATATCCTAAGGAGGACGAGACTATTGTTGAGTTCCTGCAAAGATGCTAGAAGAAAAAACTAAAGTAATGTTGTTCCCTAGGTGCAGTTCCATCTTTGACAAAAAGGTTGCACACAACATTCAGGGAGTGAGGAAAGCTAAAACTAGCCAAGAGCGAAGGAATGCTCAAAAGCCAAGGGGTTTCGACCCAAGGCGAACCACCCAAGGGCAACCCATTGCTGCAAAGCCCCAGGTTCCTAGAGCAAGGAAACCCACTTTCAAGCCTAGTGGCGAAGTGCCCAAAGACAAATGGATCAATCATGTCGACGTTAAAGTAAAAGGCAAGTCGAAATGGACCAATTTTGATGTAGAGAGAGGTTCCTCGATGGACTATAGGAAGGAGTATAGGTCATCAAAAAAGGCTTATGCCTCTGAGAATTACAAGGGTAAAAATCATATGTCGAGGTCACAATGGAGAAGGGAACAAAGGCGAAGAAAGGCGTAAAGAGACACCTTAGTGAAAAATCAAGCTCAATCTAGCACCAACATGCTAGCAGGTAATGCGGGAGGTTATGAAGACAAGAAAACTAACAAGGTGCTTGTGGGGAGAAAATTATTCAACAAAGGGGATGCTTAGCTAAAATTTGAAGATGAGAATATGACAAACAACTTCGACTCAGATTCAGAAGCCTCATTCGACGTGATAGTGAATGTGGTTTCAGTCATGCCAAGAGAGCATGACAGGATAACTGATGTCGGAAAATTGGATGTTAACACTGAAACTGAGATGGAAGCACATAAACCAGTGTGCTACTATGTGATGAACAATGGCTACGTCGAAGAGCATAATGCTTTCTTTGAAAATCCAGCTGATGCCATGAGGGGCAGTTAAAACTTCTCTATATCATTGGAAAAGTGGAAAATGTGGTTTCCAACAAGATATTAGTGGATTATGGTGCAACTGTTAACCTGATGCCACATTACTTGTTGGCAAAGATTGGCAAGTTCGACACCGATCTAAAGCCTCATAATATGGTTATTTCCAATTATGAAGGGAAAATTGGCGCTATTTTGAGAGTCCTACAGGTCGATTTGACTGTTGGGACAGTGACTAGACCTACCTTATTTATGGTGGTCGAAAGCAAGGCCAGTTACGATCTTCTGTTGGGAAGGGAATGGATCCATGGCATTGGGACAGTGCCTTCCTCCATGCACCAAAGGGTAACCATATGGAGGCCTGATGGGATAGTGGAGAATATTTAAGGGGATCAAGGGTACTTCAAAGTACTTATGAATCATGTTAATGGAGTTGAATTTGACAAGAACTTGGCACATATTGCGCCATGTACCCTAGCAGAGTTTGAATTTACCCCTAAAGGCCATGTATTCTGCTCATTGTACCTACATCCTATGGAGGGATTTCGATGGGATAGAGAGGTTGTAGAGGACGAAGGAAATTTCCCACCCTACTTTGGGGAGCCACAGATATGCCCCACGGGTTAGGGAAGCGAGGGATGTAATAATGACTGAACTCGAGGCACTACAAAGAATTCCGGCCTATGTGGCCGATGCCAATATAGAGTTTATCAAAGGTGGTCCTGGTAAAGACTTCGACTCCGAACCACCTGATAAAGTCCTAATCGAAGACCAAGACCAAAGGCTTGATGCCATCTATGACAATGAGCCTTTAGGTTTTGAGAAGGATCCTTTGTCGGAAAACATCAAAATGTTGGCTCAAGATCCTTTGGAAGAAGTCAACTTATGGGAAGGTGAGGTTAAAAGTCCTACATACATCAGTGTCAACCTTGACCCATAACTCAAAGTCGAAGTAGTCCAGTTACTGAAGGAGTTAAAAGACTGTTTCGCCTGGGATTATGACGAAAGACATGGTTTGAAAAGAGAGTTTGTCGAACATAAGTTGCCAATCAAACATGGGAAGAAGCCTGTCAAGAAAAATATAAGACAGTTCACCCCAACAATCCTCTCCAAAATAAAGGAGGAAATTGAAAGGTTGCATCGATGCATGTTCATTCGTACAGCCAGGTATGTCGAATGGTTAGCTAATATTGTACCAGTTATAAAAAAGAATGGCTTAATAATGGTTTGTATTGATTTTAGAGATTTAAATTTTGCAACCCCTAAAGATGAGTATTCTATGACTATAGTAGAAATGCTAGTCGACTCTGTTGCGGTTCATGAGTACCTTAGCATGATAGATGGCTATTCTGGGTACAATCAAATATTCATTGTTGAAGAAGATGTTCCAAACACTGCTTTTCGATGTCTAGGAGCCTTAGGCACCTACGAATGGGTAGTGATGCCTTTTGGTTTAAAAAATGTTGGGGCAACTTAACAAAGGGCAATGAATTCGATCTTCCATGATTTTATAGATACTTTTATGCAAATGTATATTGATGATATTGTTGTTAAGTGTAACACCCCATTCTACCCGCAATTAATTATAAATAAATCTGAGTTCAACAAAATGGGGTATCACATTTTCTCCTTTTAAATCAAACATCATGAACACATCAAGTAATAAATCAAGTCTTTATTGTGCAGCGGAAAATCATTAAAGTCATAAACATCTCATCTTTAAAAATTCAACTTCATATAATTCATCAAAATCCAAAACATCTTCTTAAAGGAAACATCTTTAAACAACTAAAACAAAACAGGAGTTCAATTAAAATCAAGCATTCGCTAATCCCCCTGAAGTGTTACATATCAGAGCGACCAACGACTCAAACCATCTATAGACTCTTCGCTACTCAGGGTCACCTACACGTTACCAACAGAGGGTAACATTCAAAAAGAAGGGATGAGATATCGACAATTATAAACAGGATATAATAATCAATACATATAAGATAAAGTCACTCAATCAACCATTCACATCATCTACATCATAAATGTGACAACATCGCATAATTCATAATATCTCAACATTCATCCAATAATGCAAAATCAATGAGACTCGACAATGTATGCATGTGGTACCATTCGTAGCGAACTCCCATCTTAAAATTCATGCCATTTAGGTGGGCATCAGCAAGACATAAGTCTTCATCTTAAACATCGTGTTTGCCATTCCAGGCCATCTTAATAATGCAAATATACGTGGTATGAAAATGGAATACAATACAATCAAACATCGTAAGCATCGTTCAACACATCATCTTAGTTCATCTTACATCGTAACATCACCACATTGTTGGTCATAAGACCTACATCAGAATACATCATCACAATAGTGTAAAATCGTCTTAATTATCTTAGTTTATCATCTCTAATTCCATCCTCTAAATTCTCCTAACAAAAATCTTAAATCAGCTTATTATTAATCTCTAATTACATTCGTCATTAATTATTAGTCACCAAACATCTTACGGGTCATCAGAAAAAGGAACGGACGCGAAACAATAGACGGATCGCTGCGAAATCACAAAAACACGTACCTGTTTCCCAAACGCGTACCAAACGCGTATCACCTTTCTCCATACGCGTATCACTTTATGCTCATACGCCTCATACGCGTATCACTTTAAGCTCTTACACGTACACTACGCAAACAACCAGAGAGTCTGCAAAACCACTCTCCATACGCGTAACAGGCGGCGTAACCATAGACGTTACGCGTAACACCTGCCTCCATACGCGTATCCCAGATCTGATACGCAATCCACCAGAGACTCCTCCAATTCAACCTCTGTTATGGGATTCATCAATCTATCATCTTAAACCAATCCTAATTGGGTTTATATCATGTTTTAGACTTATAATTCTTCATTTTATCACTCATCTAACATTACTACATCAATTTATCAACCTATTCACATCATCTAATCCGGATTCGTCACAGTTTCAACACTCATCTCAGAAAATCATCACAACAAATATTCATAACAGCACATATCAGCAAATTCGTATCAGAAATACAAGCATAATTTCATCATATTCGCACGAAATCACACAGAAAAACATCATACAAACAACATCAAGAAATCAAACAACCTTATCCCATACATACAGATTATTTTCTCCCGGTTATAAGATATGAATCCCACCCTTACCTTTGGATCGAAGGCAGCTCGAATATATGGATGAAATTCCTACGAAAATCCTTTTGAAGATCCTTAGCCCTGGCTCTTGCTCTTTCCAAGACTCGTTCTTTCTCCCAAAATTCTGATTATGACTAATTCTTTCTAAACCCCTTACTAATCTATTTTCTTATTTTAATTAAATGTCATAAAAATAGTACTAATATTATTATTACTAAAATTATTAAATTAATCCACTAATGAGTTTCTATCTACACCTCTCAAATTTACTATTAAAACTCCCCAAAATAAGTTTATCTCCTAAATCAGCTTAAATCGTCTTAATACAATTAATCATCTTATTATCAACCACCGCACATCGCAATTAACAACAAATCTTCTCAAAATAATTTAATTAAATAAATTAATTAAATCGGGGTGTTACAACTTTCCCCCACTAGAACATTTTCATCCTCGGAAATCTTACCTCGATCAAACAACTCAAGATAAGACTCCTGCATCTTGCTCTCTAATTCCCACGTCATACTCTCACCAGCAGCTCCTAGCCAAACAAATTTCACTAGAGCGATCTCCTTGACTCGCAAGGTCTTCCTCTCTTGATCCTCAATACGTACCAGCATAGTCTCCACAGTGAGATTATCCCGTACTAGAATATCATCCATACTAACAACGTGAGACGAATCGGAAACATACTTGCGGAGTTGCGAAACATGAAACACATCATGCAAATTCGAAAAATTAGGCGGTAAGGCCACTCGATGAGCAACTTTTCCAATTCTGTCCAAAATGTGATAGGGACCAATAAATCTCGGAGTAAGCTTCTTAGATTTCAACGCTCTTCCGACACCAGTTACAGGCGTAACTCTCAAAAACACATGTTCACCAACCTAGAACTCCAAATCTTTCCTTCGCTTATCGTGGTAACTTTTCTGTCTACTCTGATGGGCCTTCATCTTTTCTCTAATCAACTTAACTTTCTCAGTAGTTTCTCGGACTAACTCAGGTCCAAGCATTATACTTTCACCAGATTCATGCCAACATAACGGAGTCCTGCATCTTTGACCATACAATGCCTCAAAAGGTGTCATCCCAATACTAGAATGATAACTGTTATTATGCGTGAATTCTATCAACGGAAGATAAGTATCCCATGAACCTCCCTACTCTAGAACACACGCCCTCAATAAATCCTCCAATGACTGAATAGTCCTCTCAGTTTGACCATCTGTCTGAGGATGATAAGTTGAACTCAACCTCAACTTAGAACCCAATGCCTCTTACAAACTCTTCCAAAATTCTGACGTAAACCTCAGATCTCTATCTGACACAATACTCAACGGAACACCATGTAGTTTCACAATCACTCTGACGTAGATTTCTTCCAACTTAAACACCGGAAAACTGATATTGATAGGAATGAAGTGAGTCGAATTCGTTAACCTATCAACAATTACCCAAATGAATCATGCCATCTCGCAGTATTAGGCAATCCTGTAACAAAATCCATAAAAATACTATCCCATTTCCATTCTGGAATCTCCAATGGTTGCATTAATCCCATAGGCTTCTGATGTTCAACTTTAGACTTCTGGAAAGTCAAACATGCATACATAAAATGTGTCACATCTTCAAATCTTGATACATCTTCGTATCGCACCCCATAGAGCCAAACACTTGTTGTGGAGGATTTGTAGGGGTTGTCTACCTTCTCGATCTAGGCTTCGTCAACATTATGTTCATTGTCCTTCTATTTGTCATCTTTGCGAGAATGAAGATGAGGATGATTGACGTGTGGTTTTTGGTTGCACTACTACAATCCAGTGTTGGCGGACAATAGGTTTGTCATCTATAATTGATTCATGTGTTCATGTTTTTAATGATGTTGAGTCTCTTATTCTTGAGATTTGTAATAGAGTGGATAAGAGGGATGTTGGTAGATTTATTGTGATGATTAATGTGCTTTGGAAGAATAGGAATATTGTTGTTTGAAATAATGTTCGAGAGGAGGTATCAAAAATTGGCTTGCAAACGTATTTCAATTGGCAAGATTGGTTTTCAGCTCGAAAATAGAGTGATTTAGACAATGTCCCTCATCACCCAACAATTTGGAATCCTCCCAATGAAGAGATTGAAGTGTAATATACATACTGGAATTAATAGATAAAGAGGAACAACAAATAAAGGGTGGTGTTTGAGAGATAATTTGGTTAGATTTATTATTGCAGGTGTGGCTTGGGACTTTGGACTCTTGTCCACCATTGTAGCAGAAGTCATGGTTTTAAAAGAAGCTTTGCAAGGTGTTATTTCTTTACAGTTGAATAATATAACTTTCGAAAGTGATTCCCAATTAGTAGTTCAAGTTATTCATTCTAAGCATCTAAGATGGTATGAATTCAGTTAGATTATTTTATCTATTAAAAGTTTGTTGCTTATTTTCTCGAATTTTGAGGTTAAATTCATTAAACGGGAAACGAATTTGTTTACCCATATGTTAGCTAAGGCAGTCAAATTCTTGAACTTGACATAATTTTATTAATGTGATACTTTGATTTAGTCATTTTGAATGAAAGTAGTTAAATTTGTTTATGTAAAAAATAAAGAATAAAATTATAATTAAACAGTTTTTAAAATATATTTACTAAAATCAAAATATAATTATATAAAAAGAGGAAAGGAGACATTGAGTGCTGCCTTTAAAGGATATCCAAATTTTCATGGCCAATAGAAAGATATTATATTATATACCCACTTGAAAATTGTTGAGAAAAAGACAAGGAAGTATCATCATCGTATTTTTCTTGTTTGCTCTTTATTTGAAAATGACTATATATCAAACTATAAGAATGAAGAGACTTGCTAATCAATTATATATATACAACAAAGTGGGAAGAGTTATGAAAGAATAGAAGAAGGAAGTGGTAGAAGTGAGAGATATGAACATGGCAAAGGTAAACAATTCTTAGTATTGAACTATATCATTTAAATTCAGTTAACTTTTTATTATTGAACTAACAATTCATATACAATCACTCATACATTTTATTATATTGTTTCATTATTTTTTGTTTCTGATCATTAGTAGTTGAAGGTCCCCAAATTCACCTTATTTCTGGAAAAGAGAGCAGATGGAAGCATGGAAACTTTAACATGCTGAAATAGTATCACTATGGTATATCTGTTTTAGACAATTTACTTCATTTTTAATTATACCCCAAAAATTATAAATAATTGAAGAAAAACTATATTTTGTCTACAATTAAGAAAATCACACACCATCTCCATCAACCACTCTTGCACTAATCCATTAACTATATATATATATATATATATATATATATATATATATATATATATATATATATATATATATATATATATATATATATATATATATATATATATATATTATGTCATTAAAAGACTTGTTTATTTGACTAGGTTAATGTATGATATAGTTCTTAAAAGTTTATTTTTATGAAGACTTTAGTTTAAAGATAAATAGATTAGATTGATACAAATTATAATATACTATTACATTGGAAATGTTAACGACTGGTCTTTAAAGCTTTAAAATAACAAGTATTTCGTGAAAATTTTGAAAATTAATATATGATTAACTTTTTTTATAGAATTTTTTATTTATTTAGAAACCTTAAAGAGTATTAATAGAGCATTGGTTAGCAAAACACTTATTATAGTAAAGGAAATAGTTATTTATCCAGCTACGATATAGGTGTGTGTTTTGATTTACTCCTTTAAAAAATAATTTTGAATTATTTCTATAATTTTAAAATTCTAAATCTTTTGTCTCTAGGTGGAAAAATTACTCCTGTAAAATATTTTTTTTTTATTTATCTTCTGATTTTTATATGTTTAGAGGTATCAAAAAATTGAGGGAATAATACAAAATTATTTTTTTAAAAGAATAAATCAAAACTCAAATGACTATTAACCCTGTATTAAAATATTTAAAAAAAATTACAAGAGTCACATATCTTATAAGATTTAGGATATCACTTTTGAGAGAACATAGAATGAGATTATTACTACTTTCATTTCATTGCTCTCAAAGTTTTGTCAAGAGTATGTTAATCGTTTGTTGGGAGATGGTGAAAATCTTTTATTGAACTCAAATAAAACGACTCAATCTATCAAAGTCGACCGAGAGTCAATCCAAATTGTTCTTGTAAGAGATTTGCTATGGAACGAATACGTTTATTTTTCAAATGATTCATATCGTCAAGTGTACTCATTCCAAATTTCATTCCAATCAAATGAGCTGTAGCTGTCAATATATCTAGCGGTAACAAAAATGTCTCGTTCTCCAGTATATCTATATTTAGTCTTCGGTCCTATAACTCAATCAAATCATTCACCAATAATTAATGATAAAAATAATTTATCATAATATAATTTAATAATAATTTATTAATAATTGTTATGTGAATCCATAATTAATTCATTACTAATAGAAAATTAATTTTAGTACTAGATTACCAATTATAGTCAAAAGTATTAATCAATCAAAAGAGAAGTAAAATTTAATATTGTAGAAATTGTATTTGATAGAGAAATAAATTATATATATTAAAGACTCACGATTTATATATAAAAGGATGAACTTAAAGTCATATATTTAAGTTAATAGAAATACGTTATGAAAGAATGAACCAAACATATCAAAATGATAATAATAAACTCTCGTTAATCCAATAAGAGTGACTCATGAGTATAAGTCTATGATTAGTGATTTTACAAATGAATTTTTAAATTAAAGATCATAGATTATCCACATAGGTATGAGAATAGTAATGATTTTTATCATAAGTACTTTCATAACACTGAATAATACTCGATATATATGAGTATTGATATTATATTTGTACTTTTGTATTTATGATCAAACTGACGTTGGTGACAGAATGACACAATATTTTTACATGCTATAAAATTAGTGTACATTTTCCAACAACAGTAACCTAACTATTAAATTATGACACTTGTTGAGATTTAAAGAATAATATATGTTTCGTATTGGAACCATAATTAGTGTTGATTGATGATGTAAGATCCTAAAAGTGATGATGTTGATCTTCAATACAGTGGCACATGGTGGACCTGTAAGGTTATCACTCCAATGCTCAAGTCAATTACAAAGTTAAAGATGAGTGCAATGAAAGATATAGATTATAAAGTTTACCTTGAATCTCACGTGTATTGAATATATACGCTGAATAATTCTTATTCGACCATGCATGGTTGGGCTTCCACGTTGGGACTTTGATCGGCTAAGATCCTTTGCCCCCAAGGCTTTCCAGGTGCTTGTTAGTCGAGAAGTCTTTCAAAGTCGTGGGTGGTGTCTTGGTATCGTGTCTGACCATAATTAGAAGTTGGAAAGCCAATGGACAATTATATAAGTAATGGGGAATAAGCGCATTAAATGTATTTTTCATCATATTGAAGCATCTCGCTGATTTTTTTGGGCATGTAACTTTAGGCTCACAGGTTAGGGCATGACATATTTCTCTAGGGCGTTCGATTGAACTTGAGTTTGCTTGTATTCCCAAGGTGAAATCTGATAATTGATTTCTAATTTTCTATATCCCATTGATCTGGTTGGTCGCTCGATACCCTATATATTAAGGTCTCTTGAATTTTCGGGAGAACTTTTCCATTTTATGTGAGTAAGTTTCTTTTTGCAAGAGTAATGATTATTCCTCTCTAGTTAGGGCAGAAACATTTTCTAGTTCACATTCTCCTTGTCTAACTAACAATCATTTAGTTCTAGTCATTATAATTGTGTCTGATAATTCCGAGTCAGATAGATTTTCTAGTGGTTCTCTTGATATATAAACTTCCTTTAATGAGTCTTCCTTTGACGTTCTTCTTTTTTAAGAGGATGTGGGAGATGATCGTGCAGTTAGTTATGTGCATGGTGTATCTATAGGTCTAGGAGATTTAGCCTCCCCCATTTTGATTACCTCGAAGATGGAGTCGCTGCTTTGAATAGGGAAGAGGCCTAAAATTACATCAAGACTTATCACACTATTTATGGTCGGGATCCAAGTGATATTGAGATTAAGGATCATCTAGCATGTGGAACTCAATTGATTGTGTCAATAGGCTCAAGTCCTTTGAGATCTCCTAGACTAATAAGATGCCTTTGATAGGTATCGTGCTAGTGGAACCGGTTAATGTGAGCAATTATAGTTGGGCGGACTCCAAGATATTGGGAATCCCTTCTTCTCTAAGTGATCATGTGATTGTGAGTGTGGCTAACATTAAAAACGGTCATCCCTTTGACTGGTTGGTTCTCCATATGGAATAAAGCAATAATATATATAGTAATTTTGAGAAGTGTTCCATTCCTTTCCACAAATATATGTTCACCCCTAATAAACTCGCAATTTCCTTTATTAAAGTTTCAAGTGGAGGTGTTGAGGTTTTTGAAGGTTGCCTCTTCATAACTTCATCCTGGTGTCAAGGCTTATATAAGGGCGTTCCAATTCTAGATCAAGTATTGTTCTTGAAAATCCTCCTATTGTTTGTTCTTCCATCTTTTCATCATGATATATACATCTAGGTATAATGTCTTGGATTAAGGGATCATTTTGCTACGTCAAGAAGTTACCTAATTTAGCCATTTTTTGGAGATCTAGGATGCTTTTCGGGGGCATTTCGTGTTGGCAAAGCTATATACCATTGAATCCCACTCCATGTTCTATTATGTTTCTATTGGATCTTCTCGTTTATGCACATACATGTTTCAAAAGTATTAGACTTGGTCCATTTCAAACGTGAAACTCATAAGTATGTCGTCCGTCTAGATTCCCCCAATCGTGACAAGATTACATTGAAGAAAGATTTGGACAGTTTTTATTGGAAACTCAACTATGAGGAGAATTTTGAACCTAATGAGGTGAAACCTTCTTTGCAGAGAAAATGTCTCATTGATACCCACTCTATCATGGGTGCGACCAATAGTCTGTAGAGAAAGGAGATTTTTTTGTGAGGATAGAGTCACCCCTTTGTATTTTTTTTACATGGGTGTTTGATATTTACATATAAAATGGAATCTAAAATTATTTCTTTTAGGAAAGTCTATGATATTTCTAAAGAGAGTGAGACTCAAGGTGTCAATGTCGCCCATTCATCTCAGGCAACCACTCTTCCTCCTGTCAATTCTATCATACCTATCATTGTCGGGGTTTCCTCGATTTCTCTTGACTCTGGGAAGCCTTCTTTTGGGGTTGTTACTACAATTGTTGAGGGTCACGTTCAACCCCCTACTAATACCAAGAGGGACAAGGACCAAGATCAAAGTCATCCCATTGAAGAAGATTTATCTAAACAGACCTGAAAATCTAGGGGTGTAGCTTCTAGTTCATACTCTTCTCTCCTCAAGCTACCGACTATTTTGCATTTTTGAATCCACTACACTCTTTAGGAGGCCCTTGGTGTGATGTCTGAAGAGGATATTTATTACCTTCAAAATATTCATAAAGCGGAGAAGATGAAGCTTTTATTAGAAGCCATTTTTTATGATTACTAGATTGCTTATGTATTCTCCCTAGTTGTTGTTGGTTTAGGTGGTGTTCTCCTATGGGTAATCCCTCTAAAGAATGAGATGTCTGGAAAAGGAATTGTGAAGTTGTTGAGCAAAAAAGATATAAACTTTAGGATGAAGTATCAGGATGACGCAAGAAAGCTAGTTGTGTCGAGTCTCTTCAAGAGGAAGCAAAAATGTTGGACACATGAATTCACACAAAAAAGGGGGTGAATTGTGTGTTTCAAAAAAAAATACTTGAGTTTGAAAAATCTTTTGGATCAATTTCAGAGTTTAAAAATATTTTAAGAAAAGTTTTGATAGAAAGCAGTGAAAAATAAAATTCAGAAGATAAAGTGCGAAAAATAAAAGTTAAGGAAAGAAAGAAAACACCAGGAAGTCAAAAATGACTTAGTCATGTCCCTAAGATTTGATCTTGAGAGAATCCAATAAAATTAAGAGCATTTAGTATGTTGAACTTTTGAACCCCGTTTTACAAGAAAAGTGAATTTTGTGGTTAACTTCCAACCAAACTGCGAACAAGGAGGGAAGTGGTGAGCCTTCCTTCCAAATGATGAATCAAAGAGGATATTTTTCTTCTATAAGAAACTTGGAGTGTTTAGTATTCAAGCTTCAAATAAATATTTTACATAGACTGATCTTGAACTTGGAAGAGCTTTTAGCATCGTGATGAGATCACGAACCGAACAATGGTTTTATATTGGGTTAACCAAGACCTAGGATATTTTATACCGGGATTATCTTCAACCTTTAATAAGATTTTAAAATTTGGTTGATCTAGAACAGAATGAATACTTTTACACGGGTCGAGCCTTCAAACTAAATTATATTTTTCCATAATTAATGAGCTAATCGATTGGCATAATGCTCTAATAGATTGTTTGCCCTAAAAATAATCGATTGATAAGTTTTAAAAGGTAAGAAAATATAGAATTGTTTCCTATCATTAATATGTTTTCCTAATCGCTTAGGATGAATTTTTGCACTAACACAATTTATTGGGTATAAGTGTCAATCAATTGGAAAAGACAAAATTTTGCCAGAGCTTTTCTGACATTTCCTAACTTATCTGGCGTGACTTAAAGATATTTTTGAAAGTATTTTCTTGAGAAAAATAAATTTGAAAACTTGTTTGTGTGACTGTGTGATTATCCATATACTTTATGATAAAACTCTAATACTTTTACAATGTATATTCACTCATATGCATTTTGGCATGCTTTCACATACTTCAAGACTTTTTCAGATGCTTCAATCTTGTAGAATCTTTTCTTGAATTTTTACTTTGAGATGAAACTTGAGTTATATTCCATTTAGATGCATCATCAAATAATCTTACTTATCATGCTTTACGATTTGGTTGCATCTTTAACTACTTTACACGTGACTTTAGTTGGTATCATTAAAGATAAGTTTTCATCATCAAAAGCATGCTCTTCTTTTATGAAAAATCCTTGATTAACAACCTGCAAAAAAAGATTTCACATTCTCCCTCTTTTTGATGATGAAAACGCATCTCTCAGAAAAGTAGTGAAAGAAATAACAAATATATTGTTTGGAGTAATTAAACTCCCCCTCAATTAAATAAAGAGTATATTTTACTCCCTCAGAAATTATGCTTCTCCCCTTTGTCAAAATCAAAAATACGGATAAAGATGCATTTGGATAATTTGAATATGCAAACAGAGAAAAATAAACATATAAGAAATGAAAACATCACTCATTTTGTTAATTGAAAAATTGCTAGGAATTCAAAGTTCAAAAGGAAGGTTGTACAATTGAAAAAGTACGAAAAGAAATTTAAATACAATTAGACACATAAGTGAGTCGATTCAGTTCCATAAATATCATCATTCATTTTCTTTATCCTTTTCACATCTTTTACTATTCTTTGCTGGGTTTACCAGGCCTCAAGAAGGAATTGCTTAGTTTCCAAAATTTAAATGAAATTCTTGGGGGATACATGAAGGAATGACACATAATTTTATTAAATTTATTGATATGTTCAAACAACTTAAAAGGAATGACACATAATCTTAAGAATATTTAAATTTAATGAAATATTTATATGTTCAAACAACTTAAAAGAAAATAAAAAATTACTCCCATCGTAACCGATATTGTCTGCGCATATAAATAAATTTTAATATTGATATAAATAAAAATATTTTACTTTATAATTATATGTGCAGACAACTTTAAATAAATAAATAAATATCGATTATAATAAAAGTTATTTTCAATATCGTATCATTTTCTTATTTTTATTTATTTTAAAATAAATTAAATTTTAAAAATAATTTACCATAAAAGTATGGTAACTATGAATTTGCAAGAAAACAAATAAAAAATTTATATATATATATCATACAACAAAATATATAGAGAATTGCAACGGCAGAAGAAGCGTGAAAACAACACAATGAAAACAGAAGGACTAACAATGGATTTTGTGATCTGTGAGAAACCATATTTCCGTTTTTCTCAAACAAAGTTTTAGAAAAATAGAAAATTTTTATTGGTTAACAATTAAATCAAGTTAGTTTAGTTTTTTTTTAAAGGAAATGAATAACTAATGAACATTATATATTGATTGATTTTAGAAGATTATGGAAGAATAGGATGAGTAAAGTGATGGAAGGAAAACAAGTGATACCCCTTCTCACCCCATACAAGATGGGAAAATTTAATCTATCCCACAGGTAAATTATTTATATATTATATAGTTTTCTTCATATAGTTTTCCACAATTCTTAATTTTTTTTTTTTTTTTGTCTTAATAGGATAGTTTTGGCACCATTAACAAGAACAAGATCCTACAACTTTGTGGCTCAACCACATGCTGCTCTCTATTACTCTCAAAGAACAACAAAGGGTGCCTTCTTGATTGGGGAAGCCTCAGGGATCTCAGACACTGCACAAGGGTAATTCTCAATCCTATCTAAACTTTTTAGATCTATTATGAAGTTTATTTAACCACAATTTTTTCTAGAAATATTTGAGACCATGTGTTATAGTTTATCTTGCGCATTCTCAGAGACGGTAATGCCAAATGAATAAAATTAATAATCAATTATACATTGCCCTTAATATTGAAGGTATCCAAATACACCTGGTATTTGGACAAAAGAGCAAGTAGAAGCATGGAAACCAATTGTTGAAGCTGTTCATAAAAAAGGAGGCATTTTCTTCTGTCAACTTTGGCATGCTGGAAGAGTATCCAACTATGGTATCTCAAAATTCACAAACTTCACAATTTTGCGAAATATGAATCAACTCCTTACCAACCAGATCAATTACTTTCTTTTCAACAGGTTACCAACCAGGTGGACAGCCTCCAATCTCAAGCACAGACAAAGCACTACAAAAGGACGGCAGCAGCTCTAAGTATCCGCCTCCTCGGCGTCTTGCAACCGATGAAATCTCGAATGTCGTTAATGACTTCAAAATGGCAGCCAAAAATGCCATAGAAGCCGGTTTCGATGGAGTGGAGGTACATGGAGCTAATGGATACTTACTTGATCAATTTCTGAAAGACAAAGTAAACGATAGAGAGGACGCGTACGGAGGAAGCTTAGAAAATCGCTGTCGCTTCCCGTTAGAGGTTGTTAAAGCGGTTGCTGATGAGATCGGAGCTGATAAAGTCGGTGTTCGACTCTCTCCTTTTGCTGATTATTGTGGCTGTGGAGACTCTAATCCTCAAGCTTTGGGAGTTTACATGGCTCAATCATTGAGTGAATTAGGAATTCTTTACTGTCATGTGATTGAGCCTAGGATGCAAACCATGTTTGATAAAGATGACAGTGATGTGTCTTTGATGCCGATGCGAAAGGCTTTCGATGGAACGTTTATTGTTGCTGGTGGATATGGCAGGAGTGATGGAAACAGTGTGTTGGAGAATGATGGTGCAGATTTGGTAGCTTATGGTCGATTGTTTTTGGCAAATCCAGATTTGCCTAGAAGATTTGAGTTGGATGCTGAATTGAATAAGGCTGATAAAAGCACTTTTTACACTAGTGGTCCTGTTGTTGGATATACAGATTATCCATTTCTTGAAAATGATAGCTGAATTATGAGTTTTCACTCCAAACTTTTTATCTTGATTGGATGCATCAACTCAGCAATGTGTGTTGAGGTTTACTTTGCAAATGTGGCTAATGAAAATTTCGCAATTTGATTGCTTGAAGGAGTTAATAAGCATGAGAATGCTACCTAAAATGTAGTTTACTTTTAGTAGCAATTTACCTGTGAGTAACTTGCAACATAAGCTAAAAGTTATAAAAGATTGTTAATGCAATTACTTAGTTTTTAGCTGTATATTTGTCACTCTTGTAACTCAGAATTTGCTAATAATTACAAAACCACTCTCTTCCCTTAATTTCATACTTTGCATCTCTAATTTCATAATCTCTCCTTTAAGTGTTACCCATGCTAACAAAGGTAATTAATATTGTTGTTTTTCACATAATAATTCTCCTTTTACCTATAATACCTTTAATTATTTAATACATTTATTTATTTTTTCTCTCTTATAATAAATACCTAGAGTAATTTTGACAAAAGTGCAATTAATATTATCTTGAACTTTGCAAGTGACAATTAAAAATTAACAAAAAATTATCAAGAAGTGACACTTAAAAAGAAACGATGGAGTAACTTTTTTTTTATGCCCTTTGGCTTGTGAACCAAGTAATCTCTTGGTATCAAGAGCATCGGTTATATCCAAGCTTCCATCAATGACAAATGGAAGTACAGCCTCAAGTCAATTTCTCGCAAATCTATCAGTGTTTAAAGGAATATCATATTGAGATTTCAAGATGTTCTTGAAATAGTGAATGTTGGTTTGCTTGCATTGTAAGTCAATACAATTAAGGAATAGAATTTTATTTATCGTGAATTGAGCAAGAAAGATGGGAAATGTTTGTTACTAATTCATCGTTGAGTGGATCCAAACATCTTTAAGAAAATTATTGAGAAAAAAATGGCTAATGGTGCATAGTGTAAACACCCCAAATTTGCCCTCACCCATTCACACCATGGCTTGTGATCATTTCATATGCATAAACACAACCACATCATCTCATATCTCATTTTTGATTCACTGGATAGTTTCTAAGGCATCTGCACCTAGGGTCTGTGATCTGAGCAATCCCAAAGCATCTTGAGCCATTCCAAAGGCCACCAATCAACTCAAAGGGGTCCATGTGTGTTCCTATATCATATTTCATCTCCTCAAAGTCAAAAATGCAGAGGAATCACAAGAACTAGGGTTTGAGTGGATGCAGAGCCAGGATGAACTGCACAGTTGACTGAAAATTAGGGTTTTGGTTTCAGAGGCCATAACTCCAAATTTTTTGGTCATTCTTGTTTCCATTGATCTCTATATGGTATAGGGAGTATACATATCAATTTTCATGAAGAAATTCCATGGGGAAGTCATCTGATCAAGGGTTGACTTTTCAGACAAGTCAGTGCAAAATCAGGGCATCTGAGGCCCCCAATGACCCAACCAATGGGTGACCTTCATCATTTTGAGTGTATATGGTCTTTATTTGATCATGGAAGAAGGTTGAAGTTCATAAAAATCAAGAATTTAGGGTTTTTGCAAATGTTGACTTTTTGGGCATAGTTGACTTTTCAAGAATGCATCATTTTAGGTCATTTTTCAAGCCTTGATTCTTGATCCAAAAGTGCTTCAAATGGAAAAACTTTGGTCATGAAAGTTGTAGATCTCATCTTTCCCTTTCCAAAAAGTACAAGAACATGATAAAACTCTTCTTGGATCAAAAGTTATGGCAATGCAAAGTTGGATAAAATCATTGATTTTCAAGGCATGCCCTAAGTGAGAATTTTGCAAAATCATGGATCAATGACTCTTGCAGCCTCAAATTCATCTCAAACCATTACACAAACTTTCTACAAGTCATAAAGTTCAGATTGGACTAGGTATTGCTCATGTTTTATGGTTCATACAACAAGATTTCTCACATGTGAACAAAGGAGCAACAACTTGCAAAATCATTATTTCACCTCCTACCACTTGTTGCCTTGGGTGCTGAACCAAGCTAGCCTTTCCCCTCACCATGCTGCGCCAGCCCACACACTTGTACTAGCCTAGAACACAACCCATGCCTCTCTTACACAAAAGGTTGACAATTTGCAAAAGTGGCCATACCAATCAATAAAGGGCAGGTCACATCATCTGACCAATGAGATTAGTTTATGTGGATCAAATGCTGGCTAAACATAAGAAGAGGCAAGGCAGAAGCTAACCACAACACAGCATACACATTTTCACCCTCACTTGCAAAACCCTTCGAAACTGATCACACATCTCACAAACACAATAAAAAACTTCATAGATCAACTCAACTCATCTTCCTGGTCACAAAGCATCCATCACCATAGCCTAAAACCTCCAGAATCCCAAACACGATTTCTCTCCCCCATTGAACAGAACCTGCTCAAACCTTCAAACCAGCTAACACAAATCCTTTCCAAGCATTGAAAGCTTCTCAGGAGGTCAAGTGGAGTAGATTGCAAGCAGGAAACTGGCCAGAAAGTGTCAGAGATCAAAGCTCCAGTTCAGGTGAGCTTCATGAACTTTTTTTCCAGAAATCTTTTTTAAGTTCTTAAGTTGTTATTCATGCTTCCCTGATCATAAATATGTCATTGGTTTTGAAAATGGTGGAAAAATAAGGATGTAATCGTGTTCTGAAAGTCTTGCCCTAAAATTTTGTTTGTTTCGATTCATGAGTTTGAGGAAATATAAATGATGTTTGTGTTAGGGTTTTGATTCAGTGGGTTATGGGGATCATTTCTGTGTTCTTAGATTCCATTTTAGTTATGTTTTGAGAGTTTTAGAAATTTTCAGGTGGGGTTCCCACCGGAGAAGACGACCGGAGGTCTTCTCCGGCCACCTGAAAATAATTAGGGTTTTAATCCTGTAATTAAGAGAGTTTGAATCTGGTACGTTGGATCAGTGGACTTTGTTGACTTGCCGCGCGTGTGAATGGTCCAGATTCATCATTAAACCCTAACCACTAATTAATTAATTCATAATCCTGTATTAACCAAGTTTGAATTTCAGCCCTTGATCTGCGCGCGCAGTCAACAAGGCTTTCCCCAGACTCAATCCTAGCCCCTCATTTGGTTGACTTCAGTTTATTTTCATTTTTATTTCATTTTCTTTCATTTAAATTGCACAATTTATTTAAAATAGCAAAAATATCTTAAAAATTATGAAACTTTTTCTCATGAGTTTCAATAATTTTTAAGACCCAAAAATATTTTTATTTTTATTTTTTTAGCATTAAAAAGTATTTTTAAATATTTAAAAGTTTATTTTTAATTGATTAATGAAAATTAATTTATTAAAAATACTTTTAGGTATTTAAAAATCACAAAAAAATTCATGAAATGTTCTAAGACATTTAGAAACATTGTCCAACCTTCAAACCAAATTTCTTTTTTGATCTTGATGCATTTTAAGAATTTCTCATTGAATTAAATCATTTTTTATGCATTATTTTGATCATAAGTTTGAAAATTCATTTCTGCCTTTTGAAGAAGGTTGAGACATTGGTTCTTCTTGCATTGTTTTGTGTCTGGCATGTATTTTCAAGGATAAAAAGGCCATGATTTGTTCTTGCATTTTCAAATTGTTTGGCATTTGTTTTGTTAAGAACCCTAAAAAACCCTAATAACTTGCAAAAATCATAACTTGAGTTTGGTTGAGAATTGAGGGCTCCCCTTTGGGCAGTGGTTTATTATAGGTCTAGGGTTTCTTTGGGTGCCATTTTTCCATTTTTTATCTTGGGTTTGCTTCTGTTTTAGGTTTGTGTTTGATGTTTGATCCATGAACCCTAATTTGGGCTTTCATTTGCATCCCTCTTGCATTTCCTTGCATAACATGACTTGTCTTTGCATTTTGTGCATTCTTATGATTCATTTGACATCTTAAGACATGTATAAAGCATCTTTGATCATTGCATTACATATTTGCCATGTCATTTGTCCTGTATGATTCATAACTTTTCATGCTTGTTCATGCTCCTTAACTTGCATCATTTGCATTCATGATCTTGTATGAACATCCCCATTGTCTTGCCTCATGTTTGCAGCACCTCATAACATCATAATCATCATCAACATGCTTCTGGTTTTGCTTAGCATCATATCATTTCATCTCATCTTGCATTGCATTGCATTTTCTTTCTAACATTGCAGGTGGTGAGTAAACTTGAGAAGTGGATTTGCCTTCACTTCTCATAATTTTTCTTTTCATCTCTCTTGCATCCATTGTTGCATTTTTATGTGTGTTTGAGATTGAGCTTGCTCATTCTTCTTCTTCCCACTTTCTTTCTTCAAGTGACTTGACTTCTTGAATGAAGCAAGTCACTTTGCTTCTCTTGATCTTGTTCATCTGCTTCCTGGTGGCTCCTCTGAGGATTATTCTTGCAAACCTCACAAACCTTAGGATCATCCAAGCATGACAATGAATTAGGGTCTTGATTAGTCTCCCCTCATAGTTTTTTACCTTTGTGTCTCTCTTTGAGTCTTCTCCTCTCATCTCATAATCAGGGATTAAACCCTAAAGGCTTTAAGACTTTGTGATTAAGCTTATGCCTGCATCCTTCTCTTAGGATGGAGTGTATAACTTTAATCCTAAGTCTTGAACCCTTAAGGTGTTTAAATCTTTTAATTAATTCATCTAATAAATATCAAGACATCACACTTGTAACTTGGGCCTTGCATTAGGGTTCTAATTCTTCCTTGATTGGTTAAGAAGGACTAACCCTAGTGTTAATGGACAAGTCCCCCTCAATTTGTCTTACAAATCATAAAATTCACTTCATCATCATATCATTAATAAAATCCACTTAATAAAGGCTTGTTTTGTCATGGGTTTAATCCCTAATCATGGATTAAGTTGAGGAGTCTTCCTCAGCTTAAACATTCTCATCTATTATCCTTCTTTTAGGATAGTGTAATGAGTCTGTTTAATCCTTGATTATGGCTTAACCTCATTACTCAACACTAAACAAAAAAACACCAAAAACATCTAAATAATCACAAGTAGGTTAATGATCTTAACTCTACATCAAAAGGTGATTAAGTGTGAGAATCTGACTTCACACTTAAGGTATTCTCACTACCCCTAATCAGAGGGAAGATGTGATGAGTTTACTAACCCATTGGTTTAGACTTAAGCTCATTATCTTATGACAAAATCCAAAAGCAATAAAAGACTGAAAACTCAAAAAAAAACAAACAATAATCGTCTCCTCCGGGATTCTTTTCTCATCACACTCATTCACAAACGAGAACTTGCTTCTTCCGTCTAATGCAAGACAGTTAGCACCTGAGCCAGACAGGTCATACACTTGAGCATAGACAAGCAAGCAGTTCATCAGTCAATTCATCTTTCAGTCTCTTTGGGTCGAACTACGGTGTTCTGACTTCCTCATTGCACGAGAGGATACGTAGGCATAACTTAACAGTTATCGAACAAAAGTCTCTGTATATTCCCCCTCTTTCCAGCTTCATTCTCTTAGCCTCATGATCATGAGCATACTCTTTCCTTACACTGACACTTCATATTGCACTTCACACTTCTTTACATTGACACCTGTACATTCTTTTCCAGCTATTTTACACACAGATTGCACTGACACTACCCCTTTAAAACACAAATCTTTTAAGCGTGGATCCCGTCGAGTACGACGGACAATCTGGGTGCTAATACCTTCCCAGGTTGTAACCAACCCCCTTTCTCAGTCTCTCTGGTTCGCAAACCGTCTTATCCATCTCTTTCTAGGCCTATGCAGCATTGCCTTTCCTCCGGGATAAAAATGCCTAGCTGGCGACTCTTTTCATCTCCAGTGAGTTCACGGCCGTGTGTTCTCACTGTTCCCTTCGCCGACCGTTCGCGTATGTACCTTCATATGATCCATTTTCATTTGTCGGGAGCGACAGCTTGGCGACTCTGCTGGGGACTTATACTGCAACCAGGGCTTCTGGTTCTTTTTGTGGGTTCCTCCTAGCGCTTGTTTGATTTGTGTTTACTGGGGTGTTATGTGCTTGTTTGTGCTTGTATTTATTTTTGTTTATTGCTTTATGTACAGTTACTTTACTGCTTTCTTTATTGCATTTATATATATCATACTGTCATTGTTGCTGGCTGGATCTGGTTTCTTGTTTTGGTGGGTGGGTGATTCATTGAGAGTTAAGGTCCTATACCTGGGACCTGAGTGACACCTAGGCTAGAGTGAATCATATTCTTTCCCATTCCATTTCGGTCTGGTGCGGGAATATGAAACACGGTTCAGATATGGGTTTCTTCTTGAGAACTCTGTGTTGCAGATTTCCTGCAATGCTAGGGCTATCTGGGAAGCCTGCTAAGTCTGGATGACCTTTTAGTATTGACCTTCAGAAACTGAGGTGAATTAGAGGAGGAATTGTTATGGTTATTGTAAACACTGTACCTCCGGGTTAGAAGTGTTTACACTTCTCATAACTGATCCAAGTCTGAGGATCCTTGTTTTAGATCACTACCTGTGAGGGGGTTGGGCTGTTTACAGGTTTGCAGGTACCTTGACCTCAGAATACCCTATTACTTTGACTTTGTTAAGAGTACTCCATGTTGGACAGTTCTTGTGATTCTAAAACTCTGGACATGTGGCTCTTTATTTGAGTCCCCCACCCTGGTTACTGGATTTTTAGACCTCCATCTGGAATTCTTGAACACACATGGATCTATACCAAGGCAGTTAATCAGATCCAGCTCAGTCACAAACCCTCGCATTTCATTTTGCATACATACTCATTGCATCATATTAACATGTGCTTATTTGTGTTTCAGGGTATCCATTTCTCATCTGGTTTTGGTTTTGACCCCATCTGCAGTTTTGACCTATCTCCACCAGCACTTGCTTCAGCTTGTCAGCCATATACTTCAGTTACTTGCACCAGCCAATCAGTGGCTCATTCTTTCAGTATCTTCATCAACACTCAGTCTTCAGCATCATGGCTCCAAAGAAAAGCAACATCACCTATCATTTCTTCCAACCAGACTTATCAGACATCAGGAGGATCCAAACCCTGATCACTCCAGATCACATACCCTTGTTCAGGGAGAGTTATGGAGATATACTGGACATGGTTATGGATCTGGACCCTTCACAGAGGAGCCTCATCCACACCTGCATTCAGTTTTATGATCCCCCATTGAGATGTTTCACCTTTCAAGACTTTCAGTTGGGTCCTCTTTTGGAAGAATACTCATATTTGGTTGGTTTGCCTATCAAGAGGGAAATCCCTTTCAACCCTGAATTGGTCTTTCCCAGCAATGGAGAGATAGCAAAAGCTTTGCACCTGGAGCCTGTGTTGATTGAACAGCATATGACCTCTAAGGCTGGGATCCCTGGTTTTCATCTGGACTTCCTGATTTCTCAAGCTAGTTTGAAGGCTTCCTTGGGGGATTGGAAAGCTGTTTGTGCTCTATTGGCCTTGAGTGTATATGGGATTGTATTGTTTGCAGATGAGCCTCGTTTCATTAGCAAGAATGCAATCCATTTGTTCATCCTGAAGAACCCTGTGCCAACTTTACTGGGTGATCTTTATTATTCAGTCCATCAGAGAAATGAGAAGCAGAGGGGGAGATTAGTAAGAATTTGTGCTCCATTATTCCATGCTTGGCTTCTCAGGCATCTACCCAGGACAGATGCATTTCTCAATCCTCATCAGCAAAGCAATTGGGCTAAGAGACTCACTGTCCTAACTTCAGCAGATATCAGATGGTGTACTCAGAGCACCAAGGGCAGAGACATGATCACAAGCTGTGGGCACTTTCCCAATGTGCCTTTGATAGGAGTTAAGGGAAGTATCAATTACAACCCTCTGCTGTTCAGAAGGCAATTAGGCTATGCACTGGTTCATACTCCTAGGGAACAAGATTTGGTGGAGACCCTCTACTGTGAGAACAAGATTAGTTTGGCTGTTGTTAGGCAGGCTGCCTGGGCCTGGGATCATGTTCAAACTAAGGGAATTACCATTCTGGGTAAGTGCAATAATGTGGCATCAGTCCAATATTATGAGTGGTCCCATGCTAGGGCCCAATTCTCTGGATTGCCCTTTACCATAGAAGACATGCCTGAGTCATCTTCAGCACCACCCCCTGCCACTATCAGTTTGGAGGAGTTTGAGAGCTTGAAGGAAAGAAATGAGAAGTTAACTCAAGCCTTGCAGAAGACCCTCCGGGAGAGGAGTGAAGGTGTAAGGGAGATTGAAAGATTGGAGAAGTTAAGAGTGGGACACTTGACCAAGATTGAGAAGTCTGGGGAGTATATCAACAAGTCTAAAGCTGGTGAGCAGATTCTGAAGAATGCTTGTAAAGAAGCCCAGTTCCAGAGAGCAAGAACAGACTTGTATTTGAAAGAGAGTCAGGCCAGGTGGGTCCGGATCACTGAGGCCCGTACTCTAGAAGACAAGAGAGCTCAGGACAAGATGGAGCAGATGGAAAAAGCCCTGGCAGCAGCCCAGGAGGAGATATCAGAGCTGAAAATCAAAGCAGGAGTGAAGAGGTCTAAGGACCAAAGTCAGAACAAGAAATTGGCTGCAGCTGTCGCAACAAGAAACCTTCTCATCAGAAGTCTCACAGAGCATCCGGCTGATCCTGTGACCGAAGCACTTCTCAAGGAAGTTCGTGAGGATGAGTTTGGCCTTGGAGTTTGATCATTTGCTTGTTGTTGTTCCTTTTCCATGTACTTTTGCTTTTTGTGATGTATTTTGGCCCCTTTGAGGGTTTGTGTTGTAAAATGAACAAATTGTATTATTTCACCTTTGTAATATATTTGTGTTGGGGTTCACATCAAAAGCAACTTCAACAGCATCATCTTCAAGGGTCTGGAAGGGTCAAAACTGAAGGCCAAACCGGATACCTTGAGAACAAATAAGCATAACTGCATTGCATGCTAACCCTTTTGTTTGTTTTGTAGGTTTTTTGTTTTGTTGTTGCTAACCTCTGTTGTGAATCTCAGGAATTATTGCTCGCCGCCGGGTATTTCCTCTCAACAGGCCACACAGGTACCCAACTAGAAACAACCTTCCGGGAATTCAGATGGATCAGATGCAACAAGACCTTACGGAGGTCAGAAACCAGATGGCAAACGAAAGGTTAGAGATGAGAACGCAGATGACGCAGTTCATGGAAGTTATGAACAACATGGCTCAGAGCCAGGAGAGACTGAGGGCCATGGTGGAGAGGCAAAATCAAGAGGAGCCTCATGTAGGAACTGCAGGCACCAGTAATAATGAAAGGGTGCAACCACATGTTACCCCCCCTGTGTTTGGCCCACATCTCCATCCAGAGACTAACATCCCAGTCAACATTCAAGGGACAGCCACTGCAGCCAGAGTACTTCAAGAAGATCCTCAGGAGGACCACTATACAGTGATGGGTGCCGGAGAGGAAACATATGATAGACGATTGGAAGAGATAGCTGAGAAGTTGAGATCACTGGAGTCTCAAAACTCTTTGGGGTTCGACGTCATGGACATGGGATTGGTAGAAGGGGTCAGGATCCCCCACAAGTTCAAGCCTCCATGTTTCGAAAAGTATAATGGGACTTCATGCCCCCGGACTCATTTGCAATCATTTCTGGGAAGGCTGAAGGCCTATACAATGGATGAGAAACTCTGGATGTTCTACTTCGAAGATAGCTTGACTGGAGCATCAAGGGAATGGTATTCCCATCTGACAAGAGCAACAGTTAGATGCTGGAAGGACCTGGCAGAAGCCTTCATCAGAAAGTATCAGTATAATCTAGATATGGCACCCAACAGGACCCTCCTAATGGGAATGTCACAGTCTTCGAGGGAGAGCTTCAGAGAATATGCCCAAAGGTGGAGGCAATTGGCTGCTGCCGTTCAACCACCAATGTCTGAGAGGGAAATGGCAGACATGTTTATGAACACTCTTCAGGGAACCTATATTGACAGGTTGGCTGCTTTCTCTTCCACCAGCTTCGCAGATGTTGTCATAGCTGGGGAGAGGATTGAAAGCCTGTTAAAAATGGGAAAGATCTCAGACAACGGTGCAAGCTCGTCCAGTGGTACAAGAAAGCCTTTTGCAGGCCCGAGAAGAACTGGCGAGACCAATGCCATTCACACCAACAGGGGTAGGCCCCAATATGCTCAGAGGTCAATAGCAGCAGTCACTATCCCTGCTCCAGCTCATCCTCAGCCAATCTATCAACCTCCTCAACACAACTTCCAACAACAACCTCAGTATCAGCAGAATCAGTATCCTCCAAGGAACTTCAACAACAACTCCAACAACAACAATCAACAGAGGCCATTCCAACAGAGGCCATCCCAAGCTAACCGAGTGATCGACCCGATCCCAATGCCGTATGTTGCCCTGCTGCCACAACTTCTGAAACTCAACCTGGTTGAGCTAAGAACGTTGGCACCCCCGGATCCCAACAGTCTACCAAGGAACTATGACTCCAATGCTAGGTGTGCTTTTCATTCGAACGCACCTGGTCACAGTACAGAAAAATGCAGGGCTCTGCATATGAAGGTACAAGACTTGGTAGATTCCAAGGCTCTGAACTTTGCACCTCCGCCCAATGTCAATAAAAACCCTATGCCAACCAATGGTGGTCCTCGAATTAACGCTATTGAAGAAGACCAACCGTCTTATTTAATAACAAGTGTGGATCAGATCCGGACACCATTGGTGGAAATCAAAGCTCAACTCCGTGAAAACAATATATTTCCGGGGTGTGAACTAGGGTGCCCATACTGCAATATTTCATGGAATGGGTGTGAAGATTTAAGGAATGGCATTGACGGCCTTATTCAGAGTGGCTTGCTACAGATCACTACATCATTTCCGGCAAATCCGGCAACTTCATCAACAACGGTTTCAGACCCTCCTACAAATACAGCGACTATTGTTCCCGACAATTCATCAGCAGCATCAACAAGTACTTCACCTGTCCTCCCAAATGATCAGTTTTCAACAGTTTCTCCTGCTACAACTTCAGCTTCATTCCATTTCGACTCTCCATCAACAACAACAACAGTCCTTCCAACAGAACCTCCTACAACACCAGCAATCAATCATGGAGATGTCTCTACTGTTACCATATTCTATGATCCCGAAAATAATTTCGCTTATCATTCAGAAGGTGCTGCTCCTACCAGAGCACCAGTTACAATCTTTTATGATCCACAAACAATAACAGTCCCTTCAGCAGCAGCAATCAGTCCGGTCACTGTCACGGTGCCTGGACCAGTACCATATGAAAGCAATAGGGCCATCCCTTGGCACTATGGCTCTGACGTGTACTGCGAAGGAAAAAGAATCACTCTTGAAACATCAGCACCTGCACCACAAGTAGATAATGTGGGGGGAGGCGGAGGCTTCACTCGAAGCGGACGTCTCTTTGCTTCACAAGTTCAAAGACCCACAGCCGAAGCAGAAGCTGCTGCCAAGGCAAAGGGAAAAGGCCCGGTGCAGGAAGATCTAGCTGCCAAAGAAGCCCTGAGGACTCCATTTGATCAGGAAGTTGATGAGTTTATGCGGATCATCAAAAAGAGTGATTATAAAATTGTGGATCAGCTTCACCAGACGCCATCCAAAATCTCCATCCTCTCACTGCTTATGTGCTCCGAAGCCCATCGGAATGCACTACTTAAAGTCCTGCACGCAGCTTACGTGCCTGAGGAGATAACTGTCAACCAGTTGGAAACCGTGGTTGGAAATGTTACTGCTAGCAATGGGCTAGGGTTTACCAATTCTGACTTGACAGCGGATGGCCGCAACCACAACAAAGCCTTGCACATAACCATGGAATGCAAAGGAGCTGTCCTTTCTCATGTGTTGGTAGACACAGGTTCTTCCCTGAATGTCTTACCAAAGAAGGCTCTGGTGAAGCTTGAATATGATGGATTGGCATTGAGACCCAGCAACCTGGTAGTAAGAGCCTTTGATGGTTCGAAGAGATCGGTTCTGGGAGAGATTGAGCTGCCCGTGACAATTGGCCCACAGACTTTTAAAACTATCTTTTATGTGATGGACATTCAGCCCGCCTACAGCTGTTTGTTGGGTAGACCCTGGATTCACGCCGCCGGCGCAATAACGTCTACCCTTCACCAAAAGTTAAAATTTGAGTGGGAAGGCCAAGTTGTCACAATCTGTGGAGAGGAGGACATTTTTGTTAGCCACCTGGCTACTTATAAATACATTGAAATGGATGGAGAGATCCATGAAACAATGAGCCAAGGTTTTGAAGCCTTGAATGTGAATGAAGCATCTGCTGTATCTGGTACTCCAATGTCATCTTACCAACAAGCCCGGAAGGTTGTTGAAGAAGGAACTGCCCTAGGCTGGGGCAAGATCTTAGCTGTGGAGGAGAAGAAGGACAAGTTTGGGTTGGGTTACAGACCAACTCAACATCAAGCAAAGGCTGCTGCAGAGCCTGGTTTTGTCAGTGGGGGGATGCTTACCCCCGATGCTATCAACTGCCTGGAAGACGAGCTGGAAGAGGAGCGCAATCTGGAGAATTGGATTCGTCCAAAGATCCCGGGGAGCAGTGTCTCGAACTGGTCTTCCCAGGAAATTATAAGAGTTACTCATGCAGAGTAATTATTATTTCCTGTATTTTTTATATAGCATGCATCAAAGTCTTGCATCTTGCCCAAGATGACAAGACTCATTTTGTAACCAGGGCCATCTGTACTTTTGTGCAAAGAAGATTAAATTAATGAAATATCAGACATCTTTTTGCAAACGAGTCTTTTTCTTTTATGCTCACTGTTTTTCCATTTTCCTTTTTGTACAAAAATAAATGGCGGTGTTTTCAAAATGATAACTTCATTTCGCCTTTTTTCTAAAGCAAGATTAAAATCAATCACTAAAATGAACAAACTTAACCCTTGCAGAGAGTGCCTTCCTGACAGCACCGACAGCAGCACAGCTATGACATCGTATGACTTTGACAACCCAATCAATCAAGCTGATGAAGGGGTTGATGAAGAATATGAGCTTCCTGAAGAGCTAGCCAGGTTGTTAAGACAGGAGGAAAAGGTTATTACTCCTCACCAGGATGAGATTGAAGTGATCAATCTTGGCACGGAAGAAAATGTGAAAGAAGTTAAAATCGGGGCCTGCCTGCAAGACTCAGTGAAGAGACAGCTGATAGATCTGCTTCAAGAGTATGTTGATGTGTTTGCTTGGTCGTATCAAGATATGCCAGGGTTGGATACCGATATAGTTATGCACAAGCTGCCTCTGAGGGAAGAATGCCCACCAGTGAAACAGAAGTTGCGCCAAACTCGCCCAGACATGGCTATGAAAATCAAAGAAGAGGTACAAAAGCAATGGGACGCCGGGTTCCTTGCTGTGACTAGCTACCCGCCGTGGGTTGCTAACATAGTACCTGTGCCTAAGAAGGACGGCAAAGTAAGAATGTGTGTTGATTACCGGGATCTGAACAGAGCCAGCCCGAAAGATGACTTCCCATTACCTCACATTGATGTATTGGTGGATAACACGGCTCAGTTCTCGGTATTCTCCTTCATGGATGGATTTTCAGGATATAATCAGATCAAGATGTCACCTGAAGACATGGAGAAGACAACATTCATTACACCTTGGGGCACGTTCTGTTACAAAGTGATGCCATTCGGACTGAAGAATGCTGGTGCCACATATCAACGGGCTATGGTGACATTATTCCATGATATGATCCACAAGGAAATAGAATGTTATGTGGACGATATGATCGCCAAGTCCCTTACAGAGGAAGACCACCTGGTGAATCTGCTCAAATTATTCAAGCGTCTGAGGAAATACCAACTGAAGCTGAACCCCAACAAATGCACATTCGGGGTGAGATCTGGTAAGCTGCTGGGCTTTATTGTAAGCGAGAAGGGGATTGAAGTTGACCCTGATAAAGTCAAGGCTATCCAAGAAATGCCTGCACCTAAAACTGAGAAAGAAGTTCGGGGATTCTTAGGTCGATTGAACTACATTTCAAGGTTCATATCTCACCTTACAGCAACCTGTGAACCCTTGTTCAAGCTGTTAAGAAAAGAACAGACGGTCAGGTGGAACGAAGATTGCCAGAAAGCTTTTGACAAGATCAAGGAGTACTTACAAGAACCTCCAATCCTCATGCCTCCAGTAGAAGGAAGACCTCTGATTATGTACTTGACAGTATTAGAAGAGTCGATGGGGTGTGTGCTGGGCCAGCATGACGAGTCTGGTCGAAAAGAGTATGCAATATACTACCTAAGCAAAAAGTTTACCGACTGTGAACAGCGTTATTCACTGCTCGAGAAAACTTGATGTGCTTTAGCGTGGGCTGCTCGCCGACTGAGACAGTATATGTTGACCCACACTACCTTATTAATCTCAAAAATGGATCCAGTTAAGTACATTTTCGAGAAGCCAGATCTTACCGGACGGGTTGCAAGATGGCAGATGATTCTCACAGAATACGACATACAGTACACATCTCAGAAAGCCATCAAGGGCAGTGTACTATCTGAATATCTTGCTGAGCAACCCATTGATGATTACCAGCCTATGAGGTTTGACTTCCCTGATGAAGACATCATGTTCATTAAATCAAAAGATCACGAGGAGCCTATTCACACTGAAGGGCCTGACCCGGAGGAAGAATGGACCATGATGTTTGATGGGGCTGTTAACATGAATGGCCGTGGTGTTGGTGCAGTACTCATTACACCTAAAGGAGTTCACATGCCTTTCTCGGCAAAACTCACTTTCAACTGCACTAACAACGAAGCTGAATACGAAGCTTGCATTATGGGTCTTGAGGAAGCCATTGACCTCAGGATCAAAACATTGACCGTATTCGGAGATTCAGCTTTGGTAGTCAATCAAACCAACGGGAAATGGTACACTCACCAAGATCATCTGATACCTTACAGGGATTATACAAGGAGGTTATTGACTTTCTTCACAACAGTCAAGCTTGAGTATATCCCTCGGGACGAGAATCAGTTTGCAGATGCCTTGGCTACCATTTCATCCATGGTCAAAGTTCAAACGGCCAACTTTGTACCTCAGATCTCAGTGTCCAGACTCGATAGACCAGCATATGTGTTCGCAGCGGATGTTGTAAAAGATGATAAGCCTTGGTACCATGACATTAAAAGCTTCTTGGAGGATCAAACATACCCACCTGGGGCATCTTCCAATGATAAGAAGACTTTGAGAAGGCTTGCTGGTAGTTTCTTTCTGAACACTGATGGGTCTTTATACAAAAGGAACTTTGATATGGTACTCCTCAGATGTGTTGACAAGACAGAAGCAGATCTGTTGATGCATGAAGTGCACGAAGGATCTTCTGGTACCCATGCTGGAGGGCATGCCATGGCTAAGAAGTTGTTAAGATCAGGCTATTACTGGATCACAATGGATGCAGACTGTTGTGCCTATGCCAGGAAATGTCATAAATGCCAGATCTACGCAGATAAGGTGCATGTGCCTCCCAATCCTTTGAACATAATGTCTTCACCATGGCCCTTTGCTATGTGGGGCATTGATATGATTGGCAAGATTGAGCCGACCGCTTCAAACGGCCACAGATTCATCCTGGTCGCCATTGACTATTTCACCAAGTGGGTTGAAGCAGCCTCATATGCAAATGTTACAAGACAAGTGGTAGCCAGATTTCTGAAAAGAGAAATCATCTGTCGATATGGAGTTCCCGAGCGAATCATTACTGACAATGGTTCCAATTTAAACAACAAAATGATGGCAGAACTGTGCCGGGACTTCAAGATTCAACATCACAATTCTTCTCCTTACAGGCCAAAGATGAACGGCGCTGTCGAGGCGGCAAATAAGAATATTAAGAAGATTGTGCAAAAGATGGTAGTCACATACAAAGACTGGCATGAAATGCTACCGTTTGCCTTGCATGGGTACCGCACATCAATCAGAACATCCACTGGGGCAACACCGTATCAACTTGTATATGGTATGGAAGCAGTCCTACCTGTTGAAGTTGAATTACCCTCTCTACGGGTATTAATGGATGTCAAACTGAGTGAAGCAGAATGGGTTCGGTCCCGATACGAACAACTGAGTCTGATCGAGGAGAAGAGATTGGCTGCAATCTGCCACGGGCAGTTATACCAGAAGAGAATGAAGAAAGCCTTCGATCAGAAAGTCAGGCACCGAGAGTACCAAGTGGGAGATCTTGTGCTGAAAAGAATCCTCCCTCCTCATACAGACCACAGGGGCAAATGGACTCCAAACTATGAAGGACCATTCGTTGTAAAGAAAGTTTTCTCTGGTGGAGCACTGATGCTCAGCACCATGGATGGTGAAGATTTCCCGTCCCCTGTGAATTCAGATGCAGTTAAAAAATACTTCGCATAAAATGACCCGCTGGACATAAAAACAGAATGTAAGTCCAGGCAAAAATAGGGCATCCCGGCGAGTCAAAAACAGAATAAAAGACTCGGGCAAAAGTAAGGGAAAATAAACAAAAAATGTACACCCGCTGAGTTGAAAAGCCGCATTGGACAGCTCAGGCAAAAATGGGTATCCCGATGGATTGAAAACCCGAAAGGGCGATCCATGCAAAACAAGGGAATAAGCGAACAACTGCATTCTGAATTCGTCTGTATCACTTACAACTTGGTAAGCTCCAAAGGATCAAGCTTCAATCAGAATCAACTCTCTCCAGAAAGCAAGACGAGAAGAACGTCATTGTCATACGAATCATAGCAGAAGAGGAAGCTCCTTGAAAGCGTCGCCAGCACTTGATTTCTCAATTTGTAACAATCTCCTCATTTCAGGAGATATGTTTCTTTGACTGTATCTTGCCAATTCGGGGCACATGAATTAATAAAATCAGATTTTCAGTCATGTTTCGTCTTTTACATTTATGTTTTGCAAAGAGTCGTCTGATATTTCTAAAAACACTATTGCATAAGTACAGATGCCTTTCTCTAAAAATAAAAACACATGCTTACAGGGAATATACTTACTCTCGAAAGTACTTATCTCCTATGACGGAATCCAGTAAGGGATACCTCAGGACCTTTTGTACGTTCCATTATCTTTGAAGGATTGCAGGTATCCAGAACGCAACCTGGGGCATGCAAGCTACGTCTCAGCAAGTAGGCGAATCATCATCAACTCGGTCTATCTTCCACATGGCACTAGAAGGTGCCCATTTCCCCGGCGGAGCTGCCAAATCAGCATACACTCAATCTCAGCATCCGAGATGCTCTATCCCCAGCTGAGTTGCTCCCCATTGCTTTCCCCAGCAAAGTTGCCAAATCAACAAACAGGCTTAACACTCCGGGTGTTTTCTCCCCAGCCGAGTTGCCTCTCATTACTATCCCCAGCTGAGTTACCAACAGCATTCCCCAGCTGTAGTACCAACCATTCTATCTCAGCAGAATGCAGAGATCAGGGAATCATCTCCCCACAGAATCTTCCAGCCTCTATCCAGAAGAGCAACGCATGAAGGATCACAACAGAGTACAGAAAGCTTCTGCAAACCCCAGCTGGGTTTTCTCATTTATAAAGATATGTCAATCGGTGGCACATATCCCCAAGCAGATACCTCATTAGATCTACCAGTGATCTCATACCCAGCTGGGATGTCCATTTCAAGAAGATCGACCAGAGATCTTGGCGGCAACGGGATCCGAATCCCGGATCTGTGCCCCTTTGCATAATCATGGCATCCGCATCATATTCACCCCCCCAGAGCGTAGCATTCCGTCTAATACGGAGCATTACGGCAAAAATCAAATGCATAGCATAATCATGAGTCATGTTGTGAATTGAACGCTTGTGACTAGTAACCATTCATCAGGATACAGATTACTTTCCCCATGAGTCCCCATCAGAGTCCCAGCAAAAGCAGTTGCCCTCATATTCACAAACACCCGTATATACACCTTTTGGCACCCATCCGTGTCATCTTTCCCCAGTAAAGTCGCCTGAACACCCTTTACAAACAAATCACCCTCATTACGGATACATTCTGGCACCCGTCCGTGTCATAACTCCCAGCAGGAAGCCAAAGACACCCTCTTTGCACTCACATATACATATACACACACTTTCTTGACACCCGTCCGTGTTATTTCCCCAGCACAGTCGCTTACACCTTCATCACCCATATACCTGTTAATATTATACTTTTCTCTTTTGACACTCGTCCGTGTCACTCTCCCCAGCAGTTAAAACACTCATCCATACAAATACAATACTCACTACTCATGGTACGCTTATACAGATACTCGTCCATATTTTGTATACATCACCACTCATATCCCCGCAGATTCGGCAGTAGTCCTTGTTCTTTGTTAACCAGTTGGTACTCGTCCGTACCATCATCTCAGAACATTATGTTTAGTGTTTGTTTCTACATGATACTCGTCCGTATCATAGTCTTAAGGATGCTCGTCCGCATCTTTAATCCATACACCGTGTCAAACACTTATGTCTTCTTGAGTGTAGATACTCGTCCGTGTCTACTATTCCCCAGAAGAATTCTTTCAGATGCAACACTCGTCCGTGTTCTTTGTTAACCAGTTGATACTCGTCCGTATCATCATCTCTGAACATGTGTCAGTTTGTTTCTACATGATACTCGTCCGTATCATAGTCTTAAGGATGCTCGTCCGCATCTTTAATCTATACACAATACCAAACACTTATACCTTTTTGTTTCTTGGATGTAAACGCCCGTCCGTGTTTACATTATCCCCAGTAGATCACCAACAAATTTTCTTTTTTATCTAACACTCGTCCTGAGAGCAGCCGTACCCTGCTGAGTGGTCGTCCTCCACTTCTTGATGGTCGTCCTCCATCATGCTCATCCGATGGCCGTCCCCATCGTTGATTTTAGCAGCCGTCCCCTGCTAGGTGGTCGTCCTCCACCTTTTGATGATCGTCCTTCATCACTTTATCCAATGGCCGTCCCCATTGTTGATTTTGGTTATCTAACACTCGTCCTGTGTTATGATAAACCCCGAGAGCAGCCGTACCCTGCTGAGTGGTCGTCCTCCACTTCTTGATGGTCGTCCTCCATCTTGCTCGTCCGATGGCCGTCCCCATCGTTGACCTTTTCTATCCGATGGCCGTCCCCATCGTTGATATTTTCGGCAGCCGTACCCTGCCAGGTGGTCGTCCTCCACCTTTGATGGCCGTCCCCATCATATTTCTCTTATTCCCAACAGAGCAGCCGTCCCCTACTAGGTGATCGTCCTTCACCTTTGATGGCCGTACCCCATCATCTGTTTATTTCATTCATTCTTTAACCCGATGGCCGTCCCCGTCGTGGTCCCTTTTCCTTCTTTAGCCCGATGGCCGTCCCCATCGTTGGTTACTTTACCTTTATGAACTTGATGGCCGTCCCCGTCATGTTTCATTAATCCTCAGGATTTTGCAGCTTTATCTTGATGGCCGTCCCCATCATGATATTTTATTTTCCCCAGCTAGTCGGCCGTCCCCGTCTTAGCTTTACCTTTTATCCCCAGCATGTCGGCCGTCCCCGTCATTGCTTTATACACTTTACCAGCATGTCGGCCGTCCCCGTCGTCGCTTTGCTTCACATACCACCTTACCCAGCAGTTGTCCTCTGCTCGACGGTCGTCCTCCGTCGCCCACACCTTACAATATACTTTATTTTGCTTCATTCTGTGAGTGCAAATTTTGGACTGTCTTTGGTATTCAACCACAAGTTATCTTGTTTGCCTGTTAAGCCGTCGCTTACAACCTGCACAGCTAACTCATGTTTGAATAGGGGCAGCTGTAAACACCCCACATTTGCCCTCACCCATTCACACCATGGCTTGTGATCATTTCATATGCATAAACACAACCACATCATCTCATATCTCATTTTTGATTCACTGGATAGTTTCTAAGGCATCTGCACCTAGGGTCTGTGATCTGAGCAATCCCAAAGCATCTTGAGCCATTCCAAAGGCCACCAATCAACTCAAAGGGGTCCATGTGTGTTCCTATATCATATTTCATCTCCTCAAAGTCAAAAATGCAGAGGAATCACAAGAACTAGGGTTTGAGTGGATGCAGAGCCAGGATGAACTGCACAGTTGACTGAAAATTAGGGTTTTGGTTTCAGAGGCCATAACTCCAAATTTTTTGGTCATTCTTGTTTCCATTGATCTCTATATGGTATAGGGAGTATACATATCAATTTTCATGAAGAAATTCCATGGGGAAGTCATCTGATCAAGGGTTGACTTTTCAGACAAGTCAGTGCAAAATCAGGGCATCTGAGGCCCCCAATGACCCAACCAATGGGTGACCTTCATCATTTTGAGTGTATATGGTCTTTATTTGATCATGGAAGAAGGTTGAAGTTCATAAAAATCAAGAATTTAGGGTTTTTGCAAATGTTGACTTTTTGGGCATAGTTGACTTTTCAAGAATGCATCATTTTAGGTCATTTTTCAAGCCTTGATTCTTGATCCAAAAGTGCTTCAAATGGAAAAACTTTGGTCATGAAAGTTGTAGATCTCATCTTTCCCTTTCCAAAAAGTACAAGAACATGATAAAACTCTTCTTGGATCAAAAGTTATGGCAATGCAAAGTTGGATAAAATCATTGATTTTCAAGGCATGCCCTAAGTGAGAATTTTGCAAAATCATGGATCAATGACTCTTGCAGCCTCAAATTCATCTCAAACCATTACACAAACTTTCTACAAGTCATAAAGTTCATATTGGACTAGGTATTGCTCATGTTTTATGGTTCATACAACAAGATTTCTCACATGTGAACAAAGGAGCAACAACTTGCAAAATCATTATTTCACCTCCTACCACTTGTTGCCTTGGGTGCTGAACCAAGCTAGCCTTTCCCCTCACCATGCTGCGCCAGCCCACACACTTGTACTAGCCTAGAACACAACCCATGCCTCTCTTACACAAAAGGTTGACAATTTGCAAAAGTGGCCATACCAATCAATAAAGGGCAGGTCACATCATCTGACCAATGAGATTAGTTTATGTGGATCAAATGCTGGCTAAACATAAGAAGAGGCAAGGCAGAAGCTAACCACAACACAGCATACACATTTTCACCCTCACTTGCAAAACCCTTCGAAACTGATCACACATCTCACAAACACAATAAAAAACTTCATAGATCAACTCAACTCATCTTCCTGGTCACAAAGCATCCATCACCATAGCCTAAAACCTCCAGAATCCCAAACACGATTTCTCTCCCCCATTGAACAGAACCTGCTCAAACCTTCAAACCAGCTAACACAAATCCTTTCCAAGCATTGAAAGCTTCTCAGGAGGTCAAGTGGAGTAGATTGCAAGCAAGAAACTGGCCAGAAAGTGTCAGAGATCAAAGCTCCAGTTCAGGTGAGCTTCATGAACTTTTTTTCCAGAAATCTTTTTTAAGTTCTTAAGTTGTTATTCATGCTTCCCTGATCATAAATATGTCATTGGTTTTGAAAATGGTGGAAAAATAAGGATGTAATCGTGTTCTGAAAGTCTTGCCCTAAAATTTTGTTTGTTTCGATTCATGAGTTTGAGGAAATATAAATGATGTTTGTGTTAGGGTTTTGATTCAGTGGGTTATGGGGATCATTTCTGTGTTCTTAGATTCCATTTTAGTTATGTTTTGAGAGTTTTAGAAATTTTCAGGTGGGGTTCCCACCGGAGAAGACGACCGGAGGTCTTCTCCGGCCACCTGAAAATAATTAGGGTTTTAATCCTGTAATTAAGAGAGTTTGAATCTGGTACGTTGGATCAGTGGACTTTGTTGACTTGCCGCGCGTGTGAATGGTCCAGATTCATCATTAAACCCTAACCACTAATTAATTAATTCATAATCCTGTATTAACCAAGTTTGAATTTCAGCCCTTGATCTGCGCGCGCAGTCAACAAGGCTTTCCCCAGACTCAATCCTAGCCCCTCATTTGGTTGACTTCAGTTTATTTTCATTTTTATTTCATTTTCTTTCATTTAAATTGCACAATTTATTTAAAATAGCAAAAATATCTTAAAAATTATGAAACTTTTTCTCATGAGTTTCAATAATTTTTAAGACCCAAAAATATTTTTATTTTTATTTTTTTAGCATTAAAAAGTATTTTTAAATATTTAAAAGTTTATTTTTAATTGATTAATGAAAATTAATTTATTAAAAATACTTTTAGGTATTTAAAAATCACAAAAAAATTCATGAAATGTTCTAAGACATTTAGAAACATTGTCCAACCTTCAAACCAAATTTCTTTTTTGATCTTGATGCATTTTAAGAATTTCTCATTGAATTAAATCATTTTTTATGCATTATTTTGATCATAAGTTTGAAAATTCATTTCTGCCTTTTGAAGAAGGTTGAGACATTGGTTCTTCTTGCATTGTTTTGTGTCTGGCATGTATTTTCAAGGATAAAAAGGCCATGATTTGTTCTTGCATTTTCAAATTGTTTGGCATTTGTTTTGTTAAGAACCCTAAAAAACCCTAATAACTTGCAAAAATCATAACTTGAGTTTGGTTGAGAATTGAGGGCTCCCCTTTGGGCAGTGGTTTATTATAGGTCTAGGGTTTCTTTGGGTGCCATTTTTCCATTTTTTATCTTGGGTTTGCTTCTGTTTTAGGTTTGTGTTTGATGTTTGATCCATGAACCCTAATTTGGGCTTTCATTTGCATCCCTCTTGCATTTCCTTGCATAACATGACTTGTCTTTGCATTTTGTGCATTCTTATGATTCATTTGACATCTTAAGACATGTATAAAGCATCTTTGATCATTGCATTACATATTTGCCATGTCATTTGTCCTGTATGATTCATAACTTTTCATGCTTGTTCATGCTCCTTAACTTGCATCATTTGCATTCATGATCTTGTATGAACATCCCCATTGTCTTGCCTCATGTTTGCAGCACCTCATAACATCATAATCATCATCAACATGCTTCTGGTTTTGCTTAGCATCATATCATTTCATCTCATCTTGCATTGCATTGCATTTTCTTTCTAACATTGCAGGTGGTGAGTAAACTTGAGAAGTGGATTTGCCTTCACTTCTCATAATTTTTCTTTTCATCTCTCTTGCATCCATTGCTGCATTTTTATGTGTGTTTGAGATTGAGCTTGCTCATTCTTCTTCTTCCCACTTTCTTTCTTCAAGTGACTTGACTTCTTGAATGAAGCAAGTCACTTTGCTTCTCTTGATCTTGTTCATCTGCTTCCTGGTGGCTCCTCTGAGGATTATTCTTGCAAACCTCACAAACCTTAGGATCATCCAAGCATGACAATGAATTAGGGTCTTGATTAGTCTCCCCTCATAGTTTTTTACCTTTGTGTCTCTCTTTGAGTCTTCTCCTCTCATCTCATAATCAGGGATTAAACCCTAAAGGCTTTAAGACTTTGTGATTAAGCTTATGCCTGCATCCTTCTCTTAGGATGGAGTGTATAACTTTAATCCTAAGTCTTGAACCCTTAAGGTGTTTAAATCTTTTAATTAATTCATCTAATAAATATCAAGACATCACACTTGTAACTTGGGCCTTGCATTAGGGTTCTAATTCTTCCTTGATTGGTTAAGAAGGACTAACCCTAGTGTTAATGGACAAGTCCCCCTCAATTTGTCTTACAAATCATAAAATTCACTTCATCATCATATCATTAATAAAATCCACTTAATAAAGGCTTGTTTTGTCATGGGTTTAATCCCTAATCATGGATTAAGTTGAGGAGTCTTCCTCAGCTTAAACATTCTCATCTATTATCCTTCTTTTAGGATAGTGTAATGAGTCTGTTTAATCCTTGATTATGGCTTAACCTCATTACTCAACACTAAACAAAAAAACACCAAAAACATCTAAATAATCACAAGTAGGTTAATGATCTTAACTCTACATCAAAAGGTGATTAAGTGTGAGAATCTGACTTCACACTTAAGGTATTCTCACTACCCCTAATCAGAGGGAAGATGTGATGAGTTTACTAACCCATTGGTTTAGACTTAAGCTCATTATCTTATGACAAAATCCAAAAGCAATAAAAGACTGAAAACTCAAAAAAAAAAAACAATAATCGTCTCCTCCGGGATTCTTTTCTCATCACACTCATTCACAAACGAGAACTTGCTTCTTCCGTCTAATGCAAGACAGTTAGCACCTGAGCCAGACAGGTCATACACTTGAGCATAGACAAGCAAGCAGTTCATCAGTCAATTCATCTTTCAGTCTCTTTGGGTCGAACTACGGTGTTCTGACTTCCTCATTGCACGAGAGGATACGTAGGCATAACTTAACAGTTATCGAACAAAAGTCTCTGTATATTCCCCCTCTTTCCAGCTTCATTCTCTTAGCCTCATGATCATGAGCATACTCTTTCCTTACACTGACACTTCATATTGCACTTCACACTTCTTTACATTGACACCTGTACATTCTTTTCCAGCTATTTTACACACAGATTGCACTAACACTACCCCTTTAAAACACAAATCTTTTAAGCGTGGATCCCGTCGAGTACGACGGACAATCTGGGTGCTAATACCTTCCCAGGTTGTAACCAACCCCCTTTCTCAGTCTCTCTGGTTCGCAAACCGTCTTATCCATCTCTTTCTAGGCCTATGCAGCATTGCCTTTCCTCCGGGATAAAAATGCCTAGCTGGCGACTCTTTTCATCTCCAGTGAGTTCACGGCCGTGTGTTCTCACTGTTCCCTTCGCCGACCGTTCGCGTCTGTACCTTCATATGATCCATTTTCATTTGTCGGGAGCGACAGCTTGGCGACTCTGCTGGGGACTTATACTGCAACCAGGGCTTCTGGTTCTTTTTGTGGGTTCCTCCTAGCGCTTGTTTGATTTGTGTTTACTGGGGTGTTATGTGCTTGTTTGTGCTTGTATTTATTTTTGTTTATTGCTTTATGTACAGTTACTTTACTGCTTTCTTTATTGCATTTATATATATCATACTGTCATTGTTGCTGGCTGGATCTGGTTTCTTGTTACTTCAATAAAGAATCAAATCCAAGTGACAAAGAAGAAACACAACTTTCACATGCAGGAAATAGTGACTCTTATGAGGTGTTAATAATGGTCAATACATATTTGGCCCAAGATAAAGTTAATATCACTGGACATATAACTCCACACACAAGAGGGGTGAGTTGTGGGTTTCATTAAAAATTGAGTGAGAAAATATTTTAAGATTATTTTCAAAATTTAAATTCATATCAAAAGGATCTTAGAAATTAACAACAGAAATAAAATGTGGAAAATAGATAATTAAGGGATGGGGAGATAACATGAAGAATTACAATGGTTCGGTCCAAAATAAGAATTAATCATCTCCCAAATATTTGTTCTTGAGAGTGTCTAATAAACATAAGAATTTTTAGTAAGTTGAACTCTCAAACACCCTAATATTAGAAAAATAAAGTTTCTGGCTAACTTTCAACAAAACAGAGAACAAAGAAAGAAATGTCTACCTTTCAAACACCCTAATATTAATGAGTTGATTGGCCTAAAAATAATTGTTTAGAAGGTTTTAAAATGGAAGAAAATATATCTAGTCATTTTAGTTCATTAAAACACTGTCTTAAACGATTAAGGACAATTTTCACACTAACCCAAGGTAATTGTCCATACAGCGCGCATCTCTGCTATGACTCTGGATAATTACCAGAGTTGTTATATGTCAAAGTTGTTGCATGTCAAAGTTTTTGCTTGCCTCTTCACCATATTATAAGGGATGAAGAGGTTGATAGCAAGTTGATTGTTGAATATAAAGGTGGTTATGGTCAATTTGATTATGGCCCCAGGTGGGCGACAATTGTACCGACTGAAAAAGTACAATGAAAGTAGCCTTGTATTTGGACGGTAGTTTGTGGTGTTTAGGGTTGTAGATAGTGTTTAGATCTAGCTCATGCATAGTATAACACTCTTCTAACACCACAATAAATTTCACAATAAAAACTCATCCTAATAAAACAACAAATAATCATTCATCAAACCTCAAGACCTTTTGGTCAATGTCAACAATAATCATTCAACTTAATTCAGCACATAAAAACGCATCCTAATAAAACAACAAATAATCACATAAGTGTTATATCCCTAGATGTTACATCTACTAGAGCAATACACCAGACACGCTACAAGATCAAACTAAACAACTTCCATCTAAAACTTCACGCAACGCGGGCTCATCTCGGATATCTGTGTGTTACCCATGTAGATGTAACATTCAAATAGGCATGGTGAGTAATCACAATTCATTATAAAAGATGCAGGAAATTGACAAAAGGAAATTCATACATCATCATTTACCAATTATTATACTCACTCATTTATATCATAGTAACATATACACATCTTCTTCATAAAATCATCAAATCAACTTTCATCACCAAAACATCACTTAAGTCACAACATTATTAAACATCATTTAACATGCAATTATGTAATGCCACTTAGTATGAAATGCAACATCATCAGAAACATGCATGTGGTACCAATCAACATCAGTTGACACTGGGTCATTAACCCTCCACAAGGGAGCACAACATAATCAATTAAATCCACACAATGGGATTGAAGCCAACACTGGACCAAAGTCCCAACATCATCACTGGACCGAAATCTTAACATATTATGCCATGAATGTATGATGAAACAACATCTTCATCATAATCAACATAAGTCATCAAGTTTGCATCATCATTCATGTAATTATTCATAATAACATCCTTCACATAATCATCAACACATAATCACCAATATATAATTATCAACACATAATCGTCCTCTTATAATCATCAACACATAATCACCAACACATAATTATCAACACATAATCGTCATCACCAAATCATTATCTTATAGCATGTAGATATATATATATATATATATATATATATATATATATATGAACATGTGCTTCATCAAAACATCAATAACATTACAGTTGCATCATCAATAACAACACAGTAGCATTGTAGCGACAACATGCAAGTTTCATCATTCATAACAAAACATCACTAGCAAAACATACAATTACACACATTCCAACATTAATGCATATCATCTAAATTATTTCCAGCAACATAAAACTATTTTTAAATTAAAGTACATTATCTCACGCGGCTTTAAACGACGCGCGAATCGGACTCCCGAAACTAAAAGTTATGAATTTTCAATGTTTTTCAACAAAAACCAACACTGACACCATAAAGCCTCATTACAACTAGTTAATTTTATTTTCAGGACTTGAAACCATTTTTATAAAAAATGACACTATATTAGCTTTCCACAGGTTTGAACGGCGCGTCAAACGGATACACGGTTTGAAAGTTATGAATTTTCCAAGTATTCCAAAAACCTCCCATTTTTCCTACGGTTCAATTTTATGCCGCTCCAAAATCTCATCAATCCATCATGAAATCATATACAACCACAATCCATCAATTTATGCAACGCAAACATCATTCCAAATCAAAAATACTCCTTAATTTCATCACTTTCTACTTAATTCATCAAGAACTCATCATAGGATTCTCATAAACCCTCGAACCCCAAACCATTCACATACAATCTAAATTCTTATATCAATTATGATGAAAGGTAATATTCTTCATACCTTAGATGTCAAATCCTGAATTCTCTTTTCTTGAGATCTTCCTTAAACCTCTTTGTAGTCTTCCTTCTTTCGTTCCTTAGAGCACTTCTCCCAAAACACAATCGATCAATGAATTCCCCAAAAATCCAATTTTATGTTTTTCCTCTCTTACCCCTTTAGACTTCAATATGTTATTTTGTTTTTATCGTCCCTAATTTCATCCATAATTACCGCTTTATCCTTAATGTTTCTTCTATTATTTTAAATAATAATAATAATTCTTCCACCTAATATTTATTTAAATTAATATTCTCTTAGTATTATTTTAAATATATATTAACTAACATAATCTAATTAGTTTTACTCATCACACCATTAATCTCTATACTTTTGATCATATACCCCTACTAAGTCCACCTCCAAGCCTATTTTTCCTTATTTTTCTCACTTAACTCCTTATTTTCCTCCCATATTCATTTACTACTTAAATCCGATTTTTAATTAATAAAATAATATTAATAATACTAATACTAATATTAATAATAATACTAACATTATTAATAATAAAAATAATAATAATAATAATAATAATAATAATCCAAATAATAATTCTTGATAATCACTTAATTTATCCAATCACGCAACTTTCATCATAAAAACATCTTGCACCATAATATATTGTCAATTTCACCGATAAATCTCAATATTTATTATAGACCAATTAAATAATTATCCTAATTATTTTTAGGGTGTTATAACTCTCTTGCACTTTTAAAAAAATTTGTCCTCGAAAATTACCTGATGTAACCAACTCTGGATACGAATTTCGCATCCTTCTTTCTGACTCCCACCTCATAACCATACAATCCAACTTTATACAATACTATTGAGTTATGAACACACCAATCCACTTCAATATTGTATCGTCACCCTAGTATTTCATTCGTTCTTTAATAAGAGCACAACGAGATCGTTACCACATCTATCGGTAACACTCCTTTAATTTCTTTTCATGGTAAAAAGTTATTTGCACACGTATTCTTGTCGTTAGAACAGAGACAGCGGCACGGTTTAAGAACGTAGAGTTCCATGACACTAGCATATGCTTATTTTCTTTTTATGCAATCACATTTTCACAAGAACATCAACATAACCATACTATCGAAGACATTGTCATCCAACAATAGTAACACGAGTAGTATATTCACACCCATCACTTCTATTCGGGAGTGCCCGATGATCCGTAGAACATCACGCTTCAGCTGCGTACTATAATTATTCCACCTTTAAGTCGTTATCCTCACTATGATTTTCATTATTTATCAGCCCCACAAGTCTCACATCTAGTCTTGGAACCTCTTTAATATTCACCAGAAAATCCTTGTTCATTTTCCATCTCTTCAGCTTTTTACTCTGCGGCGTTATCTCGCATACTAACTCAAAATTCTAAACTATCCCATAGATCTCAACTCTTTCTTAGTCACTTCCATTAGGTTCACATGAAATAGTGAACGACTATCTCCTCGATAGAATCCCAATTTAATGCACACACTATCAAGCTGGAAAGACAAGTCCATCACATTCAACAAGATCCCCTCTACTATCAACAAGAGATTAAGGGTGATCGGTTCCTTAATTTGTCAATAGGTAATCGACAACCATGATGAAGCATAAAATATTGTTACTAAACTATAATAGTGTTTCCTCTCAAATTCATTCTCCAAATCACTCGAAATAACATGGTCCAATAATATCTTTTGAGGTTTATAAATGCTTCCAAAATTTCCTCATCATCCCCTCTCGTCTATGAGACCTCGTCGCCTAGATAATATACAATTTATTTCATACTCACTTAGCACTACTAAATTGTTAATTATTCTTCAACTCCAGATTTGTTAAAATATCTAATACATCCTAATTCATGTCATTCTTGATGACGCCCTTATCCATGTACAGGACTCACATATTTTCACATTTGAATCTTATTCTAATCATATCCTTGATAATAACATTTCTACATACGATTGATGATAGAAACTCTTCCAGTCTTTTCTACCATACGCCAACACTTTTCAAACACAAGTATAATTTCAACCCCTCCAAGACTTACAAACATTTTTCTTATTTTCCTTCTTTTCAACCTTGCCAATGGTACATAAATGCCCAAAATCCATTACATACTCTTCTACACACACTTATAGTACAACATGATTGCTAAATATTCTCCCAATACCGGAACTACTACTACCTCAAGTACAATCTAAATCAATTCGCTCCAATTGAAGCATTTATCCAAGTAAGGAACTTTACCAACACCAACAAATTCTTCGTCATTGCTTTAATCTCATAACATCGAAGATCTGTATAGTTTCACATTTGGGTCTCATTCAATTCACAATCTCAATAGTATTATCTCATTATTTGGTTGGTGATAGAAACTTTCTAAAATTTTCCCGACATATTCCGACACCATATCATCAATTACACACAATTCACTTTACTATTTAACCTTCCTCAAAGACATCTATATATTAATAATTTTCCCATTTACATATATTGCATATCTAAGTGCATCCTTTGATACCTTCACCTCTTTCTTTTTAACGAGTGTCTTACACTTGTCATTATTTTACTCATTTTCCTGCAAGAAATATTCAACTTTAAATACAATGATACCCTTCAATATAGACCTCCCTTACGCAAAACTATATTCCAGAATGAAGGTAATTTCATGTAGATTCCATAACTTCAAGAATCGCTTAAATTCGAGTTACGAGTAACAAGTTATCGTCCTTGCAATGGAGTTTGGTCAAGAAATCCCGTATACAAACTTCCACCAAAATCAGCACCAGACCCCAACATTCAAACGCCTTTTTCTCCCTCTTCACAAACATGCTGGAGGAAAACTTTATATGTAAACTGTAAGGAATTTTGTAAGCTTTCCAAAAAAAGTACAAAATCACTTCCATCCAATTCACAAGAAAAATGTTATGCCCTTATTACTGAAGGTTGTTCCATAATTGCAAAAATAAAACCGAAATTAATGAACATGAGTTCTACCTCTCTATCTTGGACCTAAGATCCTCCAAAAGTCATCGATTTTTACCCAATTATGAAACTAATCTGACATCAATCCAATTATACTAAGTACATACCAGTCTATCCATTGATCTATCAAATTGTTAATTTCTTTGGAGTCGATCATTGTCCTCAATCATCTCCTTAACCCATCGTCAATAGTTCACGCACATCTCATATAATCAATATCACATACATGCACTCTTATATTCAGCATTGCCTTGAACCAACTCCTTACACCAGAAGCGTCTTCGGGGAATAAACTTCTCCCCATTTATTTTAAACTAACTCCTGGAGACAAACAGTTAGAAAACCAACAAGCACATACCGACAGTGTTTCACACACATGTCGCGCAGTAGGGAATAGACAGCATTAGACAACTTGACCGAATGTACTGAATTGCTCTGATACCACTAATATAACACACTTCTAACCCATAATAAATTTCACAATAATTAACTCGAATAAACCAGAGTACTTCATAAAAGGTGTCACATTTTTTCTCTTAAACATCATGATAAAAATATCAAGCTCCGTAACACGATTTTCAAAAAAAAAATTATAATAATAGTACTTGCTCTTGAAAATATCTATAACTAAATTCAAAACATCGCAGCGGAATCAAAATTCAAAATATCTTATTTTATTTCATCAAACCTCAAGACCTTTTGGTCAATGTCAACAATAATCATTCAACTTAATTCAGCACATAAAAACTCATCCTAATAAAACAACAAACAATCATATAAGTGTTAGATTTCCCCCCGGTGTTACATCTACCAGAGCAATACACCAAACACTCTACAAGATCGAACTAAACAACTTTTATCTAGGACTTCATGCGTCGCGAGCTCATCTCGGATATTTGTGTGTTACCCACGTAGAGGTAACATTCAAACAGGCAGGGTGAGTAATCACAATTCATTATAAAATATGCAGGAAAATGACAAAAGGAAATTCATACATCGTCACTTACCAATTATTATACTCATGCCTTTATATCATAGTAACATATACACACCTTCTTTATAAAATCATCAAATCAACTTTCATCACCAAAACATCACTTAAGTCACAACATCATCAAACAACATTTAACACGCAATTATTCAATGTCACTTAGTATGAAATGCAACATCATAAGAAACATGCATGTGGTACCAATCAACATAAATGGAAATTGGGTCATTAACCCTCCACAAGGAAGCACAACATAATCACCTCAATCCACACAATGGGATTGAAGTCAACACTAGACCAAAGTCCCAACATCATCACTGGACCGAAATCCTAACATATTATGCCATGAATGTATGATGAAACAACATCTTCATCATAATCAATTATTATACATCATCATTTACCAATTATTATACTCACGTATTTATATCATAGTAACATATACACATCTTCTTCATAAAATCATCAAATCAACTTTCATCACCAAAACATCACTTAAGTCACAACATCATCAAACAGCATTTAACACGCAATTATTCAATGTCACGTAGTATGAAATGCAACATCATAGGAAACATGCATGTGGTATCAATCAACATAAATGGACATTGGGTCATTAACCCTCCACAAGGAAGCACAACATAATCACTTTAATCCAGACAATGGGATTGAAGCCAACACTAGACCAAAGTCCCAACATCATCACTTGACCAAAATCCTAACATATTATGCCATGAATGTATGATGAAACAACATCTTCATCGTAATCAATTATTATACATCATCATTTACCAATTATTATACTAACACCTTTATATCATAGTAACATATACACATCTTCTTCATAAAATCATCAAATCAACTTTTATCACCAAAACATCACTTAAGTCACAATATCATCAAACAACATGTAACACGTCATTATTCAATGCCACTTAGAATGAAATGCAACATCATAGGAAACATGCATGTGGTACCAATCAACATAAATGGACAATGGGTCATTAACCCTCCACAAGGAAGCACAACATAATCACTTCAATTCACACAATGGGATTGAAGCCAACACTAGACCAAAGTCCCAACATCTGTTGGAAATAATGAAATATTATTTCTATTAAGTTGTTCCAATCATGACAAAGTGGGTTATAGTTAATTGGCAATAAATGCTTCACATAAGTCCCACATTGGAAGTGGAGTAAAATTAAATAGCATTTATAAGACCCTTGGAACAATGTACTTTCCAAAGGAGCCAAAGAGGATAAAGTGCCACATAGTCATATGTGGTGGTCCCAAGCATTATGTCACTTGTCTCATACAAAACACCCCTCGCCGGTGTCGCCACCGGCGACACTGGCTCCGACTCCGGAACCGGATCCGAGGGCGTGGGCGTAGAGGCGCTAGTGGCGGCTTGTAGACGGCACTTGAGCACTTAGGCACGACGCATCGGAGCAATCGGGCTATTTCACCAGTCTTGTGCAGTTTCGAGAAAAGGCTGACTTATCCTGGGTATTCAGGCCGTTCCAACTCTAAGACAATTTGAGAGTGTGCTTGAAATACTTTTAAGGAAAGTGATTTCGTTCGCGATTCAGTCTGGATCCATTCGACCTTGAAGAATTATCTAACAATCTTAAAAGTATTTGTATCATGGATTCCGACGCTGTTGTTTCAAGCATCAAAGTTATGAATCAGGATCTTGTTAAATTGCATCGCTTCGATGGAAACAATTTTACCAGATGGCAAGACAAGATGACATTCCTGCTTACTGCACTCAAGGTTCACTATGTCTTGAATCCTGATCTGACACCAATTCCAGAACCAACTGAAGATGATTCTGACCAACTCAAGAAGGAGCGCATGCTGCGAAAGGAGGACGAATTACTATGCCGTGGACACATTCTGAACACACTGTCTGACCGTCTATACGACCTATACACGGACAATCCGTCGGCTAGAGACATATGGAATTCGCTGGAGTTTAAATTCAAAGCCGAAGAAGAAGGTACGAAGAAGTTCTTAATTTCCAAATACTTTGATTTTAAATTTATAGATTCTAAGCCCATACTTCCCCAAGTGCACGAATTGCAAGTCCTGGTGAACAAAATCAAAGCGGTGAAAATAGACATTCCTGAAACTTTTCAAGTTGGTGCTATCATTGCTAAGTTACCAGCTTCGTGGAAAGGCTATAAAAAGAAACTGTTGCACAGTTCTGATGATTTTTCATTGGAGAAAATCCAGAAACATCTTCGAATCGAGGAGGAATCGAAGGAGAGGGAAAAATCAGAATCTGCGGGTCTTTCCAAAGCCAATGTTGTGTCCAACAAGGAAAAGAAAAAACATGATGTCAAGAAAAGTCATCTCGCACCAAAAAGGGAACATACCAAGTTCAAGAATTCTGGTGGTCCGAAGGGTCCTAAAAATGGATGCTTTGTATGTGGAAAACCTGGACACTATGCTCGAGATTGCAGGAACAATAAAGCAAAAAACGAGATCAATGCAGTTAATGCTAATGATGATATAATTGCTACTGTGAGAGAAATTATGGCAATCAAAGGCAAAGTCCAAGGCTGGTGGTATGATACGTGTGCCACGGTTCATGTCTCATATGACAGGGCTGCATTCAAAACATATTCTGAGACAAATGATGGACAAGAAGTACAAATGGGAAATGAAGTACGATCTAAAGTTGTTGGAACCGGAACGGTCGAACTCAACTTCACTTCTGGAAAGAAAGTTACTCTTGTCAATGTACTTCATGTCCCAGACATGAATAGGAATCTTGTTAGTGGGGATTTATTGGGAAAACCGGGTATTAAATCTGTGTATGAATCGGGCAAACTTATTTTAACCCATAATGGTGTATTTGTTGGAAAAGGATATTCCGCTGAAGGAATGATCAAACTATGTATCACCAATAATATGATTAATGAAATTTCTAATTCTGCTTACATGCTTGATTCAGTTACTTTATGGCACAATAGATTAGCACATATTAGTATTAGTTCAATGAAGAGACTAATAAAATTTGGCTTGATATCATGTAATATCAAAAATTTCAATAAATGTGAATTATGTGTTAAATCAAAGATGATTAAGAAACCTTTCAAAAGTGTTGAAAGAAATACAAATCTGCTTGATCTTGTACATTCAGATTTGTGCGAATTTAATGGCATGTTGACCCGTGGGGGAAATAGATATTTCATTACATTCATTGATGATTGTTCTAGATACACATATGTATATCTCTTAAAGCATAAAGATGAAGCTTTTAATGCCTTTAAAATTTATAAAGCAGAAGTGGAAAATCAATTAAGTAGAAGTATAAAAGTCCTTAGGAGTGATAGGGGCGGTGAATACTTTTCTACTGAATTTGATGCATTTTGTGAAGAACACGGTATAATACATGAATGTTCGGCGCCTAGAACACCACAACAAAATGGCATAGCCGAAAGGAAAAATCGAACATATCAAGAAATGATGAATGCCATGTTAATGCATTCTGAACTACCTTTCAATTTGTGGGGTGAAGCCTTATTATCCGCTTGTCACATAATTAATAGAATTCCTTTAAAGAAAACTGGAATTTCTCCATATGAGGTATGGAAAGACATGACACCAAATATTGGCTATTTTAAGGTGTGGGGGTGTGTGGCATACTACAAAAACATGGATCCTAAGAGAACCAAGTTGGGTCCTCGAGGGATAAGATGTGCCTTTGTAGGATATGCACAAAATAGCAAAGCATATAGACTTTTAAATTTAGAGTCTAATGTTATTGTTGAATCTCGGGATGTAGAATTCTTTGAAAATCTTATCACTAAGGATAAAAATTTAGAGTCGGCCATAAATAAAGAATCTTGTGAAGAAGATTCTTCTCGGATTGTAGAAATACAACCTGAAGGCACTTCTCGAATCATTGAATCACAACCTGAACCTAGGATAAGCAAAAGAGTCCGGAAAACAAAGAACCTAGGACCAGACGAAATCGATTCTCAATCCATTTCATTTTATCTGGTTGAAGGGAATAATACAAAGTTTATTAAAAGCATTCCGGTAATTCTTCAAGTCGGGGAAGATCCTAAAACTTATAAGGAAGCAATAGCTTCAAGAGACTCCTCTTTTTGGAAAGATGTTATCCGAGATGAAATGGATTCAATTATGTCCAACCACACTTGGGAACTTGTTGATTTACCAAAGGGATCAAGACCCATTGGATGCAAGTGGGTGTTTAAAAATAAATATCATAGTGATGGTACATTAAACACTTATAAAGCAAGATTAGTGGCAAAAGGATTTAGACAAAAGGAAGGTATAGATTATTTTGACACTTATGCACCTGTAGCAAGAACAACCACTATAAGGTTGTTATTTGCTTTAGCATCTTTGAATGATCTGATTGTTCATCAAATGGATGTTAAGACAGCGTTCCTAAACGGAGATCTCGATGAGGAAATCTACATGGAACAACCAGAAGGATACGTCCTTCCTGGAAATGAGCGAAAGGTGTGCAAACTTGTCAAATCTCTATATGGCTTAAAACAAGCACCAAAACAATGGCATCAAAAGTTTGATTCTACAATAATGTCAAATGGATTTATTCCTAATTCTTGTGACAAGTGTTTATATACAAAAGTGAATAATAACACTGTAATATTCTTGTGTCTTTATGTTGATGACATGCTAATAATTAGTAACAAACTTAATGGAATTTTAGAAACAAAAAGGTTTCTAACTTCCACTTTCAAGATGAAAGATCTTGGACTTGTTGACACAATTTTAGGAATAAAAGTTAAGCGAAATAGTGGGGGTTATGAACTTAACCAAACACATTATATTGAGAAAATGCTTGATAAGTTCAAACACCTGAAATTTAAGGAAGTCACTACTCCATTTGATCATGTAATCAAACTTGAAAAGAATGATGGAAGAGCAGTGGCTCAATTAGAATATGCAAGTGCGATTGGCTGTCTTATGTACTTAATGCAATGTACCAGACCCGATATATCGTTTGCAGTTAGTAAAATGAGTAGATTTACTAGTAATCCAAGTAATGAACATTGGAAGGCAATCACGAGGATATTTGGTTATTTGTTGAAAACCAAAGATCTTGGCCTTCATTATGGTAGGTTTCCTGCTATATTAGAAGGATATACTGATGCGAGTTGGATCTCTAATGTGGGAGATCATAAATCTACAACTAGGTGGATATTTACCCTAGCTGGAGGAGCAATTTCTTGGAAGAGCAAGAAACAAACATGCATCACTCTTTCGACCATGGAATCAGAGTTCGTGGCTCTCGCTTCCGCTGGTCAAGAGGCAGAGTGGTTAAGGGATTTTCTTTTGGAAGTTCCTTTGGCTAAAGACAATGTTTCAAAAGTGATGATACACTGCGATAGTCAGGCCACTTTGGTAAGAGCATTTAGCGAAGTGTATAATGGAAAGTCTAGGCATATAGGACTTAGACATTCGTTCGTGAGAAAATTGATTAAGGATGGAATCATTTCACTCACGTATATACGAACAAACTATAATTTGGCTGATCCGTTTACTAAGCCACTGGCCAGAGACTTAGTAAAAACAACCTCGAGAGGTATGGGGTTGAAACTCCTTGAGTAAGAGTACCGACAACGACGGTAACCCAATCCTAAGTTAACAGAACATTAACTTTAAGATTTTCAATGGGTAATAACAAGTCGTTGATTTGGATAATTGTCTAACATTTCGTGATTATGTTGACCTTGGAAATGAGGGTTGAGTTTTATTTTAAACTCTTAATGAAGTTCAATACCGAGGGTACGTATCTATTGGAAACAGATACAATATGAACTTCACCTATGTGAATTCTGAGATGGTGCCGTCTCAAAGTGAGAGTTGGAGTTTCTCTCATAAAAATTCATGAAACAGGATAGCACATGGCCATAAATAAGTGCTAAGCGAGTTATGCAGAGGAAGAATCTTTAAGGAGTGTGTGTAAGGTAACACCGGTCTATTCATATGGATTCATGGTTTAAAAGCATTGCTACCTAATATTCCGATTAAACTTTGTGTTATCCTTACTAAGGTTAAGTTTAAAATCGAAAGATACTTAACTGTACTAACACTTCTTATGTCTTATTTCTGGAATTATTATTTTGTCATTATTAGAACAAGTGGGGGATTGTTGGAAATAATGAAATATTATTTCTATTAAGTTGTTCCAATCATGACAAAGTGGGTTATAGTTAATTGGCAATAAATGCTTCACATAAGTCCCACATTGGAAGTGGAGTAAAATTAAATAGCATTTATAAGACCCTTGGAACAATGTACTTTCCAAAGGAGCCAAAGAGGATAAAGTGCTACATAGTCATATGTGGTGGTCCCAAGCATTATGTCACTTGTCTCATACAAAACACCCCTCGCCGGTGTCGCCACCGGCGACACCGGCTCCGGCTCCGGAACCGGATCCGAGGGCGTGGGCGTAGAGGCGCTAGTGGCGGCTTGTAGACGGCACTTGAGCACTTGGGCTATTCGCGGTGTTAATGAGGCGGCGCCGGTGGCGCTCCGGCCGCCTCCAGCCTTCGGCCGGGATACTGCGAATTTGTTTTAATTATAGCTCCAGATTTTATTCGTTGCCTAGAGTTTGAATTTGAAGTACATGACATTTCATGAAGTGGTGCATGACATTTTATTTGAACCATTGCAAATGTTCATTAGAGAGTGTTGTTTCATGAAGAGTTGCAAACTTCTGAAACGACAAATGCATGGCTATAAATATATGATTGTTACTTCGAAATTTATCACTCCAAAAATCTGATATCCTCTTCTATATAATTCCAAACGTTTTCCTTGCATTCGAATCTTCACCAGTCTTGTGCAGTTTCGAGAAAAGGCTGACTTATCCTGGGTATTCAGGCTGTTCCAACTCTAAGACAATTTGAGAGTGTGCTTGAAATACTTTTAAGGAAAGTGATTTCGTTCGCGATTCAGTCTGGATCCATTCGACCTTGAAGAATTATCTAACAACATCATCACTAGACCAAAATCCTAACATATTATGCCATGAATGTATAATGAAACAACATCTTCATCATAATCAACATAAGTCATCAAGTTTTCATCATCATTCATGTAATTATTCATAATAACATCCTTCACATAATCATCAGCATATAATCACCAATACATAATTATCAACACACAATCGTCCTTTTATACTCATCAACACATAATCATCAACACATAATCACCAACACATAATCGTCATCACCAAATCATTATCATATAGCATATATATATATATATATATATATATATATATATATATATATATATATATATATATATATATATATATATATATATATATATATATATATATATATATATATATATATATATATATATATATGAATATGTGCATCATTAAAACATCAATAACATTACAGTTGCATTATCAATAACAATACAGTAGCATTGTAGCGACAACACGCAAGTTTCATCATTCATAACAAAACATCACTAGCAAAACATACAATTACACACATTCCAACATTAATGCATATCATCTAAATTATTTCCAGCAACATAAAACTATTTTTAAATTAAAGTACATTATCTCACGTGGCTACAAACGAAGCACGAATCGGACTCCCGAACTTATATTATGAATTTTCAAAGTTTTTCAACAAACACAAACACTGACATCTTACATTGACACCATAATGTCTCATTACACACTAGTTAATTTTATTTCCAGGACTTTAAATCATTTTTATATGAAATTACACTATATTAGCTTTCCATGAGTTCAAACGGCACGTTAATACACGGTTTGAAAGTTATGAATTTTTCAAGTTTTCCAAAAATCTCTGATTTTCCCTACGGGTTCAATTCTATACAGCTCCAAAACCCCATCAAACCATCATGAAATTATATACAACCACAACGCATTAATTTATGCAACGTATACATCATTCCAAATCAAAAAGATGTCTTAATTTCATCACTTTCTATCTAATTCATCAAGAACTCATCGTAGGATTCCCATAAACCCTTGAACCCCAAATTATTCACATACAATCTAAAACCTTATATCAATTATAATGAAAGGTAATATTCCTCATACCTTAGATGTCAAACCCTGAATTCTCTTTTCTTTAGATCTTCTTGAAACCTTGCGTCGTAGTCTTCCTTCCTCCGTTCGTCAAAGCACTTCTCCCAAAACACAATTTATCAAAAGAATTCCCCAAAAATTCAATTTTATGTTTTCCCTCTCTTACCTCTTTAGGCCTTAATATGTTATTCCGTTTTTATCCTCCCTAATTTCATCCATAATTATCGTTTTATCATTAATGTTTCTTCTATTATTTTGAATAATAATAATAATTCTTCCACCCAATATTTATTTAAATTAATATTCTCCAAATATTATAATTAAATATATATTAACTAACATAATCTAATTAGGTTTAATCATCACACCACTAATCTCTACACTTTTGATCATACGCCCCTACTAAGTTCATCTCCAAACCTATTTTTCCTTATTTTTCTCACTTAACTCCTTATTAACCTCCCATATCCATCTACTACTTAAATTCGATTTTTAATTAATAAAATTATATTAATAATACTAATATTAATAATAATAACTAACATTATTGATAATAATAAATAATAATAATAATAATAATAATCCAAATAATAATTTCTCATAATCACTTAATTCATCCAATCACGCAACTCTCATCATAAAAACATCTTGCACCATAATATCTTGGCAAGTTCACCGATAAATCTCAATATTTATTATAGACCAATTAAATAATTATCCTAATTATTTTTGGGGTGTTACACATAGTGGTAAGGAGCTCTGTATACGTGTTTTTTGGGTGAATGACTTCATCATCTCCTAACCCTAAGGATGTTTAGACATGGCAACGGGGCGGTGATTTGTTGTCGCACATGGGTAAAAAATGAGTAAATAAAGTGTACAATAAGGAAGCGACACTCGAGTTGTATCGTAAGGACTCTAAGTTAATTTAACCAAAGGAAAGAAATAAAAGGGGGATTTTAGGTTATCGAACAATTGAAAATAAAGAAAACAATAATAATTATGGTTAACAAATTAATCTACTGGTTCAGTAATTTCAGATTTATCATCGGTTATTATAACACCAATTCCTTAAGAAGATTCAATTCCTATTTAATTATAGCATCGATTAACTAGCCTGATCAAAACTATGTGAATCATATTCCTATTTTCCGCATTAAGGGTGATGGCTATAGATCGGTCGAAGTTAACAAATAAGTTAAGTTAACACAAGAAGTTAATGAACATGTATCGATCAAATTTAATCAATATTATTATATGAAACTCGAATTAAGCAAACAAGAATACACAAAACATGATTAAAAGGAATTGAATAAAAACTGATAATATAATAACCTCATAGTCTTGATGAAATTTTGAAATAGTGGATTAACCTTGGAGTTTAGTCGGCCATGAAATTCTGACAAGCAGATACCAGATAGCGAGACAAATATCACAACACTTGGATCAACACAGTTTGATCTAGGGGTGGCAAAACGAGTCGTGGCCCGTCGGGTTGGCCGCGCACCCTCAATAATATGGCGGGTTGGTTTGGGATTTTGGGACCGCCACCCGCTAAAGACCGTCACCCACCAAAGCCCGTCCCGCCAAAACCCGCCGTACCTATAAAATAAACATTTTTAAGGTATCTTCCAAAAAATCAATACTAAAATTGATTACATAACTTGTTTCAAATCATAAATCAATTCAGTTTCACCTTCCAAATAACCAATTTAAGCTTTCTGAATGTTGGTTTAATGTTTTTTTATTGAAATGTAAAAAAAAAAAAAACATCTAATTTATTTAAAAAATAAAAAATATATATTAAAAAAAGAAGGCAGACAAGCCCGCCACCCGCCAACCCGCCATCTTGGCAGGGTGGGCTAGACTTTTATGCCCATTTCAACTTGGCGGGCATGCCAGCCCCGCTCTTTTTTTGGCGGGCATTAGGCGGGGCGGGGTGGGCGGGGCAGGCGTCCCATTTTGCCACCCCTAGTTTGATCACACGAGTAAATTTGCAGAAACTTAATTGGCAGAAAGATAATATAACACCAGTAATTGTTAACTCAATTCAGTGCAACTCACCCACATCTGGGGGCAACCAAGCCATGAAGGAAAATCACTATGATAGTATTAGTTCAAAGTTAAACTCCTTTATTTACAACTTTTCGCCTAATCACTACCTTGTGCAACTTCTACCTATAAACCCCTTTAGATATGAGATCCCAGTACTTCCTAACAATCGCAAACCAGTGACAATACCTCAAGGAACCCAAAAGAAGAAGAACACTCTTCCAACTAAAATACTTGGTTTTGCTTAAAAGCTTCAACCAAGAACAAACACTCTTTCTTAAAAGCTTTAGAGTGAATCATTAACAATGAACAATCAGTCAACTCAATGCATCAGACCTGCTACAAGAGTAACATACAAACAAAAACACTAAACCCTAAAAACCCACCAAGACACGATTAATCTCAATTCTCTCAAATTCTCTAATGTCCAAGTTGCTATAGGTTTAGCTCCTTTTTATAAATAGCCTTCAGACCTCGTGGGATTGGGCTTCTTGAAACACAAAAACATCAGGAATCAACTTCCAATCATTAGCATAATTTCCTACACAATAATAAGCATAAAATACAAAGTTTTTTAAAAAGGTTCAAAGATACTTTTTTTCGAAAACCAACACCATATGTCAAGATAAAAGTTCTCAAAATATCCCTCTTTGGATAACACAAACCTGTGAATTAAATCACACTCAAAACACATACTAAAATACCAAAACAGACATGCCCTAAATTTTTGGTATAACATGTCATGGAACATGTCACAACATCATGTTAACCATGATGTTTGACTCTCATGGCAGAACATATGGCTTAACATCTTGTTGTCGGCATGTTTTACCCAAATGTTTTCAATCCAAAAACCGCAAAACTTACAGACCATGTAATCCAAATGCTCTCATTAATTCCTAAAAAGTGTCTTCTTTTTCCCTAATATCGAGTTTAACTTAAATAATAAAGAAAATTAAACTTTAAGAGCACCGGCCCAAAAACCAAATTGGCCCAAAACTAACAACTTTATTTTTATTAAGTCTAGAACAAAAACGGATAATTTGAATGCCCTTCACTCTGAATTGGCTTCTGACATCAACATGAAACTTATAGCTCTTTCTCCTAACTTTCCAACACATATTTATAACATGTCAAACGGAATCTCGTAGCTCAAGATTATGATTCGCACAGTGATAACCGATAAAGTATCATTCTATAGTTTATTCTGAAATAAGCAACAAATATGAAATCAAAGCAAATTTAAACTTAACTTCAAAAACATATTAAAAGCAATAAAAATAATTCAGAAAATTATAAAATTGTCGTAACACAAACTAAAATATGATGTATTAAAATACACTGATATTTGATAGATAATATGCAAGAAGTTGTACTTATGAACGATTACTTAAATATTTTATTCCCCGCAAGGATATACCATCTCTAAAAAAGCTTTTTATGTTGGACTTCTCGACAAAGGTCTCTGCCTACCCTTGAGGAGCTACATTGAGTTGGACTTCTTGATGAAGGTTCTTATCGCCCCTCAATATTCTATAATGAGTTGGACTTCTCGACAAAGGTCTTTGCCTCCCCTCGAGGTGCTACATTGATTTAGACTTCTAGACGAAGGTCATTGACGCCCCTTGTGGCGCTACATTGAGTTTGACTTCTCGACGAAGGTCCTTACAGCCCCTCGAGGCGCTACATTGAGCTAGAATTATCGACGAAGTTCCTTTCTTCCCCTCGAGGTGCTACGTTGAGTTGTACTTCTCGACAAAAGTCATTTCCTCCCCTAGAGTCGCTACATTGAGTTGGACCTCTCAACGAAGGTCTTTGTTTGCCCTTAAGGTGTTACATTGAGTTGGATTTCTCGACGAAAGTCATCGTCGCCCCTCGTGGAGCTACATTATGCTTTACTTCCACAAGAAGGCCCTTGTCTCCCACTAAGGCAATACGAATACAAGTGTGGGAATTCCACTAGAAGGTCCTTGACGTTATTCACGACAATACGAACAAAATAAACTTCCTCCTAAGAGACTTAGTGCCTCATCGGGTGGGATGATTTCCAATAAATCATGCCTAAGAGGCGTGACCCATATCCCACACCAGAGACATGATCATCGATTTTTATTGAGGACTCGATAGAAGTTCTTCCTGGGAAGATAAAATTCCTTATCTGAGAACCTAGTGTCTCATCAATTGAGTTATGCATTATTATACCTAAGCACTTAGGCTAACTAAACTTTTGTCTAAGGGACTTAGTGCCTCTTCGGGCGGGATCATATCCAATAAATCACGCCTAAAAAGTCTGACCCATATCACACCCCGAAGACATGATCACTAGTCTTACTTGAGAGCTTGATAGAAGTCTTTCCTGAAAAGAAAAAACCCAAATTTTGAGGGACTTAGTGGTTCATCATCCAAGTTATACATTATTATGCCCAAGACTTTAGGCTAACTAAACTTCCACCTGAGGGACTTAGTGTCTCCGCGGACGAGATTGTATCCAATAAATCACGCCTAAGATGTGCGACCCATATCTTTACCTAGAGACCGAATCACTAATCTTACTTCATGGCTCGATATAAGTCCTACATGAGAATATAAAATGCCTCGTCTGAGGGACTTAATGTCTTGTCATCCTAGTTATACATTATTATGCCTAAGAACTTAGGTTAACTAGAATTCTGTGTGAGGGACTTAATTCCTCCTCGAGCAAGATTGTATCCAATAAATCATGCTAAAGAGGTGTGACTATCACGCCCCGGAGACAGGATCACCAGTTTTGCTTAAGATCTTGATAGAAGTCCCGCCTGAGAAGATAAAATTCCTCGCCGGAGGAACTAAATGTCTCATCAACCGAGTTATATGTTATTATGCCTAATAACTTAGGCTAACTAAACTTCTATCTGAGAGACTTAGTGCCTCATCGTGCGGGATTGTATCTAATAAATCACACTTAAGAGGTGTGACCCATATCCCTCCATGGAGACATGACCACTAGTCTTACTTGAGGGCTCGATAGAAGTCCCGTCCTAGAAGTAGAATTCCTTGGCTGAGGGAATCGGTGTCTCATCAGTCAAGCCACACGTCGTGGCGCCTAAAAGACATGGAATCTCAAAGACCAATAAGCTCTTGTTAGAGGAAATCTTAAGAAACTACATTGCAAGCACCACAAGTAAAGATTTAGGTTTCCTAATTAGGGACAAAAACGCTAGAGAAAAAATACAAGTTTTCGGGATACTCCCACGAGTCGTTGTCTAAAAACACTTCATCTTCTACTGAAGGCATCATGCTTTAGGGACTATGTAGTTTTATAATTGCAAAAGGAAAGGTGGCACCTTTACACCACCTAGGGAGAGGTGACGGGTGAATATCCCCCATAGGAAGGATCGTGTCTTCCCTCACCCCTATGTGGGAAACTTGGATAAGACCCTTTATTGGGCAGAGAGAAATTCAAGGTCGTTAATTGACCCAAGATGCCCTTAGAAATAGGAGTTCAATTGTCCATAATTGAATAAGTGGGAGGTGGCCCTTTCCAAGAAAATTCTAGTTCTCAAAGAACTTTATGAATATAAATCCTCTCAAGGGGATAAAGGACAAACTATAAATGATGCACCCTCTCCATAACTAAAAGAGTATCATGTTGGTTACCACGAACAACCTAACTACATGTATACAATCCTAGTATCGCCGCCCACCAACACGACCTCTCACCTTGCATGAGTTTGTCCCTTAAATAGCCTCAAACACCATCATATAGGGCTTATCGCCACTATGAGAAAGCTCTCACAATCGAAATATGTTATACACTTACTAAGGTATCTGAGTATCTCTTCCCTTACAAGGGGAACACACACGCATGTACTTTTTGACAAGTATATATATAATTCATTTACTTATAAAATGTGGTTTATGAGGTATCTAAGTATTATCAATCAAAGGAATAGTGAGTCTTTCACTACTTTTATGTTTCTCTGATCATGAAATGAAGGAAAACTCATCTTGACTTTCTGATTTAAACCCAATGGATCTTCTATGAATATCTTAATTCCAAAATAGATAAGGAATTAATATATTCGCTCAAAAATACACGTAGGAGCTCTCCATGACCATATGTGGGTGAGGTTTCATCACACTCAAAAACTCTAAAACCCTCATACAACCTTACACGAAAAGGAGTGGTCCCTCGATGTACTTCACTTTATTTTTTTGTCTTCTTCTTTTAGGTTAATTAAGTAATCTAGCTTGTGAATCAGGTTGTTGTGCATTATGAATTATGATGGAATGTCTAAAGTCATATCGACAATCATTATTTTTTTTCACATAAATTTATCGAGGATTCTACTTGCCACCCCTCACTTATACCTGGAGCCTCCCTCCAATGGAATGAAAAGACAAAATTAACCTTGAAGCAAATAATTTTCCCATTTTAACAATTTTCGGTTCAGAGTCGGTGTTTTCAAAAATTAAGGGCAATACCGGAGATTTTGGGACAACTACCAGGAATATCAATTTACAGGTAATTTGTACCGTGAATGATACAATTTCCGGTAGATATTACTGGGAATTTCATAATTTATGGTATTATTTACCTAAAATTACATGATTTCCGGTGATAAATACCGGGAATATTAAAATTTTCGGTAACTTCTACGAATTTGCTTTGATATGTACCGGGAATTTCATAATTTTCAGAAGGCTTTATACCGAAAATTTCAAATTCCCCGTTGTATTAAAAAAATTACGCCAGGGATTTCAAATTCCTGGTGGTAATAAAGTTTTTATTTTATTCAGAGAATTTGAAATTTCCCGTAGTTGTTTCCTTTTGTTTTTCTTTACTTATTGGTTTTTAGTCTTTGTTTGCAGTGAAAACCAGAGGTCGGGATGATATCATTGTTGGGAGAGCGGTTGATCAGAGTATGGTTGCGAGTGTTGTTGTCGATGCTGAGTCATCCCATCTACGGGCAGGACGAATGGTCCCCACATGTTCACACCTGAAGCAGATGGCCCAGCAGGCGGATCGGGATCATTTCCATACACCTCTTAGTGTTTATCGTTGTGGAGTTCAATCTGCATCTCAGGCCACATATGAGGTGGTGTAGATGTTCTTGTAGTAGATCCAGTCATTCAGTCGGTGGTTGAGGAGGTAGTTCATCCAGTGGTTGATCAGGTAGTTACTCAGGTAGTCGATTCTTATTTAGGAGGTTGTGTAGGAGACTACTATAGAGGTTGTTGAGGAGGTTGTTGTGGGTGTTGTTGAGGGTACTATAGAGGCTGAGGAAATCGTTGAGACAGAGGTCACGATTCTTTTGACAGCCCTTTGTACACACTGATGGAGAATTTTCATGAGGGCTCATCGAATGGTATATGCTTACAGAGTATAGTGAACATGTGGCCCTACGATTATGGTAGGGCCGTGTATATGGTTTTTACGCTTAATTTTAACTTTTGTTTATTTATGCAAAAGTTGTTTAAATCTTGTTGTCACAAGAGCGAACCACATTGAAGGTTCAGTCTCATGGCTCAAAGATGAAGGATTTCCCGAAGATTTCAATGCCTACGCAGGTTAGGAAGATCGTTCAGGACTGCGAGCTGTATGATTTTGCCCATGCGCATTCACCATGTTGGATGCTTCACTGCTTAGTGTCTTTGTCGAGAGGTGGCACAAGGAGACGTCATTATTTCATCTTCGATTTAGAGATATGACTGACTCTAGATGATGTCGTCGTCTTGTTCCATCTCCCTATCGGCGACAGATTCTAGACGACTCCTGTTTTTAGTGTGATCATGGCTTGTGGGATTGTGTCACGTTATTTGAGTTTGTCAGAGGCAGACGTGTCGAAGGAGTTTGGTAATACCAAATGTGTTGACCTTCGTATGCACTGGCTTCGGAAGATTTATAATCAGTTTGTAGATGCTGGGAGATATCAAATTGTCGCTAGGGTATACATGCTACATGTAGTAGCATGTACTCTCTTTGCAGACAAGTCTGGTACATATGTTGATGTCCGATATTTGTGTCTCTTCAGCAACCTCGAGGAGAACAATTGGGCTTGAGGGTGTGCAACGCTGATTCAATTGTATGCAGCACTTGGAGTGGCGACGATGTTTGAGATTAGACAGTTTGCTGGGTATTTTAGTTTGTTACGGGTAAATTGTATTGCATGTTTTTGCTTTCGTATTTATTTGTTACATATAATGTTATCTCTAATTTATTGTTCGTCGTGATCTTAATATTGGATCTACGAACATTTCTCTACCATATGTGACAAGAGGGTGCAGTATTATGCGGTAGGGGACTTATAATTTGGGATTAGAAAAATTAGCAAAGTGACTTTTAATTTGTGACAAAGGTAGTAGTATGCAATATCTATGTTGGTTCTTGTGACAGGTTGAAAAGTCTTGGCACTTGTCGCATTTATGTATGGTTTCCATATAATCTTTCATAATTCAGCATGGTCGCCTAGTATTAACCATATGTGAGAGTACCTTAGACACCAAAATCCTAGGTGAGCAACACTTGTATATGCCTTCGTGTATACCACGCATTACGTGCCCAGCTTATTTATCTTCCAAACATAGCAAGACTTTCTCAATGCCGTATTAATAGTAATAACACATATTTTTTATGAGACCTTGGATACAAGCTAACTTTGCTAGTTTATCGGCCTTTGCATTTTCATCTTGGGGTATATAACTAATTTGAACTTTTACAAACATCTTCATAAATGAATTAACTTTATTCATTCAAGTAATTGATTAAAGTCTCCTCATTTGCCTGTTAATATCTGGAAATGTGAAAAACAAAGCAAAAAGTTTGAATTGTTTTGAGTTTAAAAACTTTTTTGTGCTTAATTGAATACAAACAAGAATGATAAAGAAAAAAGGTACGCGATATCAATATCTATTTAAGATGAGGATATGAACCTCTTCCATTCAATGAAATCATGTTCACACACAAGTACATGGATCAGACTCATAACTTTCGCCCGAACACCACCGTACGATCAATCAAGAGTCTCATATTGAGCCAAATGTGATTCCCTTTTCTTTGAACAAGTAAATGAAATAGTCTTCTGAATAAAATAAAAAAAACCATTTCACAATTGCCTTCACATTTTTTTCACATGATCGACGTTTTCGTCATGTCTCCCCTCACTACCATCATTGTGTTTGCCATCGTGTCTCACCGTTTATCAATCCACCATTATCGGAGTTAACTTCACCTTCGTTTCTCCCATGTCGACGAGTCGATGGCATAAAACTTTACACCTACAATATATGAAGCTAATATATAAATTTTTACGCATCACTTTGGAAAACTGGAATGCATATTCTTTGCCCATGTGGCTCTCTCATTACTCTCTGCAAGGATAGATAATTTACCTGTCAACTGAAATGCCAATGTGGCAATGCCTCCAACCTAGAGTGCTCAACATTAATTTATCTGTCAACTAAAATGGCAAAGTGGCAATGCCGCCAACCTAGAGTGCGCGACATTTTGGAAAATAATGCACCCAATTGGCAGGTCTCAGCTTGTATGAAGCTCCTCATTGATCTTCATCTTAATTTTAGTTTACACATTTATGGTTATGGATTCACACTGAAGAATCAAATGTCCTAAACTGAGAGTTCATTACAACACACATTTTTTCACAACTGATAGACCCACAAGCCACAAATGAGACCAAGAAAGAACAATCCTATAATATTTGCCCACTACATTCAAACTTGATTGTAAGTTCTGAACTTATCACACTGAGGAATCACATGTCCTAAACTTGTTTGTAAGTTCTGAACTTCTCACACTGAGGAATCACATGTCCTAAACTCATCGCTCCCTACAACAAGAAACATTTTAAAATACATTGGAATTTTTATTGTTCCTAAAATCTGAATTTATCTTTTCTACATTGATTTGTTTTTGTTAAAATAAAATGAAACTTTGGCTGTAAACAAAAACAGAAAAGCATGTAAGCATAGCAATTTGATGATTGAAACCCCGACAGATGAAATCCTAATGTCTCTTCTCCTGAAGATCATATGGTGAATGGATGGATTAGAGAAATGCCGGCGTTGCAGCAACAACATGCATAGTGGTTTAGAATACGAGACATAGGTAGAGGGAAGACAAGATGAAAATTGCAAGCACAATACAAGAAGCAAGACAAGACAAAAATAGCAATCATGGTGGTGGAAGCAAGATGAAGCGGCTAAGGTGTGAGAGAAACTGTAGCAAGTGAAGGCAATTGTGAAATGGATTTTTTATCAGAAGACATTTACTTCAATTTGTTCAAAGAAAAAGGAAACAAGTAAATTCAAACTCTGAATTTTTCAAAAGATGGTAAGGAGGCAACCACCCTTGAACTGCCCTTAAAAAATTAAAATTACTAATACATCTAATTGAAAGTTGTTTCAAAGAACTTTAATTATGCAAGATTAAAAACATGTTCATTAGTATGAATTCATTGTATTAAGCATGTTCAATAGACTCAAATAGTTTGGTTTGAATGTTGTAACTCGTTACATGAAAATAATGCTGCATTTTAATAATTAAACAATGAACATAAGTAAGTTTGTGGTTAGAACTAAACCATGACAATGTTAGTTAAAACAATAGAAAAACAAACTAGATAATAGACAACACAGAACAACCATATAACACAAACAAAATGGAAAAAAAAAACTAAAGAAATTATGTTAATACAACATCAAAAGATTCCATCATGAAAATCTAAAACCTCTACAAAAGATAAACATCCCATAACTAAAGAGTCGACCTTAAAAGTACAAATAAAAGTTTTGCTCCCTCATTTTTAACTATTCACGTTTTGAACAGACAACATTAACTAAGAGCAGCACATTTTTATCAGAAATTACAATCATCTTACATAAATGTTACTTTCACTATCCAAATTTCTACTCGTCATCGTCCTCCTACATGAAACATATATATCAAATTATCAACAACCCAAAAAATAACATTACAAAAAAATATCAACTTAAGATAATGACTAGACCAACCTCCTCACTTTCTTCCTCGTCATCATTCTCATCATGCACCTCAGATTCTGATTTATCAGATTCTTCTTCTTCATCAACAGCAGCGGGACCTTCAGCCTAATAAAACAAAAAACTAGCCATGAGAACTAAATTGCCAGAAAATTGCTTGTTAAATACAAAAATTCAAATTTACCCACTTGTTTCTTGTTATAGGACTTCATGGTCTTCTCATATTCTGCCTTCCTTTTCTCTGCTTTAGCAAGATAGGGTGCTTTCTCCTAAAAAAATCCAACCACAAAAAATATTAATAACGTTACAAATACAATAATTAGCATCAACAGAAACAATGAACAAAAAACAGAAAGACACATACAGCTTCAGTAAATGACTTCCATTTTGCTCCAGCTGCTTTACCAACCTAAAAAAAGTACACGTACACAGCTTGGTTGTAACTTAATGCATACATAGATTAGTAATTCATCAATAAATACATGTTATGTGAGTACAACCATAAGAACAACATGAGTCACTTACTGCAGACACAGATTTGTTGTCAGGGTTTTCTTTTTTGAACTGCTTCCTAAAGTCCTCCCTTCAAAAACGAAAATCAAACTTCAGAATAACAATCAAAACAAAAGTATACAATAAAATGTCAACATCATGTGGTCATAACTATTTTCACGAATAACAAAATAGGTCAAACATGCTTCACATGCATGAATTCCCTTTTTATATATATATAAAAAACCACAATGAAAATTCAATTCAATAATATTAGTGAGAATTGTAATAGATATAAACAAAATTAATAACCCATAAATCACTAAATAATAACAATTCTGTGAAAAAATGAGAACACATCAGAAATTAAAAGAATATGAAGAAAAAATAATTACATGAAAACAAAGAAAGCGCTAGGAGGTCTCTTTGGCTTGTTAGGGTCTTTTGGTTCCTTTCCCTTGGCTGGTTTCTTTCCACCCTTGGTGGCGGGAGCACCCTTCTTATTCACCGCGAGCCTAACATCAAAATCAACAAAATCAACCGGCCGAAAAAAATCGTCTAACAGAACACACACCACGCTAGCTTTTCACAATTTTCAGATCTTAGATCTGGAAAATACCAAACCCTAATTTAAAAGTTTTTTTCAGTTTTCACGAATGATTCAATAATTATAGAAACAAACGAGTAAACGATGTGATAAACAAACAATTTATACTTACTTCGTTTCAGCTTTCTTCGATTCACCCTTGGACTTTCCTCCTTTCATGATGAAAAACTGAAATGAAACGAAAATTAAGCGATCGCGTTAGTTTCCCAGCGAGAAGTGATAGAAAATTGAAGAAAAACGCGAAAATCGACGGAAATTAAAGAAAAAAACGTACCGAACGGTGAAGAGAGAAGAGAGACTAGGGTTTGGGAGAGAGAAGGTGTTGTTAGATATGCGTTTGTTGTGAATGACACTATGACATAAGGCTAGGGACAAATGCGGGTGGATATTAAAGGCCTTAAAGGGAAATTGAAATTCAATTGTGAATGAAATGAAAATGAAGGGAATGGTAGGGGTTTAGGCGGGAATTTAAATTTAATGCCATGTCATTGATCCGTGTGAGGGTGCGTTATTGCTAAGCGTTTCAATTTTGTGTTTTCTATGTGCTTTCTCATTCATCGTTTCTCTGTTGCCGGTGCTATTTTTCACCTAGCTCCGGTTTCTGTTTTTTTGAATTTGGGTTGGGCCAAGTCAAGTGTAGGTTTAGCCCATTAATTATTGGGTGTAAAAGATTTTACTTTGTACTAGTCCTCATATTCCTACATATTTTATAATATTTTAATTTTATCCTTTTAATTTTTATTTAATTATTTTTAACTTTTACCGCGAAGTCAGAGTAATAAAATATTATTTTTTGACGGTGCACTACAAGAATCAGAAGTAGCAAGGAAAAGAAATTCGGCATACAAAATTTGCAAACCGGAAATAGTCAGAGAAAGAATTTCGATTTACCAAATTCCTACATCGGAAGTAACACGTTTGTGTTATTCGGTTTAGGAAAATTCATAACCGGAAGTAGAGAAACTACGTGTTCTGGTTTGTATTTCACCATTCACCGGAAGTAACCTTGATAGGTTATTCGGTTTGTATTTTTTCTACACCGGAAGTAACCTTGTTAGGTTATCCGGTTCGTTTTTTTTTATTTTTAATTTTTAATTTTTATTTTGGCAATTTTTTTAGGAGACATGAAAGTTCCTTTGATGATATGCGGCAACGATCACACAAATGTATATATAACAGAGATATTCTCAACTACATAAAAATTTTCTACAAGAGAATAGGCGATTAGGTGGATTAGGGAGGTTGGACTCAGAAATAGAGTTACTATTATAATTACTCGTTCGAACACAAAGACCGGTAAGAGAGAAATAAGTGACAAAGTTATATTTGGTTGCGATAGAGGTGGAAAAGACAAAGAAGGAGAAAGCGAAACACAAAGTGCTTCCAAAAGATGTGAGTGTCCTTTCAAAGATAAATCAACACCTTCAAAGGATGGTTCTGGTTGAAAAATCGATGTAAAATATGGACTTCACAACCATGGTTTACCTGATAGATTTGAAGGTCATGCATTTGTGAGTCGGCTCACTGATGATGACCAACAACATATTTTAGATTTGTCAAAAGGTCATGTTCCTCCAAGACATATATTGTTGTCTTTGCAAGAACGAGATCCAAACAATGTGACTTGAATCACCCAAATATATAAACACAAGAGTAAGATTCATGAAAAAATCAGGGGAAGTAGAACAGAAATACAGCATTTGATTAAGTTGATTGAGGAATCAAATTATGTTTACTATAGTAGGAAAAAAGATGAATCAGTAGTTGTGAAAGATATATTCTGGGCCCATCCAGACTCAGTGAAATTGTTGAATATGTTCCTACTTGTGTTGATTATGGATAGTACTTATAAAACCAATAAGTATAAGCAACCTTTGCTTGAAATAATTGGTGTCACATCAACTGAATTAACATTTGTTGTTGCATTTGCCTATATGGAATATGAGCAAACAGAGACTTTGTAGTGGATACTAGATAAACTGAAATAATTATTCACTAAACAAGGATTATGGCCCCAAGTAATTTTAACCGATAGAGATTTTGCTTTGATGAAAACAATTGAAAATGTATTTCCAACGACGCTTAATATGTTTTGTTGATTTCACATAACCAAGAATGTGAAAGCGAAGTGTAGGGAGTATGTTGTGAACGATATACGAGAACCGATAGAGAGGTTTTGGTACGAATTTATAGTGGCTAGTGATGAGGTTGGGTATTATCAAAGGTTTAAATTACTTGAGAATGCTTGTTTGGATTACGAACCTTTTATTGATTATGTGAAAGACACGTAGTTGACACCTCATTGACATAAATTTGTTGAAACTTGGATCAATAAAGTATTGCATTCAGGCAACGTCACGACTAACAGGTATTTTGTTTGTTTTTTAGGGGTTTAGACATAGTTTGTTTATTGTAATAGTAATGATACTGAAAAAAAATTCTTTTTAGAGTTGAATCTACGCATTGGAAGCTGAAGTAAATGTTGGAGAACAGCTTAGGTGATATGGTCAAATGCTAGGAGGCTATGAATGGCAACATCAAGATTCAAGTGGGCAATATTAGAGCTTCGTTTCAAAGGAGTTTTTACGAGGTTGAGCGTGTCCATAGTGGTCCATATTATGGAAATTTGGTTGGATCAGTGTCTAAAGTTGCTTTGCGTCACATTGCTGAAGAGTGGCACAGGGTTGACGTGGTGGGTACAAACACCCAGATGTGCAGGTGCATTCGTAGAACAGTTTACGTGTTACCTTGTGCCTGTGAGTTAGGGAAATACACATTGAGAGGTGAACTAATACCAATAAATGCTATTCATATCCATTGGAGGAAATTAAGTATGGAAGGTGAACAAGAGGTAAACACAGGGGATTGAGCATTGATGGACATGACAAATGCAATTGAGGCACTATGGAAAATATTTCATTCATTGGATGTTGCAGGAAAGAGAGCATTAAAAAGTAGGGTGTGTAAAATAGTTTACCCCACTACAACAAATATGGTACCACCACCCGATACGATAAATACCAAAGGAGGAGTGAAGAGAAAAGGGAAAAAACTTATTGGGTATGATGTTTATCGTGATCCTTCATATCATGAGTATGTTGAACACGAAAACAACAATTCTCATAAATCTTCGAAAATGTCATGTTCACAGTTATCCCAGACTTCGAAGAAAAAACCATCTCACTGGTACATTGCACAATTTCCTACACATATCAGACCTTTTATTTACAACATTGTTGATGTTAAGGATGATGGAAATTGTGGGTTTTAGAGTCATTGCATCAATGCATGGGTATGGTGAAGATGGTTGGTCAATGGTTCGTCGTGATTTGGATAATGAAATCAGAGATCCTAGAAATAGTCTTTATGTGAAGTTATTTGGAGATCGCTTAGCAAAAGTAAGAGAATCCTTGTTGATATCATCTTTAGGTTCTCGACCATATGATAAATGGATGATACTATCATAAATGGGTTATGTGATAGCAAATTGGTATAACATCGTTATTGTCTCATTAAGTACTCTTAGTTTGACGTTCTTCCCTGTGACGACTAAACATAATCCTAATGTCTCAATTTACTGCATTGGTTTTGTAAACTCAAATCATTGGGTTCAGGTAAATATTATAAATATTTATTTTCCAATATATTATATTATTCATTTTTCCATCTCACTAATTTATTTTTGTAGCAGGTAAACATGAACGAAGGATTTCCCTTTCCATCAGTCATAGTGGATTGACAGAATAATCGCACATCAGATGCAACATCTTGGATAACAAGATTCTCTGGACGATTACAACATTGGCACAAGCTTACACCAATTATCCCAAAAACATATTATATTATGATATATTTTCATTTTTTTTAATACTTCTACGACACGATTGTTTACATGTTTTTTTTTAATTCATCTGAATAATTATAAATAATATAAGTTTGATTAATACAGAACTATATAAGCATGTGGAATAATGAATATGTCTGAATATAAAAAAACAAAAGAGTACTACAACAAAATGTGTGATAATAACTATGTCTGAATAATAAAATAAAAATATCATGCATCATCCTGAGATACTGGTCCACCCTAAGATAACGGTCCACCCTGCGCTAGACGTAGTGCTCGAAAGACCTCAACATACTCATCCACCTCCTCCTCAGCCTCGTGACGCTGCAGATAATGACTCAGCTCGTGTGAAATATGTCATAACCTCGGATCTTACGATCCATCATCAAACTCGGAAACTGGAACCTCAATGTCCTCTCCCTAGGGTGGTGGAATCAAACGAGGATGAGATATTGTGTAGTACCAAGCCAGGTACTCTGCCACTGTATCATACGACACATCTGTAAATTGCGCATGTTGAATCACATGCCTAACGCTCACATGATAACTAACCCAATCAAAAATTAAGTCCAGTGCATCAATGTTAGGTGGATGTGATGGTATGTATTGTCGGTATTCAAACTGACGTAAGCATTTGTCAGGTAAATAAAGGACAAATGTATCGTACCATCGCAGACCACCTCGGTACAAACTGATATCATCAAACGGTCTATACTGTATATGATCCTCAAAAGGGCGCTAGATGACATCACCAGGTGTTAATCCATCCAACACAACTCTAATCTCGTCAACCTTCATCGTAGATTGCTTGTAGCACCACTTCATTGCCCTCGGAAGTGGACTACCAACACCAGCAATCTTTGAAAATCATCTCTTCCTGATAGTTGAGAAATACTCGTGAATCCAACACTGTCAACAAAATATAAAAATTATCAATTAAAAGTATTATAAATTACATAATACAATTATAAAGTAAAATAAAATAAAACATTTGTACCTGTAGAAGATAGATGTATCCACCAAGTTGTTTGCATGAATAAAATGAGGCATCTCAGAGGTATCTATAAAGTGTGACAAGTGCAGCAGCACCCCAACGGTATCTTCCACATTTGTCCAAATCCTCGAAGAGCGGTAAATACTTTGCCTCTACAAGAGTAAATGTCTTATTTGTAAGAATAATGCAGCCAAGTAACAACAACATATACACCCTAGCATCACAATCAAATCTCCCCTCAGCTTGCTGACGGACAAAATGTATCTCCAATCACTCAAGTTTATAATAAGGGCCCCTAGATACACGGATCTCCTTAGCTGCATCCTCCAACGAAATACCCATCAGACGAATAGCAAGATTGATAGAATCAAAGTCAGTAATCCCTTCTGCAGGGCTACATAACTCCCCTCTAATAGGTATATGAAAGAGGCAAGATACATCGTCCAGAGTGATGGTCATCTCGCCAAACAACATATGAAACAATGATGTCTCTGGATGCCATCTCTCAGCAAATGCAGATAAAAGGTTCGTATCTATCCTTGATAAACTGGTCCTCTAAAGAGAGGATATACCATAATCAAATATACATTGCTCCATCTGAGGTGGAAGTATATGTGAAACTCATCCAATAAGTTTGTTTCCATGCGCAACAACCTTTTTTTGCAAGTAAATTTAGGAATTGGTCTTAGGATGACATGGGCTTTTTGGATAATGGATATAAATGGTGTTCCGGATTGGGCCTCGAGGACACTGCTGACCCATGGCCCAACACGTTGGGCAGAGGCCCACCTAGTCGATCGCATCTTCTGCATCGTCGAGCAGACTCACATAGCATATGCCTGCATGTCGGGCAAACACCCTATCTACTGGGCAGGTGACGGGGAGACCGTGTCTCCCCATCATCTACCACGTCACCCAATTGTCCACCATTGTCTCCTGGAAGATAGGGGCAGTTAGACCAAGGGCAGGACCATGTGCTAGGTCTTACATGTTCCTACGTGTACCTGGGTAGTTCTTCCTTGGGCCTAGTGTCGCTCCCCGAATTTCCATCCTGGTACAAACGCGAAAGTGGCGCGGAAAAGGTTAGAGTCGCCAACCAGGCATCTTTTATCCCGTAGGAATGGGAATGGTAATGCTGCACAAACCAGAAGAAAAGAAAAGGAAGGACACAGGTCCTGCGAACCAAAGAGACTGAGTTCGGGAGTCGGTTACGACCTGGGAAGGTATTAGCACCCCAGATCGTCCGTTGTACCCGACGGGATCCACGCTTGCAAAGAAACTGTTTCAAAGGGTGAAAAAATGAAAGTTGCTGCAAAAGAAAAGAAACTGGAACTGTAAAAGGAACTGAGAAAGAAAACAAAGAGAAAAATGTAGGGAAAATAAAGATTGTGCTCGAACGGGCCTTACCCCACTGCCTACGTACCTCATCTGGACAATGAGGATCAGAGTCGCCGTAGTTCCCCTAACTAGGGGTGGAAAGGATGGCTTGTGTATTAAGGTTTGAACTGCATATGTCAATGCTCAGGTGTTGCAGGCTCGGACGACGAGTGCGTAACTGTCTTGCAAAATGACAAGTAGGAGCAAGTTCGCGGATGGAGCGAAGGAGATGAGAAAAGAATTCCCGAAGGAAAGACGCTTATTGTTTGTGTTTTTTATGAGTTTTCTGTTTTGAAGTCTGCATAGGTGAGTGTACCTAAGTCTTACTTACTGGGATGTGTATGTCTCACATCATCCCGAAATGGAATGCGCAAGAGGCACACCTATCTATGGAGGAAATCCCCAAATCTAGTCCCACAAGCGAAGGCTCAGACACATTGACCTACTGGAATTTATTAAGTATTTTTTTTGTGATATTTGGTTAAGAAGTGTTTTTTTATGCTTTTCTTTGTGAGATAATCTCATGCTAAGACCTATCCACCACGAGGGATAACTTACACCTCGCCCCGAAACGGAACGCGTGCAAGCATCTCATAGCAAAGTCTCATGTCACATGAAAAGACTCAACATTTATTAAAGTGAATTAAAATCAAGTTTGAAGATGAGAAGAGAGAGCACCAAAAGGATCTCAAAAGGTGAAAAATCTAAGGGAGACTAGAATCCTAAATGTTGTCATGCATGGATGAACCTAGGTTAGTGAGGTTTGAATCATATCCTAATGAAGAAGAAAAGAAGAAGAAGAAGAAGAAGAAGAAGAGGAGGAGGAAAGGTAAGGCCTAAGCCCAACAATCACAAGGTTAGAACAAATAAGAATAAGAAAAGAAGAGATTAGATTTGGAGATGTGGGAATCACATCCACACCTCTCACTTACCATAGCCCCTGAAATGGTTAGTGACACAAGCATACGAGCAAAACAAGATGAACATAATGCCATACCAACATCATACAAACAGAAGTGAAGTCATACACACAAATGCTCAATGCAAATGCAAATCACAAGAATGAGAGAAGAAGCACACAAGTCAAAATGAGGCAACATGAATCACATAACAAAGCAAAGCAAACTTGAGAAGATGTAAAGCAAAATAAGCAAATTACAAACTCAAGGCACAAGATCAGAACCCTAATTAAGTTAGGAAAATGTCTAAAGAGCATGAGAGGTGAAGAGAAGAGAGGCATATGGTCAAGCAATCACATTAAGGGAAGAAAGAAACAAAGGAAGTGAGGTGGATGTACATGATAATGGTAGAACTCCAAAGGCAAACAAATTATAAGATTTCCAAAACACAAACCCCAACCCAAGATCAAAGAGGTACCAAGGCCCTAAAGAGACCCTAAACAAGATGAAGAAGTTGGCACAAGTGCCCTTCTAAGCTAAGGGGAGAGCTTATGATAAAAAAAGAAACAAAATGGAACAAGTCATGAACAAAAATTCCAATTAAATCAAATATGCACCCCAAAAATTCCACAACCTTGGACAAGAGATCCTAAAACATAGCATAACAACATGCCAAAAGGAAAGGAAGAAATTCAGAAGTCAATCAAATTAAATGAGGGGTCAAACATCAACTAGGGTTAAGAAACTTCACTCACAAATCAAGGACCAAAGTCAACTAATTAAGGTTCTAAAAAATCAGAACAAAAATCACCAAGAAACTTCATCCTATCATGAATCCAGAGCAAAAAGAATCAACCAAAAAATCAAAATTATGATCAATATAGAAAATGGACAAGTTAGCATGTTTCAAAATGAATAAAAATGAATTAATTAAAAGAAAGAATTAATTTACACGTGCCAAAATAAAATAAATAAATAAATAAAATTAAAAATTAAAAAAAACTCAAACAATCACTCATGAATTATTTTAGAATTTTTAATAACCTAAAACTATTTTTATAAATTGAAAATCAAAATGACAATAAAATGAAATAATGAAATAGAATTAATGAGACCAGGGGGTGAAAACAACAATCAAATCAACGCAAAACCAGTTGGGCCCAGGACAGCGGGGGTGCGATTAGAAAACGGCCTTAGGCCCATACGAATTCCAAAAAAAACTTAACAGAAATCAGATTTTAATATTTGCATGTTATATTTATTTTATTTATTTTATTTTAAAAATGCAGGAATGAACAAAATTATTATGTGACATAACATCAATCGGCCACTTCCATTTAAGTGAAGCAAGAAATAAAATAAAAAAACAGAAAACTCGGACCAATCAATAGGAGACACGTCTCCATCTCCTTCAACCTCATGCATGAATGAATCGCAGGAAGGAGAGCACGCAGACAACTTCCTCTCAACTTCAACTTGGCATAACTCACCCGTTTCTCTATGAATTCCGAAGATTCAAGAACCAAAAGTGAAGTACAAAACGCAAGGATCATAAATATGCGACTAACTCTTACAAACAAGCAACATATAGGACATATCGAACCAAACAAACTCAAACAAAAAAAACTGCAAATCCACAATCAATACCTCACAAAACTTCTAATCATCTCATATAAGCTATGCCAAGCATCATCAAAATGAAACAAGCAAGAAACAATCAAAACTAAAGCAAAAATAAATTGAACACAAAACCTGTTATGAAGCTTTTTCGTGATCCTAAGAGAAACCGAGACTCCTGAATATCCTGCAATGTGCACTTTGGCCAAATAAAGGCTGAATGACTTGCTATGGATGCCAAAAAGAAAGGAAATCCGAAGGTGTTTGTAAGCTTCAAATTTCTTTATAATGCTCTTTGACCAAGGTTAGAGGTAATGATGATGTGAACAAGGTGCTTCTAAGAAGAATTTAGAAGAGCTCTTATGAAATGTGATGAGAGCAAAGCCCTTTTTCTGGATCTGAGTTTTTTCGAGTGATGTATGAGAGCAAAATTGTGCGAGTCCAAGAAGAATGCAGAGTGATATCTCTCTCTTTTTTTTCATGCAAATCCTCTTCTTTTTTTCCCCTCCAGGATTAATGCGTGTTGCCCTCTTTTGGTACCTTTTTCGTGCGTCCTTGTGAGTGGAGACAAAGATTCTAACGGCAAAAATCAAGCGCGTGTGTGTGCTGTGTGTGTTGCTATCACAAAGTGCATGGTAAAAAGTCATATAGAGACCTCTTTTTCTCTTATCCACAAACGTGAGAATGATAAGAAAAGCATGACCCCCACCCAATGAGAAAGGTGCACGTCATATGTGTCATTTTTCTTTTTACTGGTTTTTTTTAATACCTCCCATGTGCCTCAGCCATACTTCTATTAATCAACCTTCTTGTGACACATGGATTGTGACCCTTGTGTAAAAACCGTCTTAATTTCCTATTTGCGACAGTTGTCACGACAGTTAAACCCAACTGCCTCAAATATTTTAACATAATTGAATAGATATTAAATAAAAACAATATTATTTATAAAATATAGTGTGAGAACTATTATATTTTCAATTCTTTTCAACTTTTCCAATACTTCACGTGTAGACTGAGAGAGAAAATCTATTTCATTTTTCTTTCTTCAGAAAAAGAGAGAATGTTTCCTCCCTCCCAAACCCTAATAGGCCATCACCCTTTTTTCCTCCTCTATCTTCGTTCTGCACAACCTAAATCAAAGGAGAAGATCATGTTTATGCTCCTCTTCATCCCAGACTCTTATGAACCGAATAAATTTTTATTTTGATCACCATCATCCTTTTTTCAGCAGCCGCTGTTGAAAATGAAGGTTGAGAGGCATTTTGAAGTTCTATATCATTCAAGCTCTTCGACGAACCAAAAAATTTTGATTCAAGTAATTTACTTCATTTTCTTCTTCTCCACCAAGACCCACCGCACTGGATTCTCTTCAGACAACCGCAAGTTCACCTTCTAGTTGGGTGAGTATCATGTGTCTTGAATTGTTTGGTTGTGTTATTGTATTGAAAATAGAAATTTATGTTGAAAGCCTAAATTCCTTTTTTTCTATAAATTTAGTGAGTCCCCAATTAGAAAGATAGGCATGAATCACAAAAATTTGGGTATGATCCAAAATACCTTGACTCATTTGGGATTCTTTTATTTTATAATTTAGTTTTCCTTGTGCTCTTGGACTACCCAATCCTACAGTTGTTATGGCTGGTACTGGAGTTTCAAGGTGTTTTGATCAAAGGTGGCCAAGTAGTAGAAATTTAACACAAGGTGAGCGTGAATGTCGTTGATTGTTTAATTTACTCACTTCTGAAAAAATTTATATCCGTGTGAGTATCAGTGTTTGTATTTCTTAGCTTATCTCCCTGACATGTTATCATTGACTGGTGGGGGTGATGAAAATTGGATTGGAGTTTACTATTGTAAGCAATGTCAGTTACATTTCAGTTTCAGGAATGAAAATCTTCCAAGTAGTGACCAAAGTAAAAGGTATTTGTATCTAACTAAGCCATTTCCATTTTCCATTGCGATTTGAGATTATGAGGAAAGATTAAGTCAATAATTAGAGTTTCTGTATTTCTATAGAGATATGAAACCCAAGAGAATGGGTGCCACCCATTTCATCATCTTCTCCTCAAGATGATAAACTCAGATTCAACATAGATAGCGAACACCAAATTCCGAATTTAGTTACTCTGCAATTCAAATCCATGAAGGCTTTAATCAAGTCAAGTGATGAGAAGAAGCCATTTGGTGATGCATTGCAGGACAACACAACAGTTCTTTCACTGAAATCAACTCTCGTCGTGAAGAATTTGTTTTCGAGACAGCCTATTTTGAATCAAATCACAAAATTCTGCCATGAATTGAAAAGATTGGCAATAAGATCTAGGGAGAGGGTAAATACTGAAAATTTGAACCCAATAGAGAGTAAGGAAGAGGTTGTTGTGCATGAGAAGACTCTGCCGATTAAAGCTTTGGCAGGAAGGAAACCACTGCAGGAAATGGACAAGACTGAAAGATTGGAGGGGATGAGTGTTAAAGGAAAGCTAAACCGACAGAAGTAAGCATTTTCTCCCCTAGAATATTTGTTTGTCTTTAATTTCAGTGAATGTAGTCACAAAGTAACTTGACCATTGATAATATTTTGACGGTTCAAATTGGTTTGTCTAATTTACGATACGAGATCTTAGTCAAGAGATGATGATAATTCGATTAACTATATTTCTATTAGTAGTACCGACACTTCAGTTCGTATGCAAATAGTGTCTGACTTCGATGCATGATAATTTGATTGACTACATTTCTATTGGTAGTACAAACACTTCAATTCGTATGCATGGAATAATGTATAATGTCTGACTCTGATTCATGTATTGTAGTCACATTCAATTAATTATTAGTGATGTCTCAATCTGAATAGTCAATAACGGCCAATAGAGGCGTTATGCCACTATAGCGGAGCGAAGGCTAGCCGCTATGGGAAGAGTTTTGGCAGTACAGAACATTGTAACGGCTGCTGGTAAATAGTGGGTAGCTGGGTAGAGCGATTCCTGTCCCGGAGTTGTTCCTGTCCAACTATTCTTTTCCTCTATGTCAATTGTTCAGTGCTGGTTCAATGTTTGGTCCAAATTAGATGGGAATTTAAAAGTGATCATTGCTAATGTTTGAGCCTCTACATAAATTATACAAATTATTAGCTAAATCATTTTTATTGTAATAACTTGAGTTGCTACTGAGACTTTTCTTAGTTAATCATATTTGCATTACTCTTGTATTATGCAGAAGACCCGATGAAGCATAAAACATGCATATTATTTAGTATTTGTGTATAGACTCTATTACTGTGGTGTACTGTAATTTTTTCGCTAGTAGTGTTTAGATAATAATGAATTAATCTAATGATAATGAATGATCTTTATTTATTAATGATCTTTATTTTGTGTCATGCTAGATTTTAAAGGAACAAAACAAAGAAAATAATCATTGCAAATGATTCTATATGGATTGACTACACCCGGGTATGTTTTCACCTATCCTACCTTGAGAACCGTTAGATACATGTTCATTTATGTATCTATCTTATTTATCTCCCTCTTTTATGTAGATGTTTAGTTCGACATGCAAAATTTTACAACAAAAATTGTTTACATGATGAAACAAGAGGGTTACATGATTCACAAGGAGGCCCAATTATATTGTCACGTGTATAAATATATAAATCCAATTATTTGTTTAATTTGACAACTTTGCCACCTGTTGCATCCCAAAATTCGCCCTCACAATACAAGACTTTGTGTTCTAAGAAGGTTCACAAGGATCACAAGACCTTTCATGAGGTTCATGAAGTTTACAAGACACTTTATGAGGTTCACAAGGTTCACAAGACCTCCCATGAGGTTCATAAAGTTTACAAGACACTTTATGAGGTTCACAGGGTTCACAAGGCCTCCCATGAGTTTCACAAGGTTCACAAGACATTTTATGATGGTTCACAAGGTTCACAAAGTTCACAAATAGTCAGAAGATTTGACAATTCCCTCAGACAATGCATCCTCCTAAGCAGTGCATCCAAAACTAGGGTTTTAACTTTAATCAGGCTAAATGGACTTCCAAGACTTCAAGTGAGCTTCATAACATCTTATATGTGTCTAAGAATCCCCATGACAAGTTTCAAGACTTTTCCCAAAGGTTTGCTCAGTCAGATGATCATATAGGTTAAAATCAGTCAAAGCAGTTAAAAAGTCAAACTGAGGTCAACTGTGGTCAAACCAAAGTCAAACTTCATTTTTTTTGCCAACATCAATTATATGAAGTAAAGTTCATCATTTTATCAAGGGTTTATCATGATTCATCAAGGATATTTCAGATCATCAAGAATCAGAGGTTTCTAAATTAGGGTTTCCTCAGGAAAAGTCAACTGAACTTTGACCAGCCATAACTTTCACATGCTTCATCACCAATTCTCCATCCAAAGCTCATTTTGAAGGAAATTGAATTCTCTACAACTTTGTGTCTCACAAGCCAAGCCCAAAAATTCTTCATTTGGAAGGTATAAGCTAAGACATTATAGGTCATTTTGAAAGTCAACAAAAAGTCAACAACTTCAAAAGGGCATAACTTGAGAATGGTAAATGATATGAACATGAAACCAGTGGGGTTGGTTAGAGGACTCTTCAAGCTTTCCAAAATATCCAAGAACACCCTCATAGAATTAAAATTGAAGGGTGTGTGCCCTTGCAAAGTTGGGAAATTTTAGGGAAGTTTATGAAGCAAATGGAGGTTTAAAACCAAATTTTGTTAAGTGGGCTGAACTTTTGATGACCCAAAGTGATCCATTACATCATGCACGAAAATTATTTGATATTTTCATAATTTTATTTAATTTAATTTATTTATTATGATTTTTTATATTAAAAATCATTTTAAATTTAAATAAAATATCAAGTGTGAAGATTTAAAATATTTTTTTGTTCTAGAAGGTCATGAATGCAACTTGGATCAGATTGATACAAAAATTATGGTGATTGGATTGAAATAGAAAGGGTTTATTCAAGAATATTTGAAATTTAAGCTTGAATCTTTTTCAATCTCATGGATCCAAATCTTCCACACAACCATCAATTCTTTTGACCTAAATCCACTCCACTATAAGTATACAACATAACCCTATTCATTGGACACGAAATTCTGCCTCCAAGAGTAAGTTTGCATCTTCACAAATCTCACCAAAAGTCAAATTCGGATTTCACAATTCAAGCCTTTTCAAGCCATTTTGAAGGTTGAGACATGTTTATGGGACATCCTTGAACCATTCCCAATGATCATTTGCATCCAAAACATCTCACATTACATAAACTGAATCTCTCTTGTCTTTGAATTCAAATTTTTCGATTTCGATTATTTAGCTACTATTAACTGATTTTGTTTATTGATTTGTGATTGTTTGAAGCTTGTGATGAATTCTGGATAGTTTAATTTGAGTTTCATGAACTGGGGTGAATTCCACCATTGCTAGGGTTTTCTGCCTCCATTAGGGTTTCACTCTCAAGCTAATATAAATTAATTCTAAGAACACAAATCAATGCCAATTCATCTCTGGATCATGTTTGTATAATTAATTTGATGAAATTTTACAGTTTTGATGGTGTATAAGATTCATAGGTTTTGCTGCAAGTTTTGAATTCGCAGGAAATTTGGCAACAGAATTCGCAGCTAAATTCCCAGGGCTGGAGGAAGAAGAAGGAGCCAGCGCGCATTTTTTTGTTTTTGAATTCTGTCTTAATATTTTATTGGATTATTTGTAATTTGTTTCACAGTTGGTGGCTGGCTCAGTTGGTTGTGAACGCGCGCGTATTGCTTGAGGGTCTTGGTTCGATTCCTGGGCCAAACCACTTTTTCTTGTTTTTTTCATTTAATTAGCAGGTTTAATATATTATGAATTGTGATGAGGCTATTGACAGAAGCGCCCTCCCGGCTGGAATGGTAAATGCGTTTGTATGATGTTTAAAGGTCCTGGGTTCGATCCCCCAGGCCTTTTGTTTTGTTTCTTTTTTCATGATTTTTTCAGGTTATGCAACAAAACCAAATGAGGTTGTTTCCATGTCACACGCGCACCTGTAGCCCAGTGGTAGCTTGCTTCGTCCAGAGTATGGCAAAGCCTAGGGCATGGGTTCAATCCCTGCCCCAGGTAAGTTTTTAATTCTGTTTTGTTTATTTGTTTTATTAATTGTTTTATTATTAAATATAATTATGTTTAATATGTAAATAGATTTAAATTAATATGTAAATATTATATGTTCTAAAAAATTTCTAAAAAAATAATATTTTCTAAAAATAATTTCTTTTATTAATATGTATATATTTATTTAATGATTAAATTAGTATTATGTATTAAATTAAAACCCTAATTTTCTTCTTACCTAAAATTTAATTCTATTGTAATTTTTAATTTATTATTTATAAACTTTAATCATGTATATATATTATATAATTTGTTTATACTTTAATTCTTGCATCTAAATATGTTTAATATAATTAAAATTTTGTAAGTATAATTATAATTAAATCCTATTTTCATAATATGTAAATGTTTTATAAATTGTCTATAATTTAGTTTCGTATGTAAATAATTTTTATTATATGTTTAAAAATAATTGCTAATTTAATTTTGTAATTATAATTTTATTTTCATAATATGCTTATAATTAACTTAATCTTTATAATTTGCATATAACTTAAAATTTCATAATAATTAGTATAATTGTTTATATTTTATTCTTAATCCTAAAAAATAATTGTTCATTAATCTTTTAATATTTTTTGCTTATATTATTAACTATGTTTATTTTTATATTTATTTCATCATTACTAACCCCATTGTGATTTATTATTATTATTATTTCACTAATCCAATTATTATTATTATTATTATTATATTTATTTTGCTTTAATTATTATTATGTAATTGTTCCTTGGATGTAATATTTAGTAGTAATGTTTAAATATTTATATTTTATGCTATGGTTAGTAAATAGGGAGTGTAACATGTTTGTATGTTAAAATCAATTTAGCTCACTAATTCAAAGATAAATATTAAAATTGTACACTCACACACGTAAGTCGATCTTTGATCGCCATCTCACTTCCATAAGGATACCTCTCATGTTGCCTCTTACAAAAAGGTCAAGTAGGGTGTATAAAGCAAAGTCCTTCAATTTTACATCATCTAGTCCCTTAACAAATAAAAGATCAAGTCCCTTTCGAATGTTTCCTTCGTAATGATCTTGTCCCTTTCGAATAAAGATGATAAGTCCCTTCGAATTGCTTATACACCCCACAGTTGCCTAAATAACAATGTCCATTTACTTGTCCCATCACATCCAAGGTAATGACTACCTATTCCTTAATAATAGGGATAGTCTTACCATTTAAAGGATTCAAGAACAGAAAAGACTTAAGCTTAGGGTAGGTTCCTCTTAGATACTTGCTCACTTTTCAAAAACATTTCAAATACTTCACACATTTCAAACAATTTTCCAAACAAAGGTTTTTTACGCATCCGTACATGGATCATTATCAAACTCTTAAGAAAATTTTTATTCACACACTTCACATTTCAAAAACATTTTAAAGTGAGCTAAGTAACTAAGAGCCCATGGATAACCATGGATGTAAAAGGTGCTAACACCTTCCCTTTACATAACCTACCCCCCGGACCCAAAAAAATCTTTTAAAAGGTCTTTCCTGTTCTTTTATGCCTTTCCTTTGGATAAAATAAAAGTCGGTGGCGACTCTTGTTATCCGCAACATAACTAAAGTCAGTTCTCCCACCGTGTTACAGAACTGGCGACTCTGCTGGGGATTTAATATTAAAGAGGGGTACCCTTAGGAATTAGATCACTTTAAAATTGTTTGCCTTGTTTGCTTTATACTTACTTGTTGGGCTCTTATGTGTGAAAGATCCTAACCCGGATCTAGTGTACCTTAGGTAAATGGCAATAGACCAAGGAAACTGTACGGCGTATACCGATATGGTTGATCTGATGGCCATAGTTAGTGTGACTTCTTGGTTGGTGCTTATGTTCCTTAAGTCAAGTTGAGGATAATATGAGGCTGCCATATGTTGTCAATACACTAACTGACTTTTAGAACCCTAGTCATCCCATCTTGGCCTTTAGAAAAGTAGTGAGATAGCCGCCTTTGGGGAAGACTGAAGTTGGTTGATACTCGATACTACACTCATTAAGATCCTAAACTTGGAGGGTTTTGATTGGCAAGTAAGTTGCCTACTGAACAACCACCCTTGTGAAGGATCAATGATATTGAGATCCCTTAGAACCTGGTTACTTTGTAGGACAGGATGAACCAACTAACTTCAGGGGAGGGTACCTACCTTTGAACCTCATGCAAGCCTTTAAACCTAGGGCTATTGTGTGACTTGTTTGTGTGTGCCACATGTTTGTGATTGAGCATAACATCATAACATCATCATGCATCATAAGCATAGCATTTTCACTAACCATTTCAAGGACCAAAGGATTTATCTTTGTTCTTTGTTACACAGGTCATGGCTTCTGCTCGTAGAAACACCATCAGGATCAACTTTGTGGGCATACCTGCTAAGCTTAAAGAGTTGGTTTCTCAAGTGTCTGATCACTCCCAGTTCATCAAGAGACATGGTCACCTATTGGATCTAGTCACTTCAGGGTTCAATGATGACATGATGAGTGTTCTGTTTCAGTTCTTTGATCCTAAGCACCATTGCTTCACATTCCCCGACTACCAGCTGGTTCCTACAATGGAAGAGTTCTCTAAACTTCTGGGTATGCCTGTTCTTGATCAAAGACCCTTCACAGGCTTGGAGAAGGAGCTTAAACCAGAGGTTATTGCTGCAGCTCTACATCTGAAAAAGTCTGACATTGTTCTGGAAACGAGAAGCGGAGTTAAGGGTATTCTTGCTAAGGTGTTAATAGAGAAGGCTCAAATGTTCTTGAAAGCTATGAACTATGATGCTTTTGAGGAGATCTTAGCCTTGCTGATTTATGGCTTAGTATTGTTCCCCAATCCTGATCAGTTCATAGACGTTCATGCCATCAACATATTCATGAGTCACAATCCAGTGCCTACATTGCTTGGAGACATCCTACATTCTCTTCACACCCTTACTACAAGGGCAAGAGGAACTTTGATGTGTTGCATACCTTTGCTATCTAGGTGGTTTATTTCTCACCTTCCTCGCTCAGTGATGAAGAATGAACAAGGTTTCAGGTGGTCCAAGAGAATCATGTCACTCTCTCATTCAGATATCCATTGGTGCTCCAGATCTATGGAGAATGTCACTATCATTGACCGTTGTGGGGAGTTTCCTAATGTGCCACTTCTAGGCATAAGAGGAGGCATTACTTACAACCCTTCTCTAGCTTTACGACAGTTTGGTTACGCTCAGAGTGATGGTCCACATGACATGTTGATTCAGGGTATTGTGTTTGATTACGACAACGATCTTCAAGGTTATCGTCAAAGGTTCATACGAGCATGGGGAAAAGTGAACAAAGTTGACAGCAAGACTCTGGAGCCTAAGTACACTATTCCTATGGAAGCTTATCTCAGATGGGTGCGATCTCGTGCTCAGACTCTCATGATGCCATATCCTGCTATCCTGCCAGTTACCATGGAACCTGTTGCTGAAGGGGATACTTCTTACACCATCCTTCACCAAGACATGCCTACTGACATGGAAGACTTACAGAGATCTTGGGTCCAGTTGAAGGAGCAAAGGGATACTTTCGAGGCTCATTACAAAGCAAGCCAAGAAAGAATCCTAGAACTAACAAAGCAACTTCACGAGGAACGAAATCTCAACTCATACCTCAATACAAAGAGGAAACGTCCATGGGAGACTTAAAACCCCATCTCTTGTATTTATTTCATTTCATTTTCTGTAAGCCCAAGAGGCAAAACAAATTTATTACTAATAAAAGTTTACCTTCTTGTTTGTTTAAGCAAATTTAAATCCTGCGGTCCTTGAAAACATTGCATACACATTTACATACCATATCATTGCATCACAGGTTTATTGTGCACAGGTTTCTCATCTTCTCGCTGTTTATTTCAGCAATGGCTCTTGAACAAACAGTTAGAGATCTCCAGGCACAAAATGCACAGTTCCAAGAGCTGATCCTGAACTTGTCCAAGGGGCAAGATGAATTGAAGACACTGCTGACCAAGAAGACTAAGAAGACTAGAAGGTCAGGTGGCCTGATCAACATGGGAAGAAGGTTCAGAGGTCCTGTCAAGACCAAAGAACAGGTTGAAGACTATGAGTCTGAAGAGTCTGAGAAAGAGGGAGGCAGTCTCCACAACACAATGGGGGATTCTGATTCTGAGGCTAACTATTATCATGAGCCTAATGAGGACAAGTTCAAGATGCTGGTGGATAGAATGGATGCTATGGAATTACAGAAATCTTCTGGGCTGGATTTTGAAGACCTGAGTCTGATATCTGGGGTGGTTATACCCATTGGTTTCAAGGTTCCTACTTTTGTTGTTTATGATGGTGTCTCTTGTCCCAAACTGCATCTGAGGTCTTATGTCAGGAGGATCCAACCCCATACTGCTGATAAAAAGTTGTGGATCCATTTCTTCCAAGAGAGCCTATCTGGAGCTCAATTGGAATGGTATTATCAGTTGGAGAGTGTCAACATCCGGGACTGGAATGATCTTGCTGAAGCCTTCTATAAGCAGTATCAATACAATGCTGATTTAGCTCCCACTCGCATGCAGCTGCAAAGCATGTCTATGGGTGCTAAAGAAAGTTTCAAGGAGTATGCTCAGAAGTGGAGAGACTTGGCTGGAAGAGTGCAACCACCTCTAACTGACAGGGAGTTAGTTGATATGTTCATGTGTACGTTGAATGGTCCTTTTTACAGTCATCTCATTGGAAGCTCATCATATGGCTTCACTGAGTTGATAATGACAGGAGAACGTGTAGAAAGTGGTATCAGGAGTGGCAAGATTCAAGTGGGTGCTTCTTCATCAGGTGCTGCAAAGAAGCCTCCCAGTGGAAAGAAAGAGTCAAATGTTGTTTATGGTCAACCTGATCATAACAGAAGGCATCAGTCTGTGAGTGCAGTCCATATCTCTAATCCAACTCCTACAACACCAGAGCAGCCACAGGGCAACCAACAGAGGGCTAGAAGGTAGTTCACTAAGATCAACATGTCAATGGCTCAGGCATTGCAACACTTGTTGAAGGCTGAACTTATCACTCTGAAAGATGCTCCTCAGAATCCTAATGTTACCTCTCCCAGGTACAATCCCAATGCACGATGTGCATATCATTCGAATTGTCAGGGACATGATACTAATAGTTGCTGGGTCTTGAAGAACAAAATTCAAGATATGATTGAGGCTGGAGAGATTGAGTTTGATCCTCCGGGTACTCCAAATGTGATTACTGCTCCCATGCCAAATCATGAGAAGACTGTCAATGCCATTGATGAAGATTCACATATCTATTCAGTTGCAGAGTTGACCACACCATTGTCTGTCATTAAGAAGAAGCTAGTACAAGCTGGGTTCTTTCCAGGTTGTCGTGAAGATTGTTTGTATTGTACCTATAAGCCAGATAGTTGCTGGAGGTTGAGAGATGGAATTCAACGTCTCATGGATAAATATACCATAGTGTTTGAGAGGACTCCACCTTCCGTAGAGAGTATGGTTGATCATATAACCCAGCGTGCGAAGATTGAAGAGGTGGATATGGTTGATAAAGTACCGGTAAGGATCACTTCCAAGGGACCTGTTAAAATCACTCGTAAGGGTCCAATTAAGATTACTGTTGAAGGCCCTATGAAGATTGTTGCTGAAGCTAGAGTGGCTCCTATGGTCATTACCACTCCTGGTCCTATTCCGTATACTTCTGATAAAGCTGTGCCTTGGCATTATGGGTCTGATGTTTATATCCATGGTGTTAAGCAGGAGCCCTTGGCTGATATGCCTGTTGATGTTGATAATATTGCTGGATCTAGTAAGATCACACGAAGCGGAAGAGTTTTCTCTCCTCCAGTTACCTCTAAGAATGCAGTTACTCCAGCTGCTACCTCCACCACTGATGCTCGGGGCAAAGGTCCTGTTATTGAACCTATACCTACTGATGTACCAGCTGCTGATGATCTCTCTAAGCAGATGGAAGAAGTATTGAAAATCATTCGCAAGAGTGATTATGACATTGTTGATCAGTTGGGGCATACTCCCTCCAAGATTTCTATGCTGTCCTTGTTGTTGTGTTCTGAGGCTCATGCCAAGGCCTTGATTAAGTTTCTGAATACTGCTCATGTACCCAATGAAATTTCTGTTGATCAGTTTGAAAATTGTGTTGCACATTTGACCTATGATAATGGGTTAGGTTTCTCTGATGCTGATTTGACTCCTGCCAAGAGGGATCATAACAGGGCTCTGCATATCTCAATTGAATGCAAGGGCACTACCCTGTCACATGTATTGATAGACAATGGTTCCTCTTTGAATGTGTTGCCCAAAGAAGTCCTGAATAAGCTTAGTCCAGAAGATGCTGTGTTGAAACCCAGTAACGTAGTGGTGAAGGCTTTTGATGGTTCGAGAAGAGTGGTGCATGGAGAAATTGATCTCCCAATCAAAGTTGGTTCTCAGGTTTTCAATGCTACCTTTTATGTTATGGATATTCGCCCGTCGTATTCTTGTTTGCTGGGACGTCCCTGGATCCATGGGGCAGGTGCTGTAACCTCCACTTTACACCAGAAGCTGAGATATCCGGTAGAAGGAAAAGTTGTTACTGTCTACGGAGAGGAAGGATATGTTGTTAGCCATGTGAACACCTTTAAGTATCTGGAAGTGGAAGGTGAATATGTTGAAACTTCGTGTCAGACATTTGAAGTGGTTCCTTGGATTGTTAATGATTATGAAGCTCCTCCTGTTGTCAAAAAAGTTCCTGTGGTCACCAGAGTACCTCCAACAATGGCCTCTCTCAAAGATGCTAGAGCTGTGGTGGATGAAGGTGGTTGTACTATTTGGGGTCAGCTTCCTGATATCCCATACAAGTCTGACAAGTTTGGTTTGGGTTTTACTGCAGAGTCCCAGAAGGCTGTTCGTCGTGCTCGTACTGTTCGTATCACCAACTAGGGGATTATGAAGAATCAGATCAATGTTGTGGATGACTATGATGAAGACTACAACCTGGATGCTTGGATTTTTCCTACTGTGGGTGCTGGGCTCAACAACTGGAAAGTTGAAGATGTTATTCCTATCTCCTTTAGTCAGAAGTAAATACTATTACTGTGTTGTTGCTTTTTAAGTTTGTAATTTCTTGAACAATTAAAACTCTCAAGCCTTGTGCCTTACCCGGGGCACAATGGTGTGCTTGTTACAGGATGTCATTTCATTTGCATACTTCATTCAATAAAAATCAGTGGACGTTTCGTTTTCGTAAATATTGTGTTCCTTGTCTTTCTTTTCTTTTACTTTTGTTTTATCAGCTATGTGTTCTTACACACACCCACATCACTAAAATGCAGATCCTCATCCACTCTGGATCCTGTTGATAACAGTTCTACTATTGCCAATTATAATTTCGAGAATCCGATATATCAAGCTGAAGACGGAAATGAGGACGATTGTGAAGTACCTGTAGAGCTTGCTAGGTTGTTACAACAAGAAGAGAAAGCTATACAGCCACATGAAGAGCCAGTCGAAGTTGTGAATCTGGGAACTGAAGAAAACAGGAAAGAGGTCAAGATAGGGGCTGAATTAGAGGATAGTGTCAAGAGCAGACTGATTCAGATGTTACGTGACTATGTAGAGATCTTTGCTTGGTCTTACGAAGATATGCCAGGATTGGATACAGACATTGTGGTTCACCGTTTACCAGTAAAAGAAGATTGTCGTCCAAAGAAGCAGAAGGTTCGTCGCATGCGTCCTGAAATGTCAGAGAAGATCAAAGCAAAGGTAATGAAACAGTTTGATGCAGGGTTCTTAGTTGTGACTTCTTATCCTCAATGGGTTGCAAATGTGGTGCCAGTACCTAAGAAAGATGGTAAGGTACGTATGTGTGTGGACTACAGGGATTTGAACAAGGCCAGCCCCAAAGATGACTTTCCACTTCCTCATATTGATGTTCTGGTAGACAACACTGCCCAGCATAAGGTATTCTCTTTTATGGATGGTTTCTCTGGTTACAATCAAATCAAGATGGCACCTGAAGATATGGAGAAGACAACATTTGTTACACAATGAGGCACCTTTTGCTATAAGGTAATGCCATTTGGTTTGAAGAATGCAGGGGCAACATATCAGCGTGCTATGGTGGCTTTGTTTCATGATATGATTCATCATGAGATAGAGGTGTATGTAGATGATATGATAGCCAGATCCCAGAATGAAGAGCAACATCTTGATCATCTGCATAAGTTGTTTGAGAGGTTGAAGAAATACAAGTTGAGGTTGAACCCAAACAAGTGTACTTTTGGAGTTAGATCTGGTAAGCTCCTGGGTTTTATTGTCAGTGGAAAAGGTATTGAAGTAGATCCTGCGAAAGTGAAAGCTATACGAGAGATGCCAGCTCCCCGTACTGAGAAGGAAGTTAGAGGTTTCTTGGGACGATTGAATTACATTGCAAGATTTATTTCCCAATTGACTGCTACCTGTGAGCCAATCTTCAAGTTGTTGAAGAAAGATCAGGTGATGGAATGGAATGATGAGTGCCAGACTGCCTTTGATGAAATCAAGAAATATCTGCTAAAACTTCCAATTTTGATGCCACCAGTTGATGGAAGACCCTTGATTATGTACTTAACAGTGTTAGACAACTCAATGGGGTGTGTATTGGGGCAACATGACGAGTCTGGTCGAAAAGAGCAGGCAATATACTACCTTAGCAAAAAGTTTACCGACTGTGAAACAAGATACTCACTGCTCGAGAAAACTTGCTGCGCTTTGGCATGGGCTGCTCGCCGACTAAGACAGTATATGTTGACCCATACTACCTTGTTGATTTCGAAGATGGATCCAATCAAGTACATATTTGAGAAACCTTCTCTCTCCGGAAGAATTGCAAGATGGCAAATGATCTTGACCGAATATGATATACAGTATACTACTCAGAAGGCCATTAAAGGAAGTGTTGTGGCTGACCATTTGGCTCATCAAGCAGTGGATGATTACCAGTCAATGAGTTTTGAGTTCCCCGATGAAGACATTATGATTATTACCAAAGAACCTGGACAATATGACGGACCTGAACAAGGATCCCGATGGACTATGGTTTTTGATGGTGCCTCTAATGCACTTGGTAATGGTGTTGGTGTTGTGATTAGTTCCCCTAAAGGTTGTCATACCCCGATTACTGCCAGACTTTGTTTCTATTGTACCAATAACATGGCTGAGTATGAGGCATGTATCCTGGGTATTAAAGCTGCTATTGATATGAAGATTCAGTTCCTTGATGTGTATGGAGATTCAGCCTTGGTAGTTAGTCAAATTAAAGGAGATTGGGATACCAAGCATGATAACCTCATTCCTTACAGAGAGCATGTGTTGTCTTTGATCCCACATTTTAAAGAGATTACCTTTGAACATATTCCACGAAGAGAGAATCAGTTGGCAGATGCCTTAGCCACCATGGCATCCATGTTTGAGATCAGCTGGGATGATGAGGCTCCCAAGATTACTATTGGTAGATTTGAAAAGCCTGCATACTGCAATGAGATTGACACTGAAGGGGCAGAAGAGAAACCTTGGTTCTATGAAGTGAAAAGATATCTCGAAGCTCAGGAGTTCCCTGAAGGGGCATCTGTCAAAGATAAGAAGTTTCTGAGAAGGTTTTCTGCTAAGTTCTTTTTGAGTAATGGGATTTTGTACAAGCGCAATCATGATTCAACTATGCTTCGTTGCGTGGATAAGAAGGAAGCAACAGAGATTATGGAAGATATGCATGATGGGATCTTTGGCACTCATTCTAGTGGTCATACCATGGCAAAGAAGATTTTGAGAGCAGGTTACTATTGTTCTACCATGGAAGCTGACTGCTATCAACACTCCAGAACATGTCACAAGTGTCAAATTTATGCTGATAAAGTACATATACCTCCATCACCATTGAATGTGTTGACTGCTCCTTGGCCTTTTGCCATGTGGGGCATTGATATGATTGGTGAAATCAAGCCTACTGCTTCTAATGGGCATCGTTTCATCCTGGTTGCTATTGATTACTTCACTAAGTGGGTGGAGGCAGCTTCATTTGCATCTGTTACCAAGAATGTTGTGGCTCGATTCATTAAGAATAATCTCATATGTAGGTATGGCATCCCTAAAAGGATTATCACTGACAATGGCTCTAATCTGAACAACACTATAATTACTGATCTCTGCACGCAGTTCAAGATTAAGCATCACAACTCTTCTCCGTATCGTCCGAAGATGAATGGGGCAGTTGAAGCTGCTAATAAGAACATTAAGAAGATTATACAAAAGATGACTATTACTTACAAGGATTGGCATGAGATGTTACCATTTGCTCTTCATGGTTATCGTACCACAATACGTACTTCAACAGGGGCAACCCCATTCTCCTTAGTCTATGGTATGGAAGCAGTTCTGCCCATTGAAATTCAGATTCCCTCCTTAAGAATTATGAAGGATGCAGGCTTGGATGAAGATGAGTGGATTCAAACTCGACTTGACCAGATAAATTTGATTGATGAGAAGAGGCTAGCAGCAGTTTGTCATGGCCAGATGTACCAAAAGCGAATGATCAAAGCTTTTAATAAGAAGGTTAAGCCAAAGGTATATCAGGCTGGTGACTTGGTAATCAATTGTATCATATTACCACAGGGTGATCCTAGGGGCAAATGGACTCCTACATATGAAGGGCCATTTGTAGTCAAGACAACATTCTCAGGAGGTGTCATGATACTTACTACAATGGATGGTGAAGACTTCCCACAGCCTGTAAACGCAGACATAGTTAAAAAATACTACGCATAAAAAGAGACCCGCTAGGTTGACTGGCCCGGGCAAAAATTAGGGATATATATAAAAAAAATGTACACCCGGCAAGTCGAAAACCTGAAAAGGCGGCTTGGGCAAAAAAGGGTATCCCGGTGGATTGAAAACCTGAAAGGGCAATCCAGGCAAAAGTTAGGGATTAAAGCGTATGACTATGTCTCGTTTGGATCACCCATGAAACTGCAACCAGTTGTGTTACTTACTCAAGTTTGAACAGATAAAGCTCAATCCAATCATTTTCGTCTCAACAGCAGAAGATGAGATACTTGAAGATAATGGCAATAGTAGAATTGAAACCCAATAGGATTATTTCTCACATAGCTGATTTTCTTTGTTTTGTAAAAAAAATTTATGACGAATTCCTCTTACTAGGATTTCTGTCTCCTTGTACAAACTTACCTATGTATGGGTCACTTTTTGATATAAATAAAATTCCATTTTTGAGTCCTGATTTACTTTTACCCTATTTACATAAGCGAAACGTCCATTGGTTGTGTTTGAATGTATGTATGCTTTTGAATATGATTGATGTTTACCAGAAATGCATAAATGCTTAATATGATTGATGTTTACCAGAAATGCATGAAAATGCAGTAATAGTATTTACTAAGGACGAACGAGGGAAGGATTTCAATGAAGCTTCGCCGGTTCATCCTCACAAGACAGCTACAAGTCCCCCAGTAGGACAAATCCATCTTCATAAATATTTCAAGTCATATCTCCCCTGGAATTTATATCCATCTCTTTTATCCTCATACGGATAATCGGGAATTTATTCCTCCAATAGGAGTACGACGAACGAAGACGGGAGGTTATGCATACCCTACTATCGAACGAAGACGGGAGGTTATATATACTATATTATCAAACAAGACGGGAACGAGTTCCTCATATTCTCCAGCAACAAATCGGGATTTATTTTCCCTGGCCAGCAGTTGTTATACGAAGATATCCAGACACTTCAGGCTGCATGATGCATACATACATCATTTACATCATAACATACATATACATAGATACATAATACATTACTTAGGTGCATCATATCATACATGCATACATAATGCATAAACTAATATTATCATACAGAATGCTACCTTGTTTTCAGGTTAATTCTCCAGCAGACAAATTTCATTAACAAATTGTGACTATTGGGTTGTTGTTTATCTTCCCAAAAGTTATCATTTCCTCAGGACGTTGTTTATCCTCTTGAAAGCTTCTTATACCTCGGGACGTTGTTTATCTTCCTGAAAGCATATCATGACCTTGGGCCGTTGTTTATCTTCCCAAAGGTTACATCATTATACCTCAGGACACTGTTTATCCTCCTGAAAGCTTCTTATACCTCAGAACGTTGTTCATCCTTCTGAAAGCATATCATCACCTCAGGACGTTGTTATCCTCCTGAAAGCATATTATTACTTTGGGCCGTTGTTTATCTTCCCAAAGGTTACCATTTCCCCAGGACGTTGTTATCCTCCTGAAAGTTATCAATCCCTCAGGACGTTGTTTAACCTCCTGAAAGCATATTATCTCCTCGGGACGTTGTTTATCTTCCTGAAAGCTATCATCATTTCCTCAGAATGTTGTTTATCCTTCTGAAAGCATACCACTACCTCGGGACGTTGTTTATCTTCCTGAAAGCATATCATTACCTCAGGACGTTGTTTATCTTCCTGAAAGCTATCATTATATCTTCATATTTTGGACTTCTTTATCCTCCAAGAAATGTATCTGAAGAATGTGTCACTAAGTGGCATCTTTAAGCCCACTCAAGCATATTCAACTAGACATCAGTATCACTCTATGCACCGGTGAGTGCAAATTTTTGGGCTTTTGTGTTTAATCCCCTTCAACCTTCCAGGTCACGATTGGCAAATATACCAATTTAACCCCTCAGGTTTCAGAAAATTGAACAGGGGCAGCTGTTGCACCCCAAAATTTTCCCTCACAATACAAGACTTTGTGTGCTAAGAAGGTTCACAAGGATCACAAGACCTTTCATGAGGTTCATGAAGTTTACAAGACACTTTATGAGGTTCACAAGGTTCACAAGACCTCCCATGAGGTTCATAAAGTTTACAAGACACTTTATGAGGTTCACAAGGTTCACAAGGCCTCCCATGAGGTTCACAAGGTTCACAAGACATTTTATGATGGTTCACAAGGTTCACAAAGTTCACAAATAGTCAGAAGATTTGACAATTCCCTCAGACAATGCATCCTCCTAAGCAGTGCATCCAAAACTAGGGTTTTAACTTTAATCAGGCTAAATGGACTTCCAAGACTTCAAGTGAGCTTCATAACATCTTATATGTGTCTAAGAATCCCCATGAAAAGTTTCAAGACTTTTCCCAAAGGTTTGCTCAGTCAGATGATCATATAGGTTAAAATCAATCAAAGCAGTTAAAAAGTCAAACTGAGGTCAACTGTGGTCAAACCAAAGTCAAACTTCATGTTTTTTTGCCAACATCAAGTATATGAAGTAAAATTCATCATTTTATCAAGGGTTGATCATGATTCATCAAGGATATTTCAGATCATCAAGAATCAGAGGTTTCTAAATTAGGGTTTCCTCAGGAAAAGTCAACTGAACTTTGACCAGCCATAACTTTCACATGCTTCATCACCAATTCTCCATCCAAAGCTAATTTTGAAGGAAATTGAATTCTATACAACTTTGTGTCTCACAAGCCAATCCCAAAAATGCTTCATTTGGAAGGTATAAGCTAAGACATTATAGGTCATTTTGAAAGTCAACAAAAAGTCAACAACTTCAAAAGGGCATAACTTGAGAATGGTAAATGATATGAACATGAAACCAGTGGGGTTGGTTAGAGGACTCTTTAAGCTTTCCAAAATGTCCAAGAACACCCTCATAGCATTAAAATTGAAGGATGTGTGCCCTTGCAAAGTTGGGAAATTTTAGGGAAGTTTATGAAGCAAATGGAGGTTTAAAACCAAATTTTGTTAAGTGGGCTGAACTTTTGATGACCCAAAGTGATCCATTACATCATGCATGAAAATTATTTGATATTTTCATAATTTTATTTAATTTAATTTATTTATTATGATTTTTTATATTAAAAATCATTTTAAATTTAAATAAAATATCAAGTGTGAAGATTTAAAATATTTTTTTGTTCTAGAAGGTCATGAATGCAACTTGGATCAGATTGATACAAAAATTATGGTGATTGGCTTGAAATAGAAAGGGTTTATTCAAGAATATTTGAAATTTAAGCTTGAATCTTTTTCAATCTCATGGATCCAAATCTTCCACACAACCATCAATTCTTTTGACCTAAATCCACTCCACTATAAGTATACAACATAACCTTATTCATTGGACACGAAATTCTGCCTCCAAGAGTAAGTTTGCATCTTCACAAATCTCACCAAAAGTCAAATTCAGATTTCATAATTCAAGCCTTTTCAAGCCAATTTGAAGGTTGAGACATGTTTATGGGACATCCTTGAACCATTCCCAATGATCATTTGCATCCAAAACATCTCACATTACATAAACCGAATCTCTCTTGTCTTTGAATTCAAATTTTTCGATTTCGATTATTTAGCTACTATTAACTGATTTTGTTTATTGATTTGTGATTGTTTGAAGCTTGTGATGAATTCTGGATAGTTTAATTTGAGTTTCATGAACTGGGGTGAATTCCACCATTGCTAGGGTTTTCGGCCTCCATTAGGGTTTCACTCTCAAGCTAATATAAATTAATTCTAAGAACACAGATCAATGCCAATTCATCTCTGGATCATGTTTGTATAATTAATTTGATGAAATTTTACAGTTTTGATGGTGTATAAGATTCATAGGTTTTGCTGCAAGTTTTGAATTCGCAGGAAATTTGGCAACAGAATTCGCAGCTAAATTCCCAGGGCTGGAGGAAGAAGAAGGAGCCAGCGCGCGTTTTTTTGTTTTTGAATTCTGTCTTAATATTTTATTGGATTATTTGTAATTTGTTTCACAGTTGGTGGCTGGCTCAGTTGGTTGTGAACGCGCGCGTATTGCTTGAGGGTCTTGGTTCGATTCCTGGGCCAAACCACTTTTTCTTTTTTTTTCTTCATTTAATTAGCAGGTTTAATATATTATGAATTGTGATGAGGCTATTGACAGAAGCGCCCTCCCGGCTGGAATGGTAAATGCGTTTGTGTGATGTTTAAAGGTCCTGGGTTCGATCCCCCCAGGCCTTTTGTTTTGTTTCTTTTTTCATGATTTTTTCAGGTTATGCAACAAAACCAAATGAGGTTGTTTCCATGTCACACGCGCGCCTGTAGCCCAGTGGTAGCTTGCTTCGTCCAGAGTATGGCAAAGCCTAGGGCATGGGTTCAATCCCTACCCCAGGTAAGTTTTTAATTCTGTTTTGTTTATTTGTTTTATTAATTGTTTTATTATTAAATATAATTATGTTTAATATGTAAATAGATTTAAATTAATATGTAAATATTATATGTTCTAAAAAATTTCTAAAAAAATAATATTTTCTAAAAACAATTTCTTTTATTAATGTGTATATATTTATTTAATGATTAAATTAGTATTATGTATTAAATTAAAACCCTAATTTTCTTCTTACCTAAAATTTAATTCTATTGTAATTTTTTATTTTTTATTTATAAACTTTAATCATGTATATATATTATATAATTTGTTTATACTTTAATTCTTGCATCTAAATATGTTTAAAATAATTAAAATTTTGTAAGTATAATTATAATTAAATCCTATTTTCATAATATGTAAATGTTTTATAAATTGTCTATAATTTAGTTTCGTATGTAAATAATTTTTATTATATGTTTAAAAATAATTGCTAATTTAATTTTGTAATTATAATTTTATTTTCATAATATGTTTATAATTAACTTAATCTTTATAATTTGCATATAACTTAAAATTTCATAATAATTAGTATAATTGTTTATATTTTATTCTTAATCCTAAAAAATAATTGTTTATTAATCTTTTAATATTTTTTGCTTATATTATTAACTATGTTTATTTTTATATTTATTTCATTATTACTAACCCCATTGTGATTTATTATTATTATTATTTCACTAATCCAATTATTATTATTATTATTATTATATTTATTTTGCTTTAATTATTATTATGTAATTGTTCCTTGGATGTAATATTTAGTAGTAATGTTTAAATATTTATATTTTATGCTATAGTTAGTAAATATGGAGTGTAACATGTTTGTATGTTAAAATCAATTTAGCTCACTAATTCAAAGATAAATATTAAAATTGTACACTCACACACGTAAGTCGATCTTTGATCGCCATCTCACTTCCATAAGGATACCTCTCATGTTGCCTCTTACAAAAAGGTCAAGTAGGGTGTATAAAGCAAAGTCCCTCAATTTCACATAATCTAGTCCCTTAACAAATAAAAGATCAAGTCCCTTTCGAATGTTGCCTTCGTAATGATCTTGTCCCTTTCGAATAAAGATGATAAGTCCCTTCGAATTGCTTATACACCCCACAGTTGCCTAAATAACAATGTCCCTTTACTTGTCCCATCACATCCAAGGTAATGACTACCTATTCCTTAATAATAGGGATAGTCTTACCATTTAAAGGATTCAAGAACAGAAAAGACTTAAGCTTAGGGTAGGTTCCTCTTAGATACTTGCTCACTTTTCAAAAACATTTCAAATACTTCACACATTTCAAACAATTTTCCAAACAAAGGTTTTTTACGCATCCGTACATGGATCATTATCAAACTCTTAAGAAAATTTTTATTCACACACTTCACATTTCAAAAACATTTTAAAGTGAGCTAAGTAACTAAGAGCCCATGGATAACCATGGATGTAAAGGGTGCTAACACCTTCCCTTTACATAACCTACCCCCCGGACCCAAAAAAATCTTTTAAAAGGTCTTTCCTGTTCTTTTATGCCTTTCCTTTGGATAAAATAAAAGTCGGTGGCGACTCTTGCTATCCGCAACATAACTAAAGTCAGTTCTCCCACCGTGTTACACCACCACCATTGAATTGGATGGTTAAGCATGTATGGAATAATATATAGATTAACATTCGATATGGTAGGACCGCAATATGTTGAATGGGCTGCAAAAATGGATGTAGGCCTTAATACATATGTACTCTGCAATTTCATATAAGCACCTAGGATAGTATTCTTTTTCCTTACCTTGTTTCACCTTTGTTGGTGAGATAAAACTAAGCACTAATTTTGATTTTGTTGTTACTATTCAACCCTGCTAGTTTTCTAAATATACATATGTAATAGATCACCCTAGTAAATAAATACTATGTATAACATTAATAGAGCCCCTGATTCTATGTTGAATACTTTTATCAATTGTAATTGAACATGTTCATTCTTGAATGTCTTATTGTCTTCTCTAAATATGTCGGAAATATTAAAGGACCCCATGATTTACTGTTTCATACAATTTCGTCTTGATAGACATTGATGAATGCAAAGATAAGAAAGCTTGCTAGAGCCCTGAATGTAGCTGCAAGAATACTTGGGGCACTATAACTACATTTGTAGTGGAGATCTTATGTAGTACAATATCCTTATTAACTTTAATTTGCATAGGAGTATAATAATTTTAAATATTATTGTTGAAGCTATATATTTTATTTTTTATAATATAGCTAAAATATTGAGGGTATCAATGTTTAGTTATAAATATTCGAAATTTACGGTGGTTCAAACCGCCACAATTTATAACGAAATACCACAATATTCAGGTTACGTCGGTTCAAACCGCCACAACATTTTAGAAAAAATTAATTTTACAAATAAATTACTTGCGGATTTACCCGTTGAAAGTGAAATTCCTAGGCATTTACCTACGGAATAGAAAATTGCGACGGTTGAAACCATCGTAATCAACAATAAAAACAAAAATCAAACATAAAATTACGACGGTTGGTTATCGCAGTATGAAAATTAAGTCAGTTCTCTACCTGTCGTGAGAGATAACGGCGGTAGGTACGAAGGTTTTGACAACCGACGTAATACGCCCTCGCGACGCACGTTTCTACGATAGTGCTAAAACCATAGTGACTTGCAAATTACGACGGTTTTAATCGTCATAACCTTCCAAAATAACCGTCGCAAACTGCCATTTTTCTTCTAGTGATCATATAAGCTATGCCAAACATCATCAACATGAAACAAGCAAGAAACAATCAAAACTGAAGCAAAAATAAATTGAACACAAAACCTATTATGAAGCTTTTTCGAGATCCTAAGAGAAACCGAGACTCCTGAATATCCTGCAATGTGCACTTTGGCCAAATAAAGGCTGAATGACTTGCTATGGATGCTAAAAAGAAAGGAAATCCGAAGGTGTTTGTAAGCTTCAACTTTCTTTATAATGCTCTTTGACCAAGGTTAGAGGTAATGATGATGTGAACAAGGTGCTTCTAAGAAGAATTTAGAAGAGCTCTTATGAAATGTGATGAGAGCAAAGCCCTTTTTCTGGATCTGAGTTTTTTCGAGTGATGTATGAGAGCAAAATTGTGTGAGTCCAAGAAGAATGGAGAGTGACATCTCTCTCTTTTTTTTCCGTGCAAATCCTCTTCTTCTTTTCCCCTCCAGGCTTAATGCGTGTTGCCCTCTTTTGGTACCTTTTTTGTGCGTCCTTGTGAGTGGAGACAAAGATTCTAACGGCAAAAATCAAGCGTGTGTGTGTGTTGCTATCACAAAGTGCATGGTAAAAAGTCATGTGGATACCTCTTTTTCTCTTAGCCACAAACGTGAGAATGATAAGAAAAGCATGACCCCCACCCAATGAAAAAGGTGCACGTCATATGTGTCATTTTTCTTTTTACTGATTTTTTTTAATACCTCCCATGTGCCTCAGCCATACTTCTATTAATCAACCTTCTTGTATCACCTTCCTACAATTTTCTTCTTTTCTCTTTTTTTTATTAATAAAACAACAAGATGATAATGACCAATATCTTTTTCACACACGTGAGGCCACATGAAAAAATAAAATGGACATGTAATTTGTATAGTAACAATAGAATGTGACACATGAATAAAAATAAGAGAAAATAAACCAATGACAATATGACAAGTGGTTCACAAAACCCTAAAATAAAATAAATTTCAAATATTCAAATATTGCAATCTAAAAATGCTATGGAAGTGTTCTACGACTTTTTGGAAAGGGAAAATCGTGCTTTACAACTTTCGCGTTCACCGAAAAATCATTCGGAGCTTTTTCGCACATGAAAAAATAGCCTGAAGTTTCGGGACAAAATAAATTCCAAAAATGAAAACTTCCAAAATTAGTAACTTTTGCATTCTCCCGATTTTTGACATTTAAGCTCAACTGAAATACTCCTTGACATAATATGACCTCAAAAAGTGATAATCCTGATTAAAAAACTCTGAAATTGTCATGTTGACTTTTCTGACCGCGCAGTTGACTTTCTTGCTTCACCTCCAAGCAACTGAACCAAGTCTTGACTTCTTCGGTGAATTTTTGTCTCAAACTTCATACATAAGCCATGCAGACCAAATAAAAGCCTTTTCCCTCAAGAAATGGTCAAAATTCATAAGATATGAGTGTCTGGCCCAAAACCCTAATCAGGATTTCCTTGTACGGGAGAAAAAGTTGCATCTTGAACTTTTGATGAAATAACTGACTTCCCTGAGGAATTTTCTCACCAAATTTCACCCTTAGGATCCTCTTGTCATATGAAAAACTTTGCCCAAATGAAATGGCCAAAGTCACAAAGTTTCCCTGCTTGAAACTCAAACCCTAATTTGGGATCACTGTGTAGGAGCTTTGCCCTAGCCTGAGTTCCCTGATGATCTTCCAACCTCCTGGGCTTTTGCGAATGATTATAAGCTTATGAATGCAATGTATACTTCTCATAAGACTTGAGAAAATCCATTGGGCCCCTTGTTATAGCTTGTGATTGCTTCAAAAACCTCCACAGATGATCATATGCCTAATGTTAGGTCATGAGAATGTTATGCCTCATCTTTCCATGCTAGGATGCCAAGAATATGATATGTTCATGTCGCATATTATGTGATATGATTCTTAAAAGAAGAGGGAAAATTTGGGGTGTTACACCTAGCTAATCCAACCCAAATAAGAACCTTGGCCCAACGCTGGGGGCTCACTATAAATACCCTTTTTCACTAAAGGGTCAGGTATGCTGAAACACTTCTTACTTACCATTTTCTGTACCGTTTACTTACTTTGGCATCAGAGTGCCTTACAGGTACACCCCCTCCCCACTTATCAACCATATTTTTTGTTCGTGTTCAATTATCGGAAGGCCCTCTTGATCAGGTAAGACTAGTGGCACCGTTTGTGGGAACCTAGCTATCCCTTTCTTCCACAGCGAAAGATCAAAGCTCAAATCCATATTTATCCTTCCAATATGGCCGAAGAACACACCGACAACCATCATTGTCCCCTCATCAACTACACGACGGAGGACAATCTGAACTACAACGAATATGATCACAAAGACGGGCAACCAGCCACCCCGTCGCCTGAACCCGAAGATAATGTGGGCTCCGCAACCTCAGTCTCAAATTCCGCTGGTCGCTCCATTCTAGCCTATCCCAGTGCCCGTTGAAGGAGACGTCACTATGATTGCTATGGTGAACGCCCTCAACCAGGCCAGTTTCATGCTCTACTAGCAACACAAGAGGATCATGGCCCTGAAAGCTGACCGACGAGAAGATCCCCCAGCAAGGACAAAGGACGCTGCACGAGAAGCAACTTCCAAAAGCTACGAAGAAACGAGGACGTTCTCCTCCATGGCAGGGATGACGCTCTCCCGAGCCTAATAAGAACAAATCCAAGATACGCCATGAGACCGATCGATCGAGGACCTCGCTCCGATGCGAGCAGAGTCTCGGGAACGATGAGTTCTCCCTGTTGAGAAGCGGTAAGGAAGACCCTCATTGCCCGCTCTTGCGAGCAATTATAGAGGCATCATTCCCCAAAGGCATGGAGAAACCCCCACACTTGGACATCTACGATGGGACCACTGATCCCGATGATCACGTCGACAACATCAATGCCATGCTCGACTACCACAATGACATCACCGGGCATCTCAAATGCAGGATGTTTTCAATAACTCTCAGAAAAGGAGCCATGGCCTGGTACAAAAGCCTGGCCCCGGAGTCCATCACATCTTGGAGAGTCATGAAATCTACATTCACGAGGCATTTCACAGCCTCACGACGTCATCCCAAAACTGAGGCAACCCTTGAAGCTATAGTGCAGAGGAAGAATGAGACGTCGCGCTCATACATCGAGCGGTTCAACTAAGAGGCCGTCGAGGTAGACACAACAAAGCACATGAAGAAATACCTCCTCAAGAGAGGACTCTTTCCCGGAAGCGAACTCAGCAGAGCGGTTGGGATAGAGCCTCCCTGCTCCCTGGATGAACTCTTGCACAAAGCCCAAGCTTACATCAGATATGAAGAAAAATAGGTTGCCACAATGCTCGGAATAAACGCAATACCGGTGAAACCGACCACCCCAAGCGTGAGGACCCCAACGCTCCCCGCTGAAATGGAGACAAGCGGAGGAAGGAGAAACCCCATGAGACCCGTGAAGGAAGGGGACCCGCAGGCCGTTATAACGAATACACGTTGCTAACACCTTCCTGTAAACGCATCATCGTCGAGTGCATCAACTCCGAGTTCAAACAGGGCAGGGTAAGGTCCCCCAAACCTTCTGCACCCAAGCCCCATACCAACAAATCTAAGTACTGCCGTTTACACAGAAGTCACGGGCACGTGACCGAAGACTGTATCCATCTGAAAGACGCAATTGAGATCCTGATTCAGGAAGGCCACCTCAAACAGTACACCAAGAGGAACGAAACCCCCCGACACGATGAGCAGGAGACGAAGAGAGCTCGCGAGGACACACCACCCGGAGACTCCTCATATCAAGTAGCCATGTGCATATCACGCTCGGAGGACTTCCATCTCCCCGACTCAGGACCAGGAGAACGACTCGCGGCTCTTAGTCCTTGGGAAGACTTCCCAACGGATCTCATTATATTAGGAGGAAGGATGAACAACGAAAATGTTGCCATCTCAGTGAAACATAAGTTCGACGAACTCCTACTGACGGCGCCCGAACAGTTGGCAACACTGACGAAATACCGATGAAAGTCCAACCCAAACTCTTTCTTCCTGGAAGAGTTGTCAAGAGGCTCCCCTAATTCCAGCATCCCCTTACTAATAAGGGCCAAGATGGCACGCTTCGACGTTCGACGCATCCTGGTCGACCAAGGTAGTTCGGTGGACATCATGTACGTCCACCTATTCAAGACTCTCAAGCTGGACAAGACCAATTTATCCCCGTACGTCGAATCCGACCTTCAAGGATTTAATGGGGCCACCTTAAAACCGTGGGGGTATGTCGAGCTCCTCGTCACCTTCGGAGAGCAAGAAATAGCTAGAGAAATCAAAGTCCAATTCTTGGTGATAGAGTACCCCTCCCTTTACAACTGCATTCTCGGCCGCCCAACTCTGGTTGAATTGACTGTAGTCCCTTCCACCGTTCACTTGAATATGAAGTATTACACCAAGCTAGGTCGTGTAGTCATGATCCACAGTGACATTGAGGCCGCTTGAAGGTGTTATGATGCTGCAGTAAAAGGACAAGCCATAATCAACACCAAGAATAGCAAGAAGCCCAGGGTCGAAGAACAACCCCACCGGGGAATCAATACCATCGACCTCGATAGCCGTATCAACGAGGACGACACTGAAGCACAAGACCCCGCCCGCGGGCAAGCCCCGACTCAACCATTTCGGCCGGTCCCCGACAGAGAGTTCGAGCCCATTCCCCTGGGCGACAACCCCGACAGAGCTGTGAAGATAGGCACGGGGTTGTCCGCGGAAACAAGGGAGCAACTCGCAATCTGCTTCAAGGAGAACGCAGACCATGCCGCAGAGATGCCCGGGCTCGACCCCGAGGTCGTCTGTCATCAGTTAGCTTTAGACCAGGCAGTTAAGCCCGTAACACAATGTAGGCGCAAACAGTCTCCCGAGAAAGCGGAGGCTGCTAAGCGAGCTATAAAAGACCTCTTAGAGGCAAATTTTATTTCTGAAGCCCAATACACAACCTGACTCTCTAATGTAGTCCTCGTTAAGAAAAATAATGGAAAATGGTGTATGTGTGTTGACTATACTGATCTCAATAGGGCTTGTCCCAAAGATGTTTTTCCTCTACCTAACATAGATAAACTGGTCGACAACTCTACAGGTTTCAAACTCTTGTATTTTATGGACGCATATAGTGGATGCAACCAAATCCCTATGTCGGACACAGACAAGAGACACACGGCCTTCATGACCCCGACAGACAATTATTATTACAACGTAATGCCCTTCGGGCTAAAGAACATCGGGGCCACATACCAACGAATGATGAATAAGGTCTTCCGAGGAGAGATTGGGGACATGCTCGAAGTATACATGGACGACATGATCAAGAAATCACACAAGGAGATCAACCACACACAACACCTCCGAAAGGTTTTCGAGCAGGCGAGACAATGCAAAATGAGGTTTAATCCTGAAAAATGCACGTTCGGTGTCCGGGCAGGGAAATTCCTCGGTTTCTATCTCACTGAGTGCGGGATTGATGCTAACTTCGACAAATGTCGGGCGTTTTCAGAGTTCCCAACCCCAAAGTCAAAAATATACATTCAGTCCCTCAACGGCATGCTCGCTTCCCTATCTCGCTTTGTCGCCAAGTCCGCCCAACACGCCTTGCCTTTTTTCAACCTACTACGGAAGGAGGCCGCCTTCGAGTGGACCGAAGAGTGTGAACATGCATTACTCCACTTGAAAAAAGCACTCTCTGAACCCTCGGTCTTGTCCCAGCCACTAGAAAAGGAGACCCTATACCTATACATGTCTGTAGCGATTGAGGTCGTCAGCGCTGTCCTCATCCGAGAAACCATCGAGGGGCAAAAACCTATTTATTTCACGAGCAAAGCCCTCCAAGGTCCCGAGCTCAGGTACCAACAAATCGAGAAAGTCGCCTTAGCCTTGATAAACGCCGCGAGGAGACTACGACATTACTTCCTTGCCCATACGATTAAAGTTCGAACTGACCGACCGATAAAGTAACTCCTCGGCCGACCAGACATGGTCGGTCGAATGCTGAAATGGTCGTTGGAACTCTCGGAATTCGACATCTAATACAAAAGTAGGAAAGCTCGGGTCCTGGACGACTTTGTCGCAGAAATGACACATAACCCGATCATAACTAACGGCACCCACCAACGGACGATCTTCGTCGACGGTGCCTCCATCTCGGCGGGAAGCGGCGAAGGAATCATCCTCAAAAACTAGGACGATATTTTGATCGAGGTCTCATTGGCATTAGCCTTCCCGACCTCCAATAACCAAGCCGAGTATGAAGCATTCCTCGTAGGTCTAAGATTAGCCGATGACTTAGGGGCGAAGGAAGTAAAAATATCAACAGACTCTCAACTCGTGGCATCACAAGTATGAGGAGAATATCAAGCTAAGAACGACAACCTTATCTAATACTTAGCCTTAGTGAAGGAAAAACTCGAAAAATTTGATTCATGGGAGGTCATACACGTCCCCCGCGAGCACAACACACGGGCTGACGTCCTATCCAAACTAGCGAGCACGACGAAGAAGGGCGGAAATAAGTCTGTGATCCAGGAGATCCTTCCTCGTCCAAGTATCGAACAACCACTTCCCCTGCTCGAAGTAAACACAATTGGCGACACTCGCTGTTGGAAGATGCCCATCTACAACTACCTCACGTGAGACGAACTCCCTACAGATCCCAAAGAGGCGGCCACGACCAAGAGAACGGCGTGCTCGTATGTTCTCCTTGAGGGAAAACTCTACCGAAGGGGATTCTCCATTCCGTTACTCAAATGCGTCGAGGAGGAAAGGGTCCCTGACATACTGGGAGAAATACACAGGGAGATCAACGCCCAATATCTCAGAGGAAGGTCGTTAGCACACAAAGCCTTGCGAGCAGGCTATTACTGGCCGACAATGCAACACGACTCTAAAGAGCACATAAAAAAATGTGACAAGTGCCAAAGGCATGCCGACGTGCATCTCGCGCCCCCAACGAACTAAAGACGCTCTCCTCTCCGTGGCCCTTCACCTTGTGGGGGATGAACATCCTCGGCCCTTTTGTGACCGGCTCCTACCAAAACAAATACCTCATCGTGGGGGTGTACTACTTTACTAAGTGGATTGAAACAGAAGCCCTGGCCAAGATAACGACACATAACATTCTCTGATTCTTCAAAAGAAACATTCTCGCACGCTTTGGCATACCCCAAGTCCTCTTCACCGACAACGGGACACAGTTCACGGATGGAAGATTCCAAGACTTTGTCTTCGGCTTAGGCACAAAAACAACAATTTAAGGCTGTCGAGAACCCCCAAACTAACAGGCAAGCCGAGGCGGCCAACAAGGTCATCCTACGTGGACTGAAACGTCGACTCGGCGAGGCGAAAAAGGCGTGGGTCGAGGAACTGCACAACGTCCTTTGGGCATATCGCACAATGCCACATTCCACGACTGGGGAGATCCCGTTCAGGTTAACATACGGTATCGAGGCAGTCATCCTGGTAGAAATTCGGGAGCCAACAAGGTGCACAAAAGTACCCCTCAACACAGAGCTGAACGACGAAGCACTACGAGTCGAGTTAGACCTAGTCGAAGAAATCCTCTCTGAGGCAGCCCTAAGGGAAGCCTCCCTTAAACAGAAAATAGCTTTACGTCACGAGGTGAAAGTCATAAAAAGATAATTCCAGGTGGGCAGCCTGGTCCTCAGAAGAAACCAGAAAAACCCACGAGAAGGCAAGTTAGCTGCCAACTGGGAAGGTCCGTACCGTGTCCGAGATAAAACGGGCAACGGGGCCTACTATCTGGAAAACCTACAAGGTGAAGATCTTTCTCGACCATGGAACGCAGAAAAACTTAAGCAATACTACAACTAAAGACAATCTAGGAAAGCGTGTAAGGTACGACCACGACCTTCGTCACAAAACGAAAGGGAGGATAACGCCCACCTGAGGCGAGCACAACCATCCCCGATGTCGGACGTCTCAAACGAGCTCCAACGTCGCAGTACCACGTCGGTAGGGCACCCAGATCGGAATGGGAAGGCCGAAGCCCCGAGATTAAGGTGTCCAACCGAAACCCTAATCCCGATTCACGGCGGACGTAAAACCCGTCACCTCGTCGGTTCCCTAAACCGACGAGTCCAACTAGTCGAGCACAAAAAAGTTCAAGATAAATAACAATTCTAAATACTCGAACACAATAAAATAATGAACAAAATAGTATTTAATTCAGCCAAAGTCGGCCACCAAAGTACATAAGAGGGGCACGCAGGCCGTCAATATTCAAAAAAGGGACGCATGCCAATACAACAAACAGTCACACAGGTCAGAATTCAAAAACAAAGGGTCTCCCCCGGAGCTACTCCTTTTCACTGTTGTCATCCTCCTCCTCTGCCAGCTCCTCCTCAGTAACGAAGGGGCAAACAATCTCCCCATCAGTCACACAATAGTTATGAGCCGTCCCTTCAGTCACGAGCCCCGGGTTCACGACCTTGAGTTGGTCGGTGGCGTTGTCAAATCCCTTTTTGAAGATTTCCACCAGATCTTTACAAAGCTCACAAATCCTACCGACCAATTCACCCCGGGTACGGAGGGCCAACTCTTCTTCGGTCTCGTCATCAAGAGGACAGATTGTACCTTCCAGCAACGCCAGTCGGGCTCGAAGGTTCACATTCTCTCCAGCCCTCTTGGAGATTATGCTCCTCCTTGTAGTCTGACAGGTCTTTGGAGAGCTTGTTCTTCTCAGCCCAAGTAGTCTCGAGCGCTTCCTCCAGCACAGCGGTGGAGACAGCAGTGTCAGACAACGCCAAAACCGTCTCTATGACCCGGATGACGGCAACAATATCCCATGCCAGGTATGCACGCCTAGAAGTAGCATTCAGGTTGAGTAAAGCCTTCGCCTCAGGCGCCGCCACCACGACAGAGCCCTCGGATTTGAAGAAATTCCTCTCCAAGTAGCAAGGGGCAGCAGGAAATTCCCATGTTCGCCCGAATGCATACCACCCACGACCACCGAGCGAGCAAGAGATCCATCCGTCCGTTGACATTTCGAACGAGGAGAGTTGAAGGAGGGCGAAGGATTATCCCATATTGTTATCGGGGAAGTTGGTTGAACGACTACTTGGGGAGAATTGGTGGTCGAGCTAGGAGTACCAGAGCTACTGACCCCATGCTCGGTAGCTACCTCCTGGACGCGGCTAGCCACTTTCTTTTTCTTTTTTGGGACCCTGTTCGGGGGTCCGACCTGATTGGCCAACTTCAATACTCGTTCTCTGGACACGAGCATAGCTCCTGCAAAACAAAAACAACCGAGAATCAGCTAACAGATATAAAACATCGGAGGAGAGGGAAAGGACGAAAGAACCTACGCAATAACCGAACAACTTTTTCATCTATGTCACACTCGAGCAAGGCTTTTGTATTTATCAGGCAAGTTTCAAGGACAGGCATCCCGTCGTCATCTGCGTAAGGTTTGTCCTTCCGGTCCACGCAGATTGCCAAGTTGAAGCTTTGGACATAATCCACCAACTTTTGATAAGTCATCTGATCCTCGACCCCCAGACTTGCATGTCAGATTCAGTAATGGCTGATCGATAGGTCAAAATGGTTCGGCTTTCATCTTAAAGGGATCTTCGACATCAATTTTTCTTCGCCATTCGCATTCCGTTTATAAAAATAGAAACTTTCAAGAGCGTACTGGGTGAGCGGTTTCACCATATACCATCTCCCTTTGAAATGGAGGGCAGAGTCAACGTACGTCTTGAACAACCTCGAAGGTTGCTTAAAATACACTAAGTTGTGACGTCCTTCTGCGCCCGATCGTTGCAGGTGGAAGATGCAAAAGAAAAAGGACAGTGTACAGCCGACCCCAAGATACCAGCAGACCAGCTCAAATTCCCAGATGAAGGCAATGACGTTGGGGTGCAATTATGAAGGCTCCAGCCTGAGCCATTTGAAGACCCCCATCTGGAAATTGTTAAAGGGGAGCATCATCCTCGCCTCTCGGAAAGCGAACTCGTACATGGAAAATTGCTTCCCCGGGAAACGCAAGCATATTTGGTCTTCTTATCGAGGGGTAAAACACTGTCAGTTTGGTGTGTCCTCGGGACATATATCCTCGATTACCGCATACGCGGTACTAGTCTCGTCCACAAAATATGATTCCTCATCCAAAGGCTCGTCAGCGACCCACGACAGGTCGTTACGGCCAGACGAAGAAACGACCACGTTCCCTTCCTCGGAGTTTCCTTCCTCAGTTTGTCGTTGATCAGCTATACTTGAAAAGCAGAAAGGAAAAGTGAATTCGACATCGCATCAAATTCACCCTTCCACCACAGTTCAAGTGAAAGGGCGAAGAGCTGAGCACTCTAAGTTCCCACTAAACTACCCTAAATCAACAAAGGGACGGCCCGCGGGCCCCCTCGAGCGCTCACGGAACACCTAAAAGTTCCTAAGAAAGCTAAGGAATTCTTGCCCGGCGAATGCATAGGGCGCTCGTAATCTTCATCAAAATACGATGATTCTGGCCGACTTATTCATGCAGATATGCATTTTTCGCCTGACTCATGCAAATTACGCCCGAGACGTTCATATCTAAAACCTAAAAACTAGCCTAAAACAGTGATCTACTTACTCTAAACGGAAAATTTACGAATTTTACTACCTACCGAGCGAAAAAAGTAATCAAAAAGAGAAGATTTGGAAGGTTACCTAACATGGTGATAACGAGGAGAGAACGGTGGCGTACGGGGAGCTGACGGCGGTACGCGGCAGCGACGGTTGAGAAGAACGCTTGAGTTACTAGTCCGGTTAAACGTCCGAGCGAAAAAGTGAAATGAAGTAGATTCTTCGCCTTATATACAAGGATAGCGCGTGGGGCACGCGCCTAGCTAATCATTACCTAGGATCCCTATGCAGCCCCTAGCACAAGAAACAAAGCGACACACCTTAAATGCTTCAGACACGACACTTAAGAGAATCTTGAACGATGTTGAGCACCCTTGGATCTCCTCGACTCAACTGAAACTTCCTCGGCTATTAAAGACGCCCCACCTCGATTTTTTCGACATACATTTTCCTGTGTTTACCGAACGATTCATCCCAACCACTTTGGTACGGACGATCGACCCCGACGAATCGCTCCACGGTCTATGTCCTACCTCGACATGTTGGTTGTGCCTGAATCCATTTCTCTTAACTCATCGTTCCAGCTTGGAGACTCGACTTAGGGGGCTCTTATTCTGGACTGGGCCTCGAGGACACTGCTGACCCATGGGCCAACACGTCGGGCAGAGGTCCATCTAGTCGGCCACATCTTCTACATCGTCGGGCAGACTCACATAGCATATGCATGCATGTCGGGCAAACACCCTATCTACCGGGCAGGTGACGGGAGACCGTGTTTCCCCGTCATCTACCACGTCACCCAACTGTCCACCATTGTCTCCTAGAAGATAGGGGCAGTAGGACCAAGGACAAAACCACGTGCTAGGTCTTCCTTGGGCCTAGCTAATCCAACCCAAAAAGAACCTTGGCCCAGCGCAGATGGCTCATTATAAATACCTTTTTCACTAAAGGGTCAGGTATGATGAAACACTTCTTACTTACCATTTTCTGTACCGCTTACTTACTTTGGCATCGGAGTTCCTTGCAGGTACACCCCTCCCCACTCATCAACCATATTTGTTGTTCGTGTTCAACTACTGGAAGGCCCTCCTGATCAGGTAAGATCAAATGGTTAATGAACTTAAAAAAACAGTTTAATGGAAAGAAAAATGGTGAATGGATAAGTGGATTTAATTTTAGAGAATGGATTTGGCCATGGGAATTTGTTGATTATGAATCTGGACTGAAATGGATAAAAATGATTTGAATAATGATGAACTTATATAAACACCTTGATTGAATTTAAACCAATAGCCACACTCGAACCTTTTCCACACATCTCTGGAAAAAATGAACCTCCTGAACCACTGAACAATTTTCCCCTAAAACAATTATCATCTGAATTAACCATCTCCTGAACTTCTGGATACATGTTGCATGCGAAATAGTCTACCAATGAAACTAATAACTTGCAGTTGAAACAAACTTTTGATAGTTTGACCAAGATTATATCAAACATCCATCTGAATTGGATCATGAATTTACAACCACACTTGAACTGAAACCAAAGTTCTTGAGATGTTGAGGAAGAAAAATAGCCTTGTAACTTGATGAAAAAGAGCCCCCTAATTCACACTCCACTGCTTGATGATGGGCCAGATGAATCAGTGAATATTTTTCAGACATGAAATCCTTGAATATCACTTAATCAAGGAAATAAACTCTAATCCAGTGACAGAAGCATAAGAGAATGATGTCATTGATGGCTGCTAAGCCAAAACCTTGAGTTCCTCTGATAACCCCGAATAAGGTGTGAAACCCTAATTTCTCAGAAACTCTCGATCCCATGTCTTAGGAGCTTATGCAAATGAATGAATGCAAAGTTAATGACCTAGTGAAGATGCAAATGAATGAGAAACAAAAAGTCAGTTAAAGTTAGAAAAATAAGAGGGAAAATTTTGGGTTGAACAACTACCCCTATTCAAACAGCTTAAACATGAAAGGTGGAAGAAGTTTGAATACATAATGAACCAGAAAATTTGCACTATGTGGGAGAAAATACAATATGGTGAGAAAATGTTTGATGGAAGCTATAAAGAAGAAAGACTCTACTGGGATAAGATAAAAAAGAACGACCTTAGACAGACTCTCGGGGAAATTAATGCTGACCTCGATCAACAAATTTAAAACGGTTTACCATCCTCTAATGATAGCCAAAACAACAAGACCAACCTCAGAAGGTCTTAAAGGAAGAATGTCACCCTCGATTGATAAACTTCAAAATAAAATCCTCGGATCTAACACAAAACCACCATTAAATGGACTCGAAAGGCACATCAACCGCAGAAGATGACCAAAATAAATACAAAGAGTGACCTCGACCAGACTTTGAAACGAGAAATATTGACCTCAATCAATAAAATCCAAATGGTCTAACATCCTCAAATGATAGTCAAAACAACAAAACCAACCTCAGAAGGACTTAAAAAGAGAATGACATCCTTGAATGACAACTTAAAATAAACGTTTTTCACGGGGAACCAAGCAAAATGCTCGACTGGGGAAAGAAATGGAATACCATAAAGATCCACGGATCTTCACACCTGAATATTGATTGAAAATAAACTACTGAGGAATGAAGTGAACAAACTCTTGGGGATGTTATTTTCTTATCGAGGAATGATTCAAACTTTCGGTGTATGGAACCAAAACTGACTTATGCTTCGCATGCATGTTTGAATTTTCTATGGCGCAATGCTCCATATGAAATGGAAATGTTACGCATTTGAGGATGAAATGTAATGATGATTACTATATGCAAGATGCAAAGAAAATCTCTTGTTGGGGAAGATAACAAGCAACTCTGGTGGGGAAATAATCACTGATATGATCTTCTGAATCTTTGTGGGGAATAACACCTCTTTCGGCGAGAAAAATGTTAACAACACGAGCTATGAACTGCCAAAAGAACGATGACCTTTTTAGGGAGGTCTCATCTGCATCAACTCTGCTTGGGAATAATTATAATTGTAGAACTCCGTTGGGGAAATGACAACTTTCTGGTCTGGCCGAGGAAAAGATATGGCAATGCTCTGCTGAGGAGAAAACTATGTTGGAGAATTAGAGATTAAAATAAGTTTCCTGCTAGGGAAGACCCATGAATCTCACACGTGTTGATCAAATCAAACCAAATTATGCCTATATATAGATATGACAAATGTGTTAGGAATATATGCTAATGAAGAGTGGACTTTGAGTATGGAGAATAATCAACTCCTCATGAAGAAACCTTATCGGCAATTAAAAAGTTGTCAGATGATAACTGACTCCTTTTGTGGTTCATTGTCAGACGAGAATTGACTTTGAAAAAGAATGACTACCAGACGAGAACTGTAGTGCAAAATAGGCTAAATAAAAAGGTGACCAGACGATAACTAGTTAAAGGTTCGCCTACTATAAGAGAACTGGTATTTGAAGTTGGTTTACCAAACGAGAACTTGACTTTGAACTGGTTTTCCAGACGAGAACTAGACTTTGAATTGTCAAGTGAAATTGGGTTACAAGGACCTTTAATGTGAGATGTATGGTGTGAGGTTATGCCTAATGACTGAAATGATACACATGGCTCCGTGCTCGAGTAAAACGACATGAATAATGCGTGAGAATGATTTATGCAATGATTATGAAAATTTCCAGAAATGCCTCTGAGATGGGTAAGAAGGTCTTTTGTGACAAGGCTTCTTGTTTAGAAAGGGTGACATGACGAGGGTGGGTAGCATGATTTCCCGACACTTGTCTCTAAACATTGAGATTGCCCCTGATTATTCAATTCTTGGAATAGAAACTGAGTTGTTCTCTTGAGCTCTTGAAGTTCCTTTCCCCTATATGAGCATGGAAGCGACTTAACTCATTTTGACTGAGCATCAGAGGGATTCACCTGTAGTCAACAAAACCTATGGGTGGCCTGCCCCTGTTTGATAGATTCACTTCTGGTCAACTGACCTTTGAATGGTTTTCCCCTCAATCAACTGGTGCTTATGTACTACTTTAGAATGACTGGTTCATCGGTCAACATAATCATTGGATGACATGCTCCGATTCATAGGACTACAAGAATCTCTTGACTCTGGTCCATCGCTGAAAGATCAAGTTCTTTTTTATTGCTCTTTGTAAGAACTTCCCCGATGTCGCAACCGACTTCCAATTAAAATTGTTCATTCACAAATTGTAATTTTAATGCAATGCTCATGCAAGTTTTGAAAATTTATTTATTTGAATGAAGTGTGACGAATGGAACATTAGTCCAAACCTAGTGTTGATTTAGCAAATCTCTAGAAGTCAGTTTACGCAACCTTGTCGTAGTATGCTTTCAGAATTGACCCTGCTTCAGTTAGGACTTTCAAGGGTTATGACGTAGTCTGGTTCATAGTTTTAGAAAGAATGATTTAAGGCTCAAAATTTATTTGTACCCACACATTCTCCTTGATGTTGTCTAATCCAATATTCAGCTAATTCGGCTTAAGCGCGCATCTCTCGTAAGGGTTTTGTGATGGTTAACGAACCAATGACGCTAGCGGTTTAAACACCCATGAGGTTTTTGGAGTAACAATCACCCCTTTTGTTGGTCACACAATTTTGTTTTTCACTTTTCACTTTTCATTATTTTTATTTTTTTCTTCTTTTTCTTTTTATCTTTTGTGAGTAAATATTTATATAACATGAATCTTACATGCATATTCTACTAATTTAAAGTGCCTAATAATTTGTATTTTTTTATGATAATTAATACATGTGGTCACATTTTGTATGAGTGTAACAAAAATAATAATAACATATATAGTTTGCATACTATTTATGCTTATGTGAATTTATTTTTTCATTAGGGTTATACCACATTATATTTATGAGTTAATATTAATATTTATATTAATGGAGAGAATTGTATGATAAATTAATGGTGTGATGAATTTTTTTTGAGCAAAATATTTAGATTGATATTTTTAGAAATAAATGATTACAGTGTTGTCACAAAATGAATGAGATGTCAGATATCATAGACAACCTCAAACATCTACGACAGTTCGACCTTTGTCGGATTAAATTAAGAAAAATCATTCTATTTGGTATGCTCAGTCTAAAACTTATTTTTCTGGCAGAATAGAACGTATACCTATTGGTAGAAAATGTTCCATTATAACATTGCAATCATACGTCTTTAAACTCTTTAACTCGAGGTCTTTCATAGACACAAGTCTTATAATATCTCTAGAATATCCTTCTGGAACTTAGACTTCACTTAGAAACTTACACAATATTTTTTTCTCCTTTCTAGATATAGCATAGGCAGCAAGTGGTAGATATGTTCATTTTCCTTTCTTAAAGGCTCCTAATTCAGTTCTTATCCCCATCGCTATCAAGTTCTTTCTTGCTTTAAGGTCATCATTAGACTTTCCTCGTAAATTGAGTAATGTGCCAATAACACTGTCCAATACATCTATTTTTCAATATGCATAACATCAAGAAAATGTCTTACATACAACGACTTCCAATATGGCAATAACAAATTGACCTCTTCTTCCACCCACTTTTGACAAGTGTATGTGAAAAAGGCTTGCCAAACTGAGTACTTACATCTTTCACCTTTTCAAAAATTTGATCACCTGTCAATATAGGTGGAGCTCTATCTTGTTTTGGCTTTCCATTGAAGGATTTTCTCCACCCACGGTAATGATTATTAAAATTTAAGAATCTACGATGAGCGAGAAAGACATTCTTCTGACCAAACTCCAATCACATCCAATCTGTTTTATCTTCACAAATAGGACACACTCGTTGACCTTTTATGCTATACCCCGATAGATTTATGTATGCTGGAAAATCATTAATTATGCCAAACAACATCACTCTCAAGTTGAAACTTCCTTTCCTATATCCATCATAAACCTCCACACCGTTCTTCCATAAAATATTTAAATCTTCGATTAAGGGTGTCAAGTATACGTATATGTCATTCCCTGGTTTTTTAGGCCCAAAAATTAAGATAGATAATATCATGTACTTACGCTTCATACATAGCCATGGAGGTAGGTTATAAATCATAATAATCACATGCCATGTGATATGTGAGATACTTTGAAGACCGTGTGAGTTCATTCCATCAGTAGAGAAAGCCAAACAAAGGTTTCTCGATTCTTCTCCAAATTCAGGATAGTCATTATCGATTTTTGCCCACTATAGTGAATCCGCTGGATGTTGCAACTTTCCATCTATAATTCTTACATCTTCATGCCAAGTCAAGTGTCTTGTATCAGTTTCACTATGAAACATACGTCTAAATCTAGGAACTATAGGTAAATACCACAAGACTTTTGTTGGAGACAACTTTTTCTTATATCGAGAGACGCCACATTTAGGACACTCATTTAACAACGCAATCGTTCGGACAAGCATGTATCATATCATAGCCCATGCCAATAGAGTACAACATTTTTTTCTCCACATATGTTCGATTGGGAAGAACATTATCCTCTGGAAGCATATCTTTCATAAGGGCTAATAACTCCGTGAAACTTTTATCCGACCATCTATTGCCCGCCTTTAATTTGCACGACTTTAATACCACAAACAATCTTGTGAACTCAGTGCAACCATTATACAATGGTTTCTCTGCATCGCTTACCAACCTCTCTAACATTTTTGGACAGTCCTTAAGATCTTCTTCAAGTGCTTATGCAATCTTTTCGACTTGATCACAATTGTATGTATATGTGCCATTGTCGTTTGAAGCATAGGTCGTATTATCCATCGATTCAACATTCTTGTTACTTTTATCACCATACAAAATCCAACATGCATAACTTTGATCAATTCTACACCTATTTAAATGCGATCCCAATTGAAGCACGTCAACCCGACTCACATAACAATAACCCAAGCAAGGACATCTCATTCTACTAAGGTCTTTGGCGTGTGCAACAACAAACTTAACGAATTATGATATCCCATTCTCATACTCTTTCGATAAATCGACTTGAAGACATCCATTTTTTATCCATGGTTTTACTAATCAAGCGAAACAAAAACAAAACTAAAATTATTTACCTATAGAGAAATAAGCAACTTCTGGACCCACATAGTGTAAGATTCTTGGAACACAATCAGACTTTCGATCTTCACAAGTAAACCCTATAGAAAATTCACAAAGTTAGTAAGTCCATCACTTAAGTTCAATTAACTTCAAAGTTCTCAAAATAAATTCACAATGACTATCAAAAATAAATTCACAATGTCATTCAAGTTTCAATTTGATTAAAAAATTAAAATCTAACCATTAAAATTATTCTAATCTAAATCCTTAATTTTTACTAATAGGTGTTCATTGAAGTTTTTTTCAAAACTAAAACTAAAAATATACTACTTTAACATTTTTAAGAATCTAATCACATTTCTATATAAATAAAGCACCACATGAAATACATATTGAAACAAAAACCGTGTGAACCTATCCTTGAACAAGTGTGTTTTACGGTTAAACCAAAATTGAGTCTAAAATAAAAAACTAACTAACTCAATGTAACCAAAATTCCCTTCATTCCATAAACCATACCATAATATCCAATTCAAACTCAGAAATCCCAAAAATCGCATTAAACCATGACTGTATCAAGAATTCAAATACAAACTTGGTTCGAGCATTTCATTGAACACTTGGTGTGAGAGTTACAAAATGATAAACATTCTAACCAATTTAAAATAAAACAACATCTAACATCGACAAAAACATGGTATCAACAACAACAGAACCAACATTGTATCAACAACAACCGAACCACGTTCAAAAAATACATAACCACGTTGTATCAACTACAACTACATAACCAACATTGTATTAACAACAATAATAGCATAAGCATTCAAAAAATACAGTAGCGAGAGAGAACGAAAATGGTACATACCTCTTTTTCTACTTCGTTATCCTTTTCTTCTACTTCTCGAAAACTAAAGTAGACGTGAGAGAGGATGATGGTGGTCGAAGAAAGAATGATGACGGTCGGCATCCCTTAAGCAGATATTATTCCCAACAACAGATACCTTACAACTCCCATCTTGACAACGTGACTTCATATCCAGCGAAGTCTAGGGTTACTTGTTCAGCTGCAAGTTACATTATCTCCAAACAGAGCTTTTGTTATGTAATGATCATCTAGTATCGCAATACTCGTTTGTGTTGGCCCCTTTGTTCATTCACTTGTTTGTGTTTAATATCATCTTTGATACTCGTTTGTATCATTTTTAACACTCATCTGTATTAGCTTGTTATTCTGACACTCGTCTGTGTTAGAACCTGTTGATAATCGTTTTTATCTTCTTCAACACTCATTTGTGTTAGCTTATTATTCTGATACTCGCCTGTTTTGGATTTTGGAAGTTGTTGATACTCGTCTCTATCTTTCTTCAACACTCGTATGTGTTAACCTTTTGTTTCAAACACTCATATGTGTTTAATTATTACCTGTTGATGTTTGTCTATATCATGGTTTAGTCATTTATCTGTGTTTGGTTTTAAATCTTCTGATACTCGTTTGTATCATTGTTCATTCCCTCGTCTGTGTTTTATCTTAAAACTTTTTTTGTTTGTCTATCTTTGGTCATTACATCTGTAATACTCGTTTGTATCATTTTTCAATCACTCGTTTGTGGTTGATTATATCCCTTTTTTATACTCATTTGTATCATTTTTCAATCACTCATCTGCGTTTCATTACATATCCTTTGATACTCGTTTGTATTGTTTCCAGGAGCACTCGTTTGTGTTTCTTTGATCGTCGTTCGATATTTGTTTATATCGTTGACTAAGGCACTCGTTTGTGTTTCCTTGATGATCATCCAATACTCATTTTTATTGAAGAGGTTTGAAGTCCTGGCGGTGGGATTAAGCATCAAGATAGTGCAGTTCAGAACAGTATAACACATACATTTTTACCACATATCCGCGTAGGACATGCGAAGAGGATTCGTCTATCTTGATACCGCATATCCGCATAGGACATGTGAAGAGGGTTCGTCTATCCTGATCAGTGGATGTCTATCCCACAAAATTAAGCACACGAAGTCCACCATCGATGTGAAAAGCGAGTATTTATCCGGCGTCGTATAAAAGACAAGGTTTTAAGTCCACCGTCATTGTGGCAAGCTAGTAGTCGTCTGGCGTTGTATAAAAGACAGGGTTCCAAGTCCACCATTCTTGTGGCAAGCCAGTAGTCGCCTGGCGTCGTAGAAAGACAGTTCTCTATTGTTATTGGTTACTTTTCTCCACAACAGAGTTCTCCAAGCATAGTTTTCTTTGGTTGGGTTTATATCCATTTTCTTATTCTCCATCAGAGTGCAAATTTTCTGGTTTGTTTTGGTATTCAATCACAGTTTATCTCGAACGTCTAATAGTCGTTGATCTCATCCTTTTTAGATTAACAGATGATTGAATAGGGGAAGCTGTAACACCCCAAAATTTTCCCTCTTATGTTCATATCAGTTAACATATCATTTGCATACATTACATTGCATCCTTCATAGAAAGATGAAACATAATATACATAACTTGAAGCATAAGGCATGTGGTTAGTGACTTGCAAGTTTGTGATCATCCAAAGCTAAGGACAAGGGTCAAGTGTCTCTTAATAAGGCTCAAAGTTCTTCTTGCTACCCACATTAGCTCAAATGATGTCCCAAGTCCATGGAAGATTGGAATTAATCAGGAAGCTAACTCAGAGCTTTATCTCATACACAAGGAACCCAAACTAGGGTTTTGGTTGCAAGAGGCCTATTGAGGGTTTTTTTGGGTTCTAACTTATGTCCATGGTCTTATATATGTTCTTAAGTGTTCATGGATGAATTTTGGTGTACTGGTTCCTTGAGGAAGGTTTTCAGATATACAATTATTTGTGATCTAAGCAAAAGTCAATTGTGCAAGAAGAAAAGTCAACTGGGACTTTTTGGGGTCTAATTCATGATTTTCAAGGTCTCATACCTTCATATGTTCTTAAAATTTCAAGATTCCCATCATACATCAAGAATCAAGAATTAGGTCAAAAGTTACTAAATGTGGAAATGACCTATAATTTGAACTTTCCATTTGTGGAAGCTTTTCAAGTCACATTCAACTTGACTTTTCTTCACCAAAAATGCTTCAAATGAATTTTTTCCTATTATGAAAGTGGAATATCTTTCTCTCCCCTTTCCACAAAGTACTATATCACTTCCATATCATGTATGAATCTCAAGTTATGATCAAAAGACTCAAAGGTGTGTTTTAGGGTTTTTCATGTGAACCAAATCTTCCACATTTGCAAAAAGGCTTCAAAAGTGACTTGCATTGATTCCATTTGAAAAATTCAAATCATAAACTCAAAGTACACTTAATTTAGTGTCTAATTGGATTTGGAAGCATGTCATTACATGAAGAATTTCTCACTTTCACCATAATTTGTAAAATTGTAAATTGATTCAAAACGAGAAAACCAAGCTACTACAAGTCACCAGATCAATTAAGTCCTTATCAAGAGGAAAAATGAAGGCAATGCAAGTGCATAAAGAGATTCATGCACGTGTGAATCATGAGTTACACCATAACATGCAAATTTGCATTTTCATTCAAATCTCACTAACCACACTTCCATTGGGTAATTAACTATGGTCAGGCCCAAAATCCATCACTTATAAGTTCCATTTTCCTCTGGTTAAGCTAAGTCTTCCCTCTCATTTGCTCAAATTTAGGAAATTGCACACAAAATTTCTCTCTTCGAAACTCACTCTCTCTCTCTCTACTCTTTGCATATTCTTGATCCAGAAGGTCCATAGAACAGAAATCTACCATTAGTTGAAGCTCATAGTAAGGTATTCATCAGATTCGAACTTGGAAGCATCTTCTTCAAATCTCAAGATCTAGACCAGATTCAAGCTCTAATTGCATTTATTTTTCAATTAGAGGTTCCAAGGAATTGTTCTGCAGCTTCTATATGGATTTCTAGGAGTAATTTCACTTCTGCAAAATCTCAGGTTAGTGCAATTTTCAATCTCTTGGATCTTGTTTTTTATGTGCATTAGGTTCTCTGAGTGTTGTTGATCATGATGATGTGTTTAGAATTGAAAGTCGACGTATATCATGTGTGTAATGTTAATATGAATTTTTAGATCTAAAATTGTTTGCCTTCGATTTGAGTAATTGGTGCATTATATGATAATTTTGATAGCATATTTAAACTCAAGAAGTGATTTTGAGTGGAACAATGGTGTTTGTTTTAATTTCTAGAATTTTTTTTGGAAGTTGTCTACCAGAGAAGAAGACCGGAGCTAGGGCTCCGGCGTCTGTGTTTTTTTCCAGGTGAACAAAGTTGTGAGGTAGACGATGCAATCTAGCCGACCAATCTTTTGATCCAAGGGTTTGTGGAATGCCAGCGTATTAAAATATGTGTGCCTCTCACGTGTGTTTTATTTTCATAATATATGTGCATATGTGTCTAATCATGTTAATTGTGGGGTGTGTATGTGTGTGTGTTGATCTGGAGAATAGATCTTGGTTACTTTTGATTTTGTTGACTGACTGCTAGACCTTTGATTGATCTGATGGCGTGTGTTTGAGTCAAGCATGTTGACCAGAGTCCATATTATTGTTGACCCGCGCTTTGTGATTGGACCTGGGCCTAAGTTGTTTTCCCCACCTCCTGTTTGAGCCTATCTTCCATTTTAAATGTGTTATTTGCTATTGCTTCACCCCCTGGCTTATTTCTTCTAATTTTCTATTTTATTTTACATAGTTTTTGCATTTCATTTTCTAAAATCATATAAAACCATCTAAAAATCCTATAAAAAATCATGAAGCGTTATCAAACATTAAAATATTTTTTTGCATTTTTTATTTCTGATTTTATGCAGTTTTCCTTTTATTTTCACATTTTTCTTTTATTTCTTTTCAAAGTAGTTCTTATCTTGATACCCTAACTTCAAAAATTTATTTCACATAGCCCATCAAACATTTTTAAACCATTCTTTTTGCATTCATCAATTAGCATCTAAGGTCCTAAAAAACATTTTTGTTTAATTTTTAAACTCTTTTTAATTGCATTTTAATCCTTGTTTTTTGCATGTTGATCCATGGTTCCTACTTGACCTTTGCCTATTTGTTTGAGGTATTTAGACTTTGAATTTTTGCTTGATCCTTTAACATGTGGTTGGCCTATGGATTAGGTCATTTGAGTTCTATTTTCACAATTTTTTATTGTCCTTTAATATATGTTTGATTGCTTGTGTTTGAAGGAACTTTGCATGATCATTACTTGCCATCCATTAACCCTTATTGCTTGAAGGCATTTATGCCACCATTTGAGATTTCTTGTTGAAGGAGCGAAAAACACAAGAAGGGGGGTTGGAATTGGATTTTATAAAACAATGATTAAAAAGGACACTTTGATTTATCCTGGTTCGTTTGAACTTAAACTACATTCAGTCCACCTGCCAAGGTGATTTTGCCTCTCTCAACGAGGTCTTAATCCACTATTCAAAAACAATGAATACAATCATTAATACCTATAGTCAAAGTCGTCTTGAGTCTACTGACTACACTAGTCACTCAAGGAAATCATAGAGTTTACAAAAATTGTTGTAACAAAAATGCTTCAGAAAGCAATTATCACTACGTGATAGTTTTTACAAAACTTAAGCACAAAGTTAGAAATTGATCAAAGTTGGCATGCGTGTGTAAGAGCTTCAATTTCTTCAAGATATCTCCTTGATATAGACATTGAATAAGAGATTCATTGGGAACATCTGATGCCATATTTGGATGAATATAAATATCCATAAAGTCCTTCCAAAAATAAAGATTATGTTCCCAGCCGTTATTCTTGATTCCTTCTTATATATCCTTTATTTTGAGAATCAGAATATCATAAAAGCTCATCATAGTGTATTTGAATTTGCGCAGCAATGAGAGCTGATTTGATGAGAACTTCTTTCTATCAGCAAATCTTCTATAGAAGTTGCGCTTGGCTTGAGTATATATAGAAGATGCTATTCAACCTTATTAATATCCTTTTTCTTGAGAACTTCTATCCTGCACATATAGAAAAATTCAGTGCTTTAATTTGTTCTCATAAAATATTGTTATCATCAAAACTATGTAAGAGAGTAGAATAAAAATCTTGTTCTAACAATCTCCCCCTTTTTGATGATGACAAAACATTTATTTTGATTAAGAACAAAATTTAAAGAATGTGAAAACTAACTTTAGATGGTTATAGATTCTTTCAGAGTTTTCCATAAGAAGTTCTTTGATGATGATAACTTCTTTAGAGTTTTCCATACGAAGTTCTTTAACTTATGCTTTATGAGAATTTCTTCATTTTGTGTTCCCCCTGAGTTGATTAATTATCCTGTTCTTTTAAAAAAAATTAAACAGTTTGATTAGAGTATTAATATGTTTAAGGCTTAGTTTGATAAACTGTTATGGATCAAGATCGTTTACGTTTCTCCCCCTTTTTGTCATTACTAAAAAAGATGCAAATATATATAGAAGCAGAGTCAAAAAGAAATGATCTACATTAATCAGATAATCAGATGAAACATTGAACAAAACATTAAAATGCTAAAAAGAAACAAGCAAATAACAAAAAAACAAAGAAAACATGAAACATAATCAGGGTTGGGGGTTAATCCTGGTAACTAATGCTTCCAGAAGAGACTTGATCTGAGAAGTTGATTCAACTTGTTGTCCAATCATGGTTTTGAGTTCAGCATTAGTCTCATCTTGCTTATCCAACCTCTGGTTGATAATTTCATTTTATTTCTTAAGTTCATTTAGAGTCTCCAGCACTAAGGAAGTTGGAAGAGATTCTTCAACAGTTGCAGCAGCTTGAATGGAGCATTCCTCTGAAGATTCTTCAGCAGAAGGTACTTCAGCAGTTTCTTTTCCCTTGTCTTCAGCAAAAGGAACTATCATTAGCTGAAATGTAGAAGAAACATCCTTTGGTTCAGATTCTCTCCAAGGCTTGTTATCCAGAAGGTAAGTTTTCTTCTTCTCAAGACTGGTGACCACTTCTTTCAGACTTTCACAGAAGTCCTGCTGAGCAATATCATAGCAGATATCTTTTAGCTTCTTGGTCTCAATAGAGAACCACTTTCTGAAGGAAGTCCAAAGAGAATCAGAAGCTGCAGGATCAAGAATTTCTGCATAGGCAACCTTCAGATCTTCTAGCCTAAGTTTCATTTCTTCTTCGAATGCTAGCAACAGTGGACCAACATCTGATTTGGTTGGTTTTGGTTTAGGTATTGGTATGGCAGTTTTGTTTGTGACAAAAGATAGTTTTTGTAGGGCTTCCATATAAATAGATGTTCAAAGGGGATCCTCGAGTTCATTTGTGGGAGAGGGACTATCTGGAATAGTAATGTAAGATGGAGTTTTTGGTGGAGTGGATTCATAAGATGATAGGGAGGCTTCACGAATGGGGGATAGGTCAAAAACAACTCTATGAAAATCAGAGTGTAGAGGAGGATTAAAGCCATGTGTTTGTTGAGAAGGAGGATTAGAGGACTGAGTTTCAGAGGCAGCAACAAAGTTTGGAAAAACATCAATGTTAGACAGAACTTGTTGAAGTCCTGAATGAGTTTCAACAAAGGTTGAGGTGTTCAGATCAAAGGGAGGTGTTGGATCTATTGGCCTGTCAAAATCTTCTAGAGTTTGAGGAGTGTGATGTTCAGAAATGTTTGGTGGTGAGGTAGTGTTTTCAGGTTGGGTATAAGGTGGAGGAGAAGATAAAGGTGGTATTTCAGAGGAGATGGGGTTTGAGGGTTCAGGAATAACATAGGGAGTGGTATGAGAAGGAGGATTTTCAGATGTGACCACTGTTACAGATTCTAAAATAGATATGAACTCAGATTGAGAAGAGGAAGTACCTTTCTTTCTGATTTGCTTTGGATCCTTCTGAGAAGTTCCTTCAGAGGCTTTTCTCTTCTTGTTTTTCTTTAGAGCAATTTCTGGTGCAGATCTTCTGAGTTCTTCAGGACTGAACAGAGGATCAAAACCATCCAACTTGCAGGATTCCAAGTACCTGACCACAAATTCTGGTGGTGTGTCAGCAGAGAACATAGGAAAGTCCTTCAGAGGAATTTTCCTGGTGGTGATGACTTCTCTAGAGTGCAGAACTGGATCCTTCTTAATGGTTTTTATTAATGTCATCTTCTTCATATTCTTAGCATTCAGAGGCTTCCCAACTTCTGCTTCCAAAAGATCAAATTGTTGAGCTTCCATCAGATGAACTACCAATTTATTTTCAGTCAGAATGTTTGAGACGAGTCTTCCTAGAGGAATCAAATCTCTTTTGGTTTTCTTATCTTCTCTAGTTTCTCTGATGTTGTTCTTCAGATGATTGAAAAAAGAATGAACAAGATTGACCTTCTTGTTCTTGGAGATGAAGTACAGCAGAAGTTGCTGATCCACATTGATGTAGCCTGGAGAGTTTGTTGCTTTTCTGTGACTGATGCAACCTAAGATAATTTTTGCCCAAATTCTCAGATGATCCTTCAAAACTTTAATCTTGTTGGAGTGTTGCCCATTTGAGAAAATTTCTTTAGAGACGAGTGAGGTATCAAAAAGCTTATCCATCTCACTGCACTTGATTCCATTTCCATCTGATTGTATCAACTTAGCAATATGTTCTTCAGTAATGATGATCCTCTTACCCAGGACGTAAGAAGTTACACGAGAGTTATAAGCACTTGTTGTCGCTACATGGATTTCCATCATGGTACAAACGCGAAAGTGGCGCGAAAAAAGGGTAGAGTCGCCAGCTAGACATTTTTATCTAGAAGAAACGAGAATGATAATGCTGCACAAACCGGAGAAAAGAAAAGGAAGGACACAGGTCACGCTGTTGCACCCCAAAATTTGCCCTCACAATACAAGACTTTGTGTGCTGAGAAGGTTCACAAGTTTTTCAATGCTTATATAACCTTTCATGAGGTTCATGAAGTCTACAAGTTACTTTATGAAGGTTCACAAGGTTCACAAGTCCCACAATGCTTTCAATACCTTTCATGAGGTTCATGAAGTCTACAAGTCACTTCTTGAAGGTTCACAAGGTTCACAAGTTTCTCTACAAGACCTTTCATGAGGTTCATGAAGTCTACAAGTCACTTCTTGAAGGTTCACAAGGTTCACAAGTTTCACCATGATTACAAAGCTTTCCTGAGGTTCATGAGGTCTACAAAGCCACTTCATGAGGTTCACAAGGTTCACAAGCTTCACAATACCTCCCATGAGTATCACAAGACAATATATGAAGATTCACAAGGTTCACAAAGTTCACAATTGGTTAAAGAGTTGACAATTCCCTCAGACAATGCACCTCCTAAGCAGTGCATCCAAAACTAGGGTTTTGACTTTAATCAGGCTAAATGGACTTCCACTACCTCAAGTGAGTTTCATAACATCTTATATGTGTGTGAGAACACCCATGACAAGTTTCAAGACTTTTCTCAAAAGTTTGCTCAGTCAGATGATCAGATAAGTCAAAATCAGTCAATGCAGTTAAAAAGTCAAACTGAGGTCAACTGTGGTCAAACCAAAGTCAAACTTCATGATTTTTTTCCAAAATCAATTATATGAAGTAAAATTCATCATTTGATCAAGGGTTGATCATGATTCATCAAGGAGATTCCAGATCATCAATAATCAGGAGTTTCTAAATTAGGGTTTCCTTAGTAAAAGTCAACTGAACTTTGACCAGCCATAACTTTCACATACTTCATCACCAAGTCTCCATCCAAAGCTCATTTTGAAGGAAATTTAATTCTCTACAACTTTGATGTTGAAGGTTAAGCCCAAAAATGCTTCATTTGGAAGATATGATCTAAGACATTATAGGTCATTTCAAAAGTCAACAAAAAGTCAACAACTTCAAAAGAGCATAACTTGAGATTGGTAAATGGTATGGACTTGAAACCAGTGGGGTTGTTTAGAGGACTCTTCAAGCTTTCCAAAAAGTCCAAGAACACCCTCATACCTTTAAAATTGAGGAAGATGTGCCCTTGCAAAGTTGGGAAATTTTGTGATGGTTTATGTTGAAAATGGAGGCTTAAAAGTAATTCTTTCCAAATGGGCTGCCCAAATTATGATCCAATCCATACAACAACATCATGCACGACCCAATGGTGAGAAATTCTGATTTTTATATTTTTATTTGATATTTATTTGAATTTTATTCATTTTAAATCAAAATAAAATCTAAAAAATCAAAGTTGGAACATGATTCTTCTTCTAGAAATTAATCAATGCTGTTTAATATGATTTGATCTTGTACAAATTCGTCCTAGACCAAATTAGAAGGCAAATATTTGATTTTTTCACACTTTAAGATCATGACATTCCTTCACCATGAAGTCTTCCAAAAAGCCCATAAATCCATCATCTTTTGACCTAAATTTGATCTCATATAAGTATACAATAGCAACCAATCTCAAGGGCACGAAATCCAGCAGCCAAAGGTAAGCTTCATTGTTCAAAATTTCAAGCAAAAAGTGAGATTCGGATTTGGAGATTCAAGACTCTAAAAGGTAAACTAAGAACATAGATAGGTTCTTTGATCATCCATGAAGCAAAACCAATGCCCATATGCATCCATAACACGCATATATGAACAACCCGAAGCCTTGTTGTTCTTGCAAATTTATTTTTCGATTCTCATTATTTGATCATTATTAATGAAATTTGTGTGTTGATTTGATGTTAGTTGAAGCTTTTGAACAATTCTGGACAACTCAATTGGATTTTCGTGACCTTATACGGATTCGGCCATTGCTAGGGTTTCTATCCTCCATTAGGGTTTTGTGTTCTAGGCCATATAAATCAATTCTAAAAACATAGAACTAATCGTGTGAATGTCTGGATCATAATGCTGGCTTTAATTTTGTAAAATGGTACGGTTTTGTTGCTTGTTGATGTTTGTAGGTTTTGCTGGGAATAACTTCTTCGCAGGAAAACTTGTAGCTATTTTCACAAGTAAATTCGAAGGTCTCAAGGAAGAAGAAGGCTGTTCCCGCGCGTTGGAAATTTCAAATATTGTTGAACATATTTTATTTATTGCGTCTGGTTTGTTTATCACAAGCACGCTTGTGGTCCAGTGGTAAGGTTGCTGCGCGTTTAGGTGATTGGCTTGGGTTCGAATCCAAGCCATGTATATTTTTTTCTTATTTTTTCCAGGTAAAAGCCAACATAATATATTATGTGTTGTTGCCAATCCATGACCAGAAGGGCTCTCCCAGCCAGGCGGTAGCGCGCGCATACTTGTATACATAAGGTCCTGGGTTCAATCCTCCCCCAGGCCTTTTTGTTTTCTCATTATTTTCTGGATTTCTCAAAGCAAGGAACAAAACAAATCTCACTCTCTCATCTCTTGCCTGCGCATGGATAGCCCAGTGGTGTGTTCTCTTGGCTGCAAGCATAGGGGACTGGGTTCAAACCCCAGCCCCATCAGGTTTTTACTTTTCTCATTCTTTTTCTTATTATTTTCTAATTAATTAATATCTTATATTAAAATAAATTAAAATTATAGTATTTTATTATTTTCTATATTGTAAAATAGGTGTATATTAAGTATTCTAACTTCTAATATTATTTTTCCTAAAAAAAAAATCTTAAATTCTTGTTTTCTCAATTTAAATTTTATTTGTATAATTTATATTAGTTAAGATAATTTTATATAATTAGTTAAAAATAAATTTTGTATATAAGTTAACCCTAATTTTCAAAACCCTAAAAAAATATTTTCTAAATGAACTTTAATTTTGTAAAAATCTAATTTTATTTTTCTAAATAATTTCTATTTCCTAATTCTTAGTATAGATATTATGTATATATTTATTTAATGATAATTTTGTAAATATGATCTATTATTAGTAATATGTAAATATTTTTGTTCATAATCTAAATTATATGTAAATAATTCTAAATTGAGCCTATAATATTTTAATTTTATAATTATAATACATTAAAAAAAAATAACTTAATAACTTGTAAATTAAAATAATTGTTTGTTCATATTTCTTTTAAATATAATTGTTTATAATTTTGGCTAATATTATTTATTATTGTTATTACTAACCATATAATTTATTTTGCTTTATTAATTTTATATGTTATTATTATTTCAATTAATTTTTTATTCACTAACCTCTCTTATTTTATTTTGCTTATTATTTAAATATTATTACTTATCACTAACCCATTATTTATTTATTGTTAAATTATTATTATTTGCTTATTATTTATTTTGCTTATTATAATTATTATGTAAATGCTCCTGGATGTAAATTTGTAAATATTTTTATTTTTGCTATGGTTAGTAATTAGGGAGTGTTAATATGTATTGTATTTAAAATAAATTAGATCATTTTAATAATAAGATAATTAAATTAAACATTCACACACACGTAAGTCGATTTTTAATCGCCGTCTCACTTTCTAAGGTTATCCCTCAGGTTGCCTACGAATAATGGTCAAGTGGGGTGTATAAAGCAAGTCTCTTTCAAAAGAAAATCATCAAGTCCCTCATGGTTGCCTTTACGGATCGAGTCCCTTCGAATAATGATGATAGTCCCTCATATGTGCTTAATACACCCCACAGTTACCTTCATAACCAGGTTGTCCCTTATATGTCCCTTAACATCCAAGGTAAGGACTACCTACTCCTTAATAGTCGGGATAGTCTTACCAAGGAAAGGATAAAGAACAAGAAAGACTTAGAACTTTAGGGTAGGTACTTCTTAGTTGCTTGCTCACTCCATTTTTTTCAAACACTTAACAATTTCAAACAAATTTTCAAAAAAACAAGTTTTTACACATCCGTACATGGATTATTATTAACTATACTGAAAATTTTTCTTATGCACACACTACACTTTCAAAAACAATTCAAAAGTGAGCTAAGTAACTAAGAGCCCATGGAGAACCATGGATGTAAAGGGTGCTAACACCTTCCCTTTACATAACCTACCCCCCGGACCCAAAAATATCTCTTAAGGTCTTTCCTGTTCTTTTATACCCTTTCCTTTTGGATAAAATAAAAGTCGGTGGCGACTCTTGCTATCCGCAACATTACTTAAAGTCAGTTCTCCCACCGTGTTACAGAACTGGCGACTCTGCTGGGGATCTATTTAAGAGGGGTACCCTTAGGAATTAAGATCACTTTGAATTGTTTGCCTTGTTTGTTTTATATTACTTGTTGGGGTGCTCCTATGTGTGAAAGGTCCTAACCCGGATCTAGTGTACCTTAGGTAAATGGCAATAGACCAAGGAAACTGTACGACGTATATCGATACGGTTGATCTGGTGGCCATAGTTAGTGCGACTTCTTGGTTGGTGCTTATATTCCTTAAGTCAAGTTGAGGATAATATTGAGGCTGCCATATGTTGTCAATGCATTAACTAACTTTTAGAACCCTAGTTAACTCATCTTGGCCTTTAGAAAGTAGTGAGGTAACCGGCTTTGGTGCAGACTGAAGTTGGTTGACACTCGATGCTACACTCATTGAGATCTTAAACTTGGAGGGTTTTGGTTGGCAAGTAAGTTGCCTTCTGATCAACCACCCTTGTGAAGGATCAATGATATTGAGATCCCTTAGAACCTGGTTACTTTTGTAGGACAGGATGAACCATCTAACTTCAGGGGAGGGTACTTACCTTTAAACCTCATGCAAGCCTTTAAACCTAGGGCTATGGTGTGACTTGTTTGTGTGTGCCACATGTTTGTGATTGAGCATAACATCATGACATCATCATGCATCATGAGCATATCATTTTCCCTAACCATTTCAAGGACCAAAGGATTTACCTTTGTTCTTTGTTGCAGGTCATGGCTTCAGCTCGTAGAAACACCATCAGGATCAACTTTGTGGGGATACCTCCCAAGCTCAAAGAGTTGGTTTCTCAAGTGTCTGATCACTCCCGGTTCATCAAGAGACATGGTCACCTAGTGGATCTAGTCACTTCAGGGTTCAGTGAAGACATGATGAGTGTCCTGTTTCAGTTCTTTGACCCTAAGCACCATTGCTTTACATTCCCTGACTACCAGCTGGTTCCAACCATGGAGGAGTTCTCTAAACTTCTGGGTATACCTGTTCTTGATCAAAGACCCTTCACAGGCTTGGAGAAAGAGCTTAAACCAGAGGTTATTGCTGCAGCTCTACATCTGAAGAAGTCTGACATTGTTCTAGAGACGAGAAGTGGAGTTAAGGGTATTCTTGCCAAGGTATTAGTGGATAAAGCTCAAATGTTCTTGAAGGCCATGAGCTATGATGCTTTTGAGGAGATCTTAGCCTTACTGATATATGGCTTAGTATTGTTCCCCAATCCAGATCAGTTCATAGATGTTCATGCCATCAACATTTTCCTGAGTCACAATCCAGTGCCTACATTGCTTGGAGACATCCTTCATTCTCTTCACACTCGTACTACAAGGGCACGAGGAACTTTGATGTGCTGCATACCTTTGCTTTCTAGGTGGTTTATTTCTCACCTTCCTCGCTCAGTAATGAAGAATGAGCAAGGGTTCAGATGGTCCAAGAGGATCATGTCACTTTCTCACTCAGACATCCATTGGTGCTCCAGATCTATGGAGAATGTCACCATCATTGACCGTTGCGGGGAGTTTCCTAATGTGCCACTTCTAGGCATAAGAGGAGGCATCACCTACAACCCCTCTCTAGCTTTACGACAGTTTGGTTACGCCCGAAGTGATGGTCCACATGACATGTTGATTCAGGGCATTGTGTTTGATTACGACAACGATCTTCAGGGTTACCGTCAGAGATTCATACGAGCATGGGGAAAGGTAAACAGGGTTGACAACAAGACACTGGAGCCTAAGTACACTATTCCTATGGAGGCTTATCTCAGATGGGTACGATCTCGTGCTCAGACACTCATGATGCCATATCCTGCCGTCCTACCAGTTACCATGGAACCTGTTGCTGAAGGAGACACAGCTTATACCATCCTTCACCCAGACATGCCTACTGATATGGAAGATTTGCAGAGATCATGGATCCAACTGAAAGAGCAAAGGGATACTTTCGAGGCTCATTACAAAACAAGCCAAGCAAGAATCCTAGAGCTAACAAAGCAACTTCACGAGGAACGAAACCTCAACTCATACCTCAACACAAAGAGGAAACGTCCATGGGAGACTTAAAACCCCATCTTTTGTACTTATTTCATTTCCATTTTTGTAAGCCTAAAAGGCAAAACAAGTTATTACTAATAAAAAGTTACTTTCTTATTTGTTTAAGCAAATTTAAATTCTGCGGTCCTTGAAAACATTGCATATGCATTCCCATATCATTTCATTGCATCACAGGTTTATAATTGTGCACAGGTTTCTCATCTTCTCGCTGTTTATTTCAGCAATGGCTCTTGAACAATCAGTTAAGGATCTTCAGGCACAGAATGCACAGTTCCAAGAGCTGATCTTGAACCTGTCCAAGGGGCAAGATGATTTGAAGGCACTGCTGGCCAAGAAGACTAAGAAGACTAGAAGGTCTGCTGGGTTGCTCAACATGGGAAGAAGGTTCAAGGGTCCTGTCAAGACCAAGGAACAGATTGATGACTATGAATCTGAGGAATCTGAGAAAGAGGGAGGCAGTCTCCACAACACTATGGGGGACTCTGATTCTGAGGCTAATTACTATCATGAGCCTAATGAAGACAAATTTAAGAGGCTGGTGGATAGGATGGATGCTATAGAATTACAGAAATCATCTGGGCTGGATTTTGAGGATTTGAGCTTGATATCTGGGGTGGTCATACCTGTGGGTTTCAAAGTTCCTACCTTTGTTGTTTATGATGGGGTCTCTTGTCCCAAGCTGCATTTGAGGTCTTATGTCAGAAGGATTCAGCCTCACACTGCTGACAAGAAGTTGTGGATCCACTTTTTTCAAGAGAGCTTATCTGGAGCTCAGTTGGAGTGGTATTATCAGTTGGAGAGTGTCAACATCAGAGATTGGAACGATCTTGCTGAAGCTTTCTACAAGCAGTATCAATACAATGCTGATTTAGCCCCCACTCGCATGCAGCTTCAGAGCATGTCTATGGGTGCCAAGGAAAGTTTTAAGGAGTATGCTCAGAAGTGGAGAGATTTAGCTGGAAGAGTTCAACCCCCTTTGACTGACAGGGAATTGGTTGATATGTTCATGTGTACGCTGAATGGTCCGTTTTACAGTCATCTCATTGGAAGCTCATCATCTGGCTTCACTGAGTTGATCATGACAGGAGAGCGGGTAGAGAATGGTATCAAGAGTGGTAAGATCCAAGTGGGAACTTCTTCATCAGGTGCTGCAAAGAAACCTCCCACTGGGAAGAAAGAATCCAATGTTGTTTATGGTCAACCTGATCGTAACAGAAGGCATCAGTCTGTTAGTGCAGTTCATATTTCAAATCCAACTCCTGCAACAACAGAGCAGCCTCAGGGCAACCAACAAAGGGCTAGGAGACAGTTCACGAAGATCAATATGTCAATGGCTCAGGCATTGCAACACTTGTTGAAGGCTGAACTTATTACCCTGAGGGAGGCCCCTCAGAATCCCAATGTTACCTCTCCCAAGTACAACCCCAATGCACGATGTGCATATCATTCAAATTGTCCAGGACATGATACTAATAACTGCTGGGTCTTGAAGAACAAAATTCAAGATATGATTGATGCTGGAGAAATTGAGTTTGATCCACCAAATGTGATTACAGCACCACTGCCAAATCACGAGAAGACTGTCAATGCCATTGAAGAAGACCTGCATGTCTATTCAGTTATGGAGTTGAGCACACCATTGTCTGTTATCAAAAAGAGGTTAGTACAAGCTGGGATCTTTCCAGGTTGTCGTGAAGATTGTCTGTATTGTACCTATAAGCCGGATAGTTGCTTCATTTTGAGAGATGGCATTCAACGTCTCATGGATAAGTATACTATAGTGTTTGAAAGAAGACCAGCATCTGTAGAAAGTGTGGTGGATCATCTGACTCGGGGTAAGAAGATTGAAGAGGTTGATATGGTTGACAAAGTACCGGTAAGAATCACTTCAAAGAAGCCCATTAAAATCTCTCATCAGGGTCCAATCAAGATTACTGCTGAAGGTCCTGTGAAAGTTGTTGCTGAAGCCAGAGTGGCTCATCTGATCATTACCACTCCTGGTCCTATTCCTTATACATCTGACAAAGCTGTGCCTTGGCACTATGGGTCTGATGTTTACATCCATGGTGTCAAGCAGGAGCCTTTACCTGATGTGCCTGCTGACATTGATAATATTGCTGGATCTAGTAAGATCACTCGTAGTGGAAGAGTCTTCTCTCCTCCAGTTGCTTCTAAGAGTGCAGTTACTCCTGCTGCTACTTCCACCACTGATGCTCGGGGCAAAGGTCCTGTTATTGAGCCTGTATCTACTGATGTGCCAGCTGCTGATGATCTCTCTAAGCAGATGGAAGAAGTATTGAATATCATTCGCAAGAGTGATTATGACATTGTTGATCAGTTGGGGCATACTCCCTCAAAGATTTCTATGTCGTCCTTGTTGCTATGTTCTGAGGCTCATGCCAAGTCCTTGATTAAGTTTCTGAAGTCTGCTCATGTGCCCAATGCCATTTCTGTTGACCAGTTTGAGAACTGTGTTGCCCACTTGACCTATGATAATGGGTTAGGATTTTCTGATGCTGATTTGACCCCTTCCAAGAGGGATTATAACAGGGCCTTGCATATTTCAATTGAATGCAGGGGCACTACCCTGTCACATGTACTGATAGACAATGGTTCCTCCCTGAATGTGTTGCCCAAGGAAGTCCTGAATAAGCTGAGTCCTGAAGATGCTGTGCTGAAGCCCAGTAATATTGTGGTAAAGGCTTTTGATGGTTCTAGAAGAGTAGTGCATGGGGAAATTGATCTTCCAATCAAAGTTGGTTCTCAGGTGTTTACTGCTACATTTTATGTGATGGATATTCGTCCTTCATATTCTTGTCTGCTTGGTCGTCCCTGGATCCATGGGGCAGGTGCTGTGACCTCTACATTGCACCAAAAGTTGAGATATCCGGTAAATGGAAAAGTTGTTACTGTCTTTGGAGAGGAAGAATACTTTGTCAGCCATGTAAACACTTTCAAGTATCTGGAAGTGGAAGGTGAATACATTGAGACTCTGTGTCAGTCATTTGAAGTGGTTCCCTGGGTTGTTAATGATTGTGTAGCTCCTCCTGCTGTGAAGAAGGTTCCTGTGGTCATCAGAAAACCTCCAACAATGGCAATGGCCTCCCTCAATGATGCTAAAGCTGTGGTGGATGAAGGTGGTTGTACTATTTGGGGTCAGCTTCCTGATATTCCATACAAGTCTGACAAGTTTGGTTTGGGTTTCACTGCAGAATCCCAGAAGGCTGTTCGTCGTGCTCGTGCTGCTCGTATCACCAATCAAGGGGTTATCAATGCTGTGGGAGATCAAGATGAAGACTACAACTTGGATGCTTGGATTTTTCCTACTGTGGGTGCTGGACTCAATAATTGGAAAGCTGAAGATGTTATCCCTATCTCCTTTAGTCAGGAGTAAATACTATTACTGTGTTATGTTTTTTAAGTTTGTAATTTCTTGAACAATAAAACTTTCAAGCCATGTGCCTTACCCGGGGCACAATGGTGTGTTTGTTACGGGCTGTCATTTCATTTGCATACTTCATTCAATAAAATCAGTGGACGTTTCGTTTTAGTAAAAATTGTGTTCCTTGTCTTTCTTTTTCTTTTATTTTTGCTTTATCAGCTATGTGTTCTTACACACACCCACATCACTAAATGCAGATCCTCATCCACTCTGGATCCTGTTGATAACAGTTCTACTATTGCCAATTATGATTTCGAGAATCCGATCTATCAAACTGAAGACGGAAATGAGGACGATTGTGAAATACCTGTAGAGCTTGCTAGGTTGTTACAACAAGAAGAGAAAGCTATACAGCCACATGAAGAGCCAGTCGAAGTTGTGAATCTGGGAACTGAAGAAAACAGAAAAGAGGTCAAGGTAGGGGCTGATTTAGAGGACAGTGTCAAGAGCAGATTGATTCAGATGTTACGTGACTATGTGGAGATTTTTGCTTGGTCTTATGAAGATATGCCAGGGTTGGATACAGACATTGTGGTTCACCGGTTACCAGTGAAAGAAGATTGTCGTCCAAAGAAGCAGAAGGTTCGTCGTATGCGTCCTGAAATGTCAGAAAAGATCAAAGCAGAGGTAATGAAACAGTTCAATGCAGGGTTCTTAGCAGTAACTTCTTATCCTCAGTGGGTTGCAAATGTGGTACCAGTTCCTAAGAAAGATGGTAAGGTACGTATGTGTGTATACTACAGATATTTGAACAAGGCTAGCCCCAAAGATGACTTTCCACTTCCTCATATTGACATTCTGGTAGACAACACTGCTCAGCATAAGGTATTCTCTTTTATGGATGGTTTCTCTGGTTACAATCAAATCAAGATGGCACCTGAAGATATGGAGAAGACAACATTTGTGACACAGTGGGGCACTTTTTGCTATAAGGTGATGCCATTTGGTTTGAAGAACGCAGGGGCAACATATCAGCGTGCTATGGTGGCTCTGTTTCATGATATGATTCATCATGAGATAGAGGTATATGTGGATGATATGATAGCCAGATCTCAGAATGAAGAGCAACATCTTGATCATCTGCACAAGTTGTTTGAGAGGTTGAAGAAATACAAGTTGAGATTGAATCCAAACAAGTGTACTTTTGGAGTCAGATCTGGAAAGCTCCTGGGTTTCATTGTCAGTGGAAAAGGTATTGAAGTGGATCCTGCAAAAGTGAAAGCTATACGAGAGATGCCAGCTCCCCGTACTGAGAAGGAGGTTAGAGGTTTCTTGGGACGATTGAACTACATTGCAAGATTTATTTCCCAATTAACTACCATCTGTGAGCCAATCTTCAAGTTGTTGAAGAAAGATCAGGTGATGGAATGGAATGATGAGTGCCAGACTGCCTTTGATGAAATTAAGAGATATCTGCTAGAGCCACCAATTTTGATGCCACCAGTTGATGGAAGACCCTTGATTATGTACTTAACAGTGTTAGACAACTCAATGGGGTGTGTATTGGGGCAACATGACGAGTCTGGTCGAAAAGAGCAGGCAATATACTACCTTAGCAAAAAGTTTACCGACTGTGAAACAAGATACTCACTGCTCGAGAAAACTTGCTGCGCTTTGGCATGGGCTGCTCGCCGACTAAGACAGTAATGTTGACCCATACTACCTTATTGATTTCTAAGATGGATCCAATCAAGTACATATTCGAGAAACCTGCTCTCTCCGGAAGAATTGCAAGATGGAAAATGATCTTGACAGAATATGATATACAGTATACTACTCAGAAGGCCATTAAGGGAAGTGTTGTTGCTGATCATTTGGCTCATCAAGCAGTAGATGATTACCAGTCAATGAATTTTGAGTTCCCTGATGAAGACATTATGACTGTTACCAAAGAACCTGGACAATATGACGGACCTGAACAAGGATCCCGATGGACTATGGTTTTTGATGGTGCCTCTAATGCACATGGTAATGGTGTTGGTGTTGTGATTAGTTCCCCTGAAGGTTGTCATACCCCGATTACTGCCAGACTTTGTTTCTATTGTACCAATAACATGGCTGAGTATGAGGCATGTATCATGGGTATTAAAGTTGCTGTTGATATGAAGATTCAGTTCCTTGATGTGTATGGAGATTCAGCCCTGGTAGTGAGTCAGATTAAAGGAGACTGGGATACCAAGCATGATAATCTCATTCCTTACAGAGAACATGTGTTGTCTTTGATCCCACATTTCAAAGAGATTACCTTTGGACATATTCCACGAAGAGAGAATCAGTTGGCAGATGCATTGGCCACCATGGCATCTATGTTTGAGATCAGTTGGGATGATGAGGCTCCCAAGATTACTATTGATAGATTTGAGAAGCCTGCATACTGCAATGAGATTGATACTGAAGGGGCAGAGGAGAAGCCTTGGTTTTATGAAGTGAAAAAATATCTTGAAGCTCAGGAGTTCCCTGAAGGGGCATCTGTCAAAGATAGGAAGTTCCTGAGAAGGTTTTCTGCTAAGTTCTTTCTGAGTAATGGCATTCTGTATAAGCGTAATCATGATTCAACTATGCTTCGTTGTGTGGATAAGAAAGAAGCAACTGAGATTATGGAAGAGATGCATGATGGGACCTTTGGCACTCATTCTAGTGGTCATACTATGGCAAAGAAGATATTGAGAGCAGGTTACTATTGGTCTACCATGGAAGCTGATTGCTATCAACACTCCAGAACTTGTCACAAGTGTCAAATCTATGCTGATAAAGTTCATGTACCTCCATCACCATTGAATGTGTTGACTGCTCCTTGGCCCTTTGCCATGTGGGGCATTGATATGATTGGTGAGATCAAACCTACTGCTTCTAATGGGCATCGTTTCATCCTGGTGGCTATTGATTATTTTACGAAGTGGGTAGAGGCAGCTTCATATGCATCTGTGACTAAGAATGTGGTGGCTCGGTTCATTAAGAATAATCTCATATGTAGGTATGGCATCCCTGAAAGGATTATCACTGACAATGGCTCTAATCTGAACAACACCATGATTACTGATCTCTGCACGCAGTTCAAGATTAAGCATCACAACTCTTCTCCGTATCGTCCAAAGATGAATGGGGCAGTTGAGGCTGCTAATAAGAACATTAAGAAGATTGTACAGAAGATGACTGTTACTTACAAGGATTGGCATGAGATGTTACCATTTGCTCTTCATGGTTATCGTACTACAATACGTACTTCAACAGGGGCAACCCCATTCTCCTTAGTCTATGGTATGGAAGCAGTTCTGCCCATTGAAGTTCAGATCCCCTCCTTAAGAATTATGAAGGATGCAGGCTTGGATGAAGATGAGTGGATTCAGACTCGACTGGACCAGATAAATTTGATTGATGAGAAGAGGTTAGCAGCAGTTTGTCATGGCCAGATGTACCAGAAGCGAATGATCAAAGCTTTTAACAAGAAGGTTAAGCCAAAGGTATATCAGGCGGGTGACTTGGTAATCAAGCGTATCATATTACCACAGGGTGATCCTAGGGGCAAGTGGACTCCAACATATGAAGGTCCATTTGTAGTCAAGACAGTGTTCTCAGGAGGTGCCATGATACTGACTACAATGGATGGTGAAGACTTCCCACAGCCTGTAAACGCAGACATAGTTAAAAAATACTACGCATAAAAAGAGACCCGCTAGGTTGACAGGCCTAGGCAAAAATAAGGGCATCCCGGCAAACCAAAAGGGTTTGGGCAAAAATTAGGGATATATATAAAAAGATGTACACCCGGCAAGTCGAAAACCTGAAAAGGCGGCTTGGGCAAAAAAGGGTATCCCGGTGGATTGAAAACCTGAAAGGGCAATCCAGGCAAAAGTTAGGGCTTAAAGCATATGACTATGTCTCGTTTGGATCACTCATGAAACTGCAATCAGTTGTACTACTTACTCAAGCTCGAACAGATAAAGCTCAATTCAATCGTTTCCGTCTCAACAGCAAGAAGATGAGATACTTGAATGGCAATAGTAGAATTGAAACTCAATAGGATTGTTTCCTACATAGCTGATTTTCTTTTGTAAAACTTCACGACAAAATCCTCTTACTAGGGTTTATGTCTCCTTGTACAAACTTACCCGTGTATGGGTCACTTTTGATATAAATAAATTCCATCTTTTGAATCCAGATTTACTTTTACCCTATTTACATAAGCGAAACGTCCATTGGCTGTGTTTGAATGTATGTATGCTTTTGAATATGATTGATGTTCACCAAAAATGCATGTATGTTTTTAATATGATTAATGTTTACCAGAAATGCATGAAAATGCAGTAATAGTATTTACTAAGGACGAACGGGGGAAGGATTTCTACGAAGCTTCGCCGGTTCACCTTTACAAAACAGTTACAAAACCCTCAGCAAGACAAATCCATCTTCCTAAAGTTTCATCTCCCCTGGAATTTATATCCATCTCTTTTATCCTCATACGGATGTACGGGAAATTACTTTCCAATAAGGGTACGACGAACGAAGACGGGATGTCATACTTATCCTACTATCAAACGAAGACGAAGGTTATATATACCCTACTATCCCCAACAACGGGAGGTTATATATACCTTGCCATCCCCAGCATACGGGAGGTTATCTATACCCTGTTATCCCCAGCAGACGGAGGGTTATATATTCTTCAACAACGAATCGGGATTTATTTTCCCTGGCCAGCAGTTGTTATACGAAGATATCCAGACGCTTCCGGCAGTATCATATCATACATACGTCATTTACATCATACCATATCATATATATCCATAGACATATAGTACATTACCTAAGTGCATCATGTCATACATGCATACATAAAGCATAAACTAATGTTATTATACAGAATGCTACCTTGTTTCAGGTTAATTATCCAATAAACAAACTTATTACTTTGGGACTGCTTTATCGTAACCTCAGGGTTACTTTATCCTCCTGATGAGCTTCTTATTACTTTGGGACTGCTTTATTGTAACCTCAGGGTTACTTTATCCTCCTGATAAGCTTCTTATTACTTTGGGACTGCTTTATTGTTACCTCAGGGTTACTTTATCCTCCTGATAACTTCTCATGACTTCAAGACTGCTTTAGAGCTACTGATTGCTCTATCCTCCTGAAATCATCTTATTATTTCAAGACTGCTTTAGAGTTATCATTATTGATTGCTCTATCCTCCTGAAATCATATTATTACTTCAAGACTGCTTTAGAGTTATCATTAGTGATTGCTCTATCCTCCTGAAATCACATTACTATTTCAAGACTGCTTTAGAGTTGATGGCTCTATCCTCCTGAAATTATTACTTCAAGACTGCTTTAGAGTTATCATTATTGATTGCTCTATCCTCCTGAAATCATATTATTTCTTCAAGACTGCTTTAGGGTTATCATTATTGATTGCTCTATCCTCATGAAGACATGCTGTTACATCAGTATTACTCCAGACTCCTGACAGCTCTCATTATACTGCTGCAGAACTTTCCCCTAGTGGCATCTTTAAGCCCACTCAATCATATTCAACTAGCCATCTGTATCACTCTAATGCACTGGTGAGTGCAAATTTTTGGGCTTTTGTGTTCAATCCCCTTCAACCTTCCAGGTCACGACTGGCAAATATACCAATCTAACCCCTCAGGTTTCAGAAAATTGAACAGGGGCAGCTGTTGCACCCCAAAATTTGCCCTCACAATACAAGACTTTGTGTGCTGAGAAGGTTCACAAGGTTCACAAGTTTTTCAATGCTTATATAACCTTTCATGAGGTTCATGAAGTCTACAAGTTACTTTATGAAGGTTCACAAGGTTCACAAGTCCCACAATGCTTTCAATACCTTTCATGAGGTTCATGAAGTCTACAAGTCACTTCTTGAAGGTTCACAAGGTTCACAAGTTTCTCTACAAGACCTTTCATGAGGTTCATGAAGTCTACAAGTCACTTCTTGAAGGTTCACAAGGTTCACAAGTTTCACCATGATTACAAAGCTTTCCTGAGGTTCATGAGGTCTACAAAGCCACTTCATGAGGTTCACAAGGTTCACAAGCTTCACAATACCTCCCATGATTATCACAAGACAATCTATGAAGATTCACAAGGTTCACAAAGTTCACAATTGGTTAAAGAGTTGACAATTCCCTCAGACAATGCACCTCCTAAGCAGTGCATCCAAAACTAGGGTTTTGACTTTAATCAGGCTAAATGGACTTCCACTACCTCAAGTGAGTTTCATAACATCTTATATGTGTGTGAGAACCCCCATGACAAGTTTCAAGACTTTTCTCAAAAGTTTGCTCAGTCAGATGATCAGATAAGTCAAAATCAGTCAATGTAGTTAAAAAGTCAAACTGAGGTCAACTGTGGTCAAACCAAAGTCAAACTTCATGATTTTTTTCCAAAATCAAGTATATGAAGTAAAATTCATCATTTGATCAAGGGTTGATCATGATTCATCAAGGAGATTCCAGATCATCAATAATCAGGAGTTTCTAAATTAGGGTTTCCTTAGTAAAAGTCAACTGAACTTTGACCAGCCATAACTTTCACATACTTCATCACCAAGTCTCCATCCAAAGCTCATTTTGAAGGAAATTTAATTCTCTACAACTTTGATGTTGAAGGTTAAGCCCAAAAATGCTTCATTTGGAAGATATGATCTAAGACATTATAGGTCATTTCAAAAGTCAACAAAAAGTCAACAACTTCAAAAGAGCATAACTTGAGATTGGTAAATGGTATGGACTTGAAACCAGTGGGGTTGTTTAGAGGACTCTTCAAGCTTTCCAAAAAGTCCAAGAACACCCTCATACCTTTAAAATTGAGGAAGATGTGCCCTTGCAAAGTTGGGAAATTTTGTGATGGTTTATGTTGAAAATGGAGGCTTAAAAGTAATTCTTTCCAAATGGGCTGCCCAAATTATGATCCAATCCATACAACAACATCATGCACGACCCAATGGTGAGAAATTCTGATTTTTATATTTTTATTTGATATTTATTTGAATTTTATTCATTTTAAATCAAATTAAATCAAAATAAAATCTAAAAAATCAAAGTTGGAACATGATTCTTCTTCTAGAAATTAATCAATGCTGTTTAATATGATTTGATCTTGTACAAATTCGTCCTAGACCAAATTAGAAGGCAAATATTTGATTTTTTCACACTTTAAGATCATGACATTCCTTCACCATGAAGTCTTCCAAAAAGCCCATAAATCCATCATCTTTTGACCTAAATTTGATCTCATATAAGTATACAATAACAACCAATCTCAAGGGCACGAAATCCAGCAGCCAAAGGTAAGCTTCATTGTTCAAAATTTCAAGCAAAAAGTGAGATTCGGATTTGGAGATTCAAGACTCTAAAAGGTAAACTAAGAACATAGATAGGTTCTTTGATCATCCATGAAGCAAAACCAATGCCCATATGCATCCATAACACGCATATATGAACAACCCGAAGCCTTGTTGTTCTTGCAAATTTATTTTTCGATTCTCATTATTTGATCATTATTAATGAAATTTGTGTGTTGATTTGATGTTAGTTGAAGCTTTTGAACAATTCTGGACAACTCAATTGGATTTTCGTGACCTTATACGGATTCGGCCATTGCTAGGGTTTCTATCCTCCATTAGGGTTTTGTGTTCTAGGCCATATAAATCAATTCTAAAAACATAGAACTAATCGTGTGAATGTCTGGATCATAATGCTGGCTTTAATTTTGTAAAATGGTACGGTTTTGTTGCTTGTTGATGTTTGTAGGTTTTGCTGGGAATAACTTCTTCGCAGGAAAACTTGTAGCTATTTTCACAAGTAAATTCGAAGGTCTCAAGGAAGAAGAAGGCTGTTCCCGCGCGTTGGAAATTTCAAATATTGTTGAACATATTTTATTTATTGCGTCTGGTTTGTTTATCACAAGCACGCTTGTGGTCCAGTGGTAAGGTTGCTGCGCGTTTAGGTGATTGGCTTGGGTTCGAATCCAAGCCATGTATATTTTTTTCTTATTTTTTCCAGGTAAAAGCCAACATAATATATTATGTGTTGTTGCCAATCCATGACCAGAAGGGCTCTCCCAGCCAGGCGGTAGCGCGCACATACTTGTATACATAAGGTCCTGGGTTCAATCCTCCCCCAGGCCTTTTTGTTTTCTCATTATTTTCTGGATTTCTCAAAGCAAGGAACAAAACAAATCTCACTCTCTCATCTCTTGCCTGCGCATGGATAGCCCAGTGGTGTGTTCTCTTGGCTGCAAGCATAGGGGACTGGGTTCAAACCCCAGCCCCATCAGGTTTTTACTTTTCTCATTCTTTTTCTTATTATTTTCTAATTAATTAATATCTTATATTAAAATAAATTAAAATTATAGTATTTTATTATTTTCTATATTGTAAAATAGGTGTATATTAAGTATTCTAACTTCTAATATTATTTTTCCTAAAAAAAAAATCTTAAATTCTTGTTTTCTCAATTTAAATTTTATTTGTATAATTTATATTAGTTAAGATAATTTTATATAATTAGTTAAAAATAAATTTTGTATATAAGTTAACCCTAATTTTCAAAACCCTAAAAAAATATTTTCTAAATGAACTTTAATTTTGTAAAAATCTAATTTTATTTTTCTAAATAATTTCTATTTCCTAATTCTTAGTATAGATATTATGTATATATTTATTTAATGATAATTTTGTAAATATGATCTATTATTAGTAATATGTAAATATTTTTGTTCATAATCTAAATTATATGTAAATAATTCTAAATTGAGCCTATAATATTTTAATTTTATAATTATAATACATTAAAAAAAAAATAACTTAATAACTTGTAAATTAAAATAATTGTTTGTTCATATTTCTTTTAAATATAATTGTTTATAATTTTGGCTAATATTATTTATTATTGTTATTACTAACCATATAATTTATTTTGCTTTATTAATTTTATATGTTATTATTATTTCAATTAATTTTTTATTCACTAACCTCTCTTATTTTATTTTGCTTATTATTTAAATATTATTACTTATCACTAACCCATTATTTATTTATTGTTAAATTATTATTATTTGCTTATTATTTATTTTGCTTATTATAATTATTATGTAAATGCTCCTGGATGTAAATTTGTAAATATTTTTATTTTTGCTATGGTTAGTAATTAGGGAGTGTTAATATGTATTGTATTTAAAATAAATTAGATCATTTTAATAATAAGATAATTAAATTAAACATTCACACACACGTAAGTCGATTTTTAATCGCCGTCTCACTTTCTAAGGTTATCCCTCAGGTTGCCTACGAATAATGGTCAAGTGGGGTGTATAAAGCAAGTCCCTTTCAAAAGAAAATCATCAAGTCCCTCATGGTTGCCTTTACGGATCGAGTCCCTTCGAATAATGATGATAGTCCCTCATATGTGCTTAATACACCCCACAGTTACCTTCATAACCAGGTTGTCCCTTATATGTCCCTTAACATCCAAGGTAAGGACTACCTACTCCTTAATAGTAGGGATAGTCTTACCAAGGAAAGGATAAAGAACAAGAAAGACTTAGAACTTTAGGGTAGGTACTTCTTAGTTGCTTGCTCACTCCATTTTTTTCAAACACTTAACAATTTCAAACAAATTTTCAAAAAAACAAGTTTTTACACATCCGTACATGGATTATTATTAACTATACTGAAAATTTTTCTTATGCACACACTACACTTTCAAAAACAATTCAAAAGTGAGCTAAGTAACTAAGAGCCCATGGAGAACCATGGATGTAAAGGGTGCTAACACCTTCCCTTTACATAACCTACCCCCCGGACCCAAAAATATCTCTTAAGGTCTTTCCTGTTCTTTTATACCCTTTCCTTTTGGATAAAATAAAAGTCGGTGGCGACTCTTGCTATCCGCAACATTACTTAAAGTCAGTTCTCCCACCGTGTTACACACGCGAACCAAAAAAATTGGGTTCGGGAGTCGGTTACGACCTGGGAAGGTATTAGCGCCCCAGATCGTCCGCTATACCCGAAGGGATCCACGCTTGCAAAGAAAGTGTTTCAAAGGGTGAAGAAATGAAAGTTGCTGCAAAAAGAAAGACTGGAACCGGATAAAAGAAAAGAAAAGGGGAAAATGTAAGGAAAATAAAAGAGTGCTCAAACGACCCCTACCCCGCTGCCTAAAGAGAGTCACATTTGAACCAAATGGGACAGTAATCCGAAATATCTCTACAATCCACCACCCACCCTTCCACTTTCCAAGCCTCAACCAAACCCTCTGAGAGTAAGAATCTGTCCAAACGACTCATGGCTCTTCCATCCAAACTAAACCAAGTGAAATTTCTACCAATTGGCGAGGGATCACATAACTCCATTCTCTCAACAAAAACATTGAAATCAATCATCCATCTCTCACATATTCATCCCACACCCACAAACTTTCCGCTCCGACTCAAATCTAACTGCATTAAAATCACCTCCAAAATCCACTCCCCGACCAAAAACCTCCCCTTAAATCCTGACATAACCTCAAAGACGAGATAAAAAAACCTCTAACAAAATTCAAACTAACCTTTATATTTAACCAGGTTTGACATACCAACCATAAGATTATCTTATTTTGATGACTCTGCTGCTCATTCTAAAATGTTGAACAATGATTTTTTTTCTTTTATAAGCCATGAGTCCAAATTTAGTTAAAACATATACTATCTAGTTATTATCGTTATATAGAATTTGAGAACAACTTATATTTATCCTCTTAAATATAAATAATTAAAAATTATTTTAATTTCTTTTAATATAAGAATATATTAATTTTTACATATGTTTATAAATATTTTTTAAAAAGTTGTAACTATTAAATATACTGATAATTTGAATTGTAATCATGAAAATATAATCGTTATACAATCAATAACTAGTGGGAAACCCGTGCGTTCGCACGGGTCCTGTTCGGTAAAAAAAAATTTTGCAGAAATAATTATTTGGCAATTGAGATTATTGGGGAACAAAACTGAAGACATAGTATCAATAGACAATAAAAATTACAATATTAAAAATTATAAAGTTTTCCAATACATGTGTAATTAAAACACGAGAAATATAAAAAATTCTTTTAACAAAATTTATATAGTCATTTTAATATTTTGAACATATTAAGTTAAAAAAAGTTTGAATCAACAATATATAAATATTTTTAATATTATTGTAAAGACTAATTAATACATAGTATACAAAAAGAATGAAAAAAATCCATGTTAAGCTCTAGTATTAGATATTAGTATACAACCAATATTAAAATTTAATATGAAAGATTAATTTAAGTTGACAATTTATCTGAATACTATAAATCAATAAGCATTGCCAAAATATTTGAAAAATAACATAAACCTTGCATATAACATGATAGGTGATATAGTACATTGAAGTCAAAATATAAATGGAAACAAAACCAGAAAGATAAAAATTCAGAAATGACAGTTTAAAATCCAAACAGAAAGCTGAATCCTAACTATCAAATCTAAAGCGACGTGCCGAAATGAAGTTCGACCAAGACCAGTCTTCTTCATCGTCGTCACTCGAACCGAAGATTGAAAAATCCTCCTCGTCTTCCTCACTGTTGCATGAGTAGTATTGTCTCTTTCTTTTGCCAGCTATTTTCTTTTTGTTTTTCTTGACTCCCTTACGCCGCCGTGGATGAGTGCAATGCAGACGACGAATTTCGTCTCGCTGAAAATGGAAAATTTTCATTATGATTCAGTATATAGCATAAATATTAGGCTAATAATGAATAAACTAAAAGCAGTTTTTGTGATATTTTGCCTGTTGCTGAAGCTGTTCATCTTCATCCTCTTGAGGTTGAGGAAGAAGCATTTCTGTTACAACTCGCTCAACCCTAGGGTTGTCCTCCTGGTTTTGCAGTGGTTGTTGCAGCGGCGTTTCTTCGTCGTTGCTGACAGCGTTTTGCAGAGGTATTATAGTTGAGGATGGGTGCGTAACCTCGTTGACGTTGGTGTTAAGTTCATTTGATGCCATGTTTTTAAGTGAGTTTGGAAGTAGAATCAAAAGTGCAAAATCAAGAAAGGGTTTAGGTATATATAAGACAATGAAATGTCTTTTGAAGTTCTATATGTAACTAAAGAGATGTAATAATTAAATGCATCGTAAGTTGGATTACCGAAATAATGATGGCAAAACCAAGAATGTAGTAAACCGTCCATTTAACACTTTAGTGCAGAAAGAATTTAGCATTCATTTTGGCAAGGAAAGAAAGGAAAATGAAAAGACCTGTATAATAATCGAATGTAATGTCAGCCGTCAGATGTTTATTGGTGTGTGGCTGCTGCATGCAATGATAAAGTGAACAAAATCAAAGCTCTGATTGGGCATTAAAGATTTTGAAAAGACAATGAATAAAAAAACCTGTTGATGTTTAGAAAGAATGCCCAAGCATTAAATGTTGAAGTGGCTGGATGGTAGCAAAAGGCATTGTAAGCTGGCTAAAACCTGCATAAGGTACTGTTTTGCGCAGGTTTCCATTATGATGGTTGAATATTTGTACAACCAAATTCCCTTTCAGTTGAGTGTGTAACACGCATATAGTTTTTGGATTGAAAAAGGGCTGATGCTACATGAAGGATGGATTAACCTGGGCAGCCATAAAGCAAAAAGGAATTTTTGAATTATAAAGAGGATACTGAAGGTACATTACATTCAGCAGCTTAAATTCTATTTTCGTGTAACGAAGAAAATCATGATGGGGTAAGACAAATTTTAAACAGACAAATGAAATAAAAGAATAGGGTATTACTGTGAGACATTGATTAGAAACCATTCAAAAACCCCCCTTAAAATCAAATCAATAAAATGAATGGTGTATAATAAAGTAGGTATTATAATGTTTTCTCTGTGTAGAACATAATTGAGATAACAGTGATAAAAAAACGTAATGGTAAGGAAAAGTAATAATAAGGTCAAACCCCCTTCTTATTGGAAGTCTACACAATCAAATGGAAAACTTGGAAAAATATAAATGGTTGATTAGTATACTGTGAGGTTGTCACAGTGGTGGTTGAAATGTTATGAAAGAGTAAATAAATGAGTGGATTAAATTTAGGGAGTGGTTACATTGGGCAGTGGTAACTTGCACAAAAAGAAGGAAAATTTATTATGGAGCATGGGTTACAGAGGTTACAAACTGGTTACATCAGTGAATACGTTATACATTAAGGAGAATCTACATCAATATATGAGAGGCAGTGGCATAGTTATCCCAAATACACACCAACCTGCCAATTTCCTAAAAGGGTAGTGGGAAAGAAGCAGATCAATTATTCCGGGTAAGTGGTTCAGCCAAAAAGTATTTGAATAAAAATTTTGCATTAACTGTTTCACACAGTTTAGTTTTATAAACTGTTTAGGTCTAGCATTTAATCTGTGGTAAGTATGGATGACTCCCAAGCTGGGATTGATAACCTGATTCAAGAAGTTCTCCAAGAACAGAGAGATAATGTGAAAGGAAAGGATTCGAAGAATGACACAAGGGTTGTGCATCCGAGAGTGGAGGAAGATATTGTTGCAGGAAGGTAGTATGAATTTTATGTAATCACTGTTATATGTCGTTAAGAAATGTTGATTAATCAAATACATATAACATAGATAAATCAAATACATATAACATGTTTTTCCAAACCAAAATCATGAAAGTGAATATACATTTATATCAAACTGGTGTATTGGTACAAAAGTATTGTATATTCGACCAAATTCTACTACATATTGCTTCACTTTATCTATGATATGATACTTATTCATAATATGATTAGGTTGCTACCATTAATCAGTCAGAAATCTAAATTATAACATCAACAATAATTTGACAATAATGAGAATTTAAATTAAGAAAACAGAATAATTTTGAATGATGATTTGTACCTCTTCTATTTGTTGCTTGTCTTTGTTGATGAAGTATACCGTCACATAATATATGCCAAGTTTTTTCCCAAACGGACCGTGGTCGGTTTATTGTACCGGATAGTAGCATGGTAACAAACAACTTTCTTAAAAAATGTCCGGAACCCCAATCTTTGGCCTCATTTATGGCTGAAACATATTCCTTGTCATCATTAAGAAATCCCATTTCGAAACATGCATCCCTAAAGTTATCCCTTAGTAATCCTCCAACTTTTTTGATATCATCATAGCATGTTGGTCCTTTGACAGCTGTGAGCATCATTCTTAGGTAATACAGCTCACCGGTACTTGGAGGAACCCAAATTAGTCTTCCAATGGTATGGCCTCTTTTTCGTGGTCTCCAGCGTCGGCGACTTTTATCATAAACAAACTTCGTAAGAAAGTTAGAGTATGTCAATTCCCTTGCTTCTGGATATATTTTGTTTGCTTCCATCCATGCTGTAAACATTGATTCTTTCACACTCGGTTTATCAAGCACTTCGTCTATCAGTTCATAATCATTATAATAAACCGAATTGTCGCCCTCAAGATGAAAATACAGCCTTTCTACTGCAGGAGATCTTCCATGAATAGGAAATGAAAATATCCTCCAACATGCTTCACTCGGCGAGACATATCTACAATCAAGGTATTGTTTGATTTCATCGACATTTCTAATAAGAGTACTTCCATCAATTTCACTATTGACGACAGCTGCGGTAATTCGATCATACCCCTTGTTAATATACTTGAATAAATACTTTACCGAAGTACTTTGATTACACCATTCCATATTGATGTGAGCCTGAAATTTCTTCAACAAATACGGATTATAAGGGACCGTATATCTGTTATCAAGAACAATATTCTTCTTCAAGACAGTATTTCCAGTATCACGTCTCATGTACACTGGATAGCCCTCGTCATCAATCATTGTATTAGGTTGAAATTTCTTTGGAAAATATTTTGAACACTTCCCGTTTTTCATGCAAGGTGAAGACAAATTTGCTAGACCACATGGACCGTGAATCATATGTGTCTTCACCAAATGATACAATTGCCTGTCATCTTCTTCGGGTGGTATCTCAACTGAAATGATATTGTTAATGTCATCTGGAGTGGGATACTTGCTCGAAGGATGCATGAATAGCAAAATATGAGCATGTGGTAAACCTCTCTTTTGGAACTCAATGGTGTATATGTCTGCAAACGCACAAAATAATAAAAAATTGATTCAAATAAAAAAATGGGAACATGAATCAAATAAAGTTAATATAACTCACATGCAACAACTCTTCCCATGACATGTCGTTTTGTTAGATCACACAACAACTCGTCTAACTTAATTTTAAACACTCTTGAAATGATATCTGGACGATCATGAGGTTTGAGATTCATTGTGTCAAGCAGCTTTTTAACTTCTGGCCAATTTGGATTGCAAGTAAAAGTGATAAAAAGGTCCGGAAATCCAACATGGCTACAGATTGCCATCCCATCAAAATATAATTGTTCCATGTACCTCCGACTTCCAACATAAGTTGAAGGTAAAACAACTCTTTTACCTTTGTTTGCTCCTTGAGTGGACGACTGTTCTGCGGTTCCAGCTAGATTACAGTACTTTGAAACTCTAAGTTTTTTTTTGATGCTTGCGAATATAATTCAATCTTTGAGACTCCATCATAGCAAATCCATCAACCAAAAATTGTTGAAACAACCTCCTTGAACTCAAAAGTGTATGTGCTTCGTTAGATCGGGTCTGAATCCTAAAAGTCAGCCATTCTCTGATTGTAAGCTTATTTTTCTTAAACTTTTTCTTTGGATTAGTTTCCTTGTGTAGGACACCAAGTCTAAAACCATCTTCACCAAACGGAAATAAAAGTGGATACTGTAACGCAAGATAACTTGGATGAAACTCACTTATTCTTTTCAGCCGTCCACTCTGTCTCTCAAGGATAATATCCCTTTTCGATCCTGAATCAACATCACCAACAATAAGTGCAGCAACCTCAGCAACAGTCGGTTGGTTGTAAAGTCTTCCATCTTTGGACCGATCAGCGATTAACTTGAGTTTGAGATCAGGAATAGGACAATCCTTAAGTCGATCCGCTGCCATTCTAAAAGATTTAGCATGTATATTGAACTCATCCAACATATTTTTCAGTGCGGTAACAGTTGCAGGAATTATATTTAGATTGTTACTGCATAGTATAATAAAATATTTAGTATGGTAGTTGAACAACATAGATGTGTATTGTTATACTATCAAGCATAAAATTAAGAGAATAATAATGTCTTAAAGATTGAATAAGTTGTAATAATACCCGCTTCCTTCAATCCTGTGTTGTATTTCATTGTCAGTGTCGTAAATATACAGCTGAGCAAATTTTGGTGATTGTCCAGATAAAGGAATCATGCTTCCAATTCTATGGCAAGACTGGCCATGTATTCGTATGTTGGGTGCGCCTCTTCCAACATTGAATCTATTGTCAAACTTCATTCCGGGAGAAGTAAAGGCAAACATCGTATTGTATAATCTGCAATATTGTTGATAGTTTCGACACTATGTGACATTGTTATCAAACAAAAGATGCTTTAGTAACACTGGTGATGGTTTCAATAATGGCAACTGGACTTTACCGTTACCGCAACATAATTGAAACTTTGGAACTGCACTGTGTTTTCGTTTGTTGGTTTTCTCTTGATACCACATATTTGCTCCACATTGGGAACAATCAATAATAGGATCACCAATGTCATAGTAACCTATTTAAACCAATAACAAAAATCAATAATTTTATAGTATATTTAATATTCTTAATAAATGCATATAGACAGTTACTCTAACTGCCACATCTAACTGTGTAATGGAATATTATAGTATTGGTGATATATTAAATGGAATGGTCCCAAAATATATTGTAGTAAGTAACATACCAGCATTTGTCAAATTCATGGGTGAAGAATCTTCATCATATTCTTCCTCTTCAGCAAAACTTGAACTTGTGTCATAATCTGGATTTTCATGAATGAATTCGCAAGAACTATCGCTAAACTCTTCATCCATCGAATTGTCATCCAGTGCATCGTTAATCTGAATAATAGGGGTTGTATCAACATTTTCATTGTATGCGGAAGAAGATGCAGGTTCATGATTCATATAAGACTTCGATGTCGTAGTTGTATCAACAGTTTCATTGTATGTGGATGAAGGTGCACCTTCATTATTCATATTTGAAAACGTATTAAATAAATTTGCCGTCATAGACCGAATAGCGCCAACATTCAACTGTTTTTTGTAGGAAAGGAAGGAAATACTTGAATGTGCATAAGAGTTATTGTCATTGTCATTACGCAATGAGGAAGTTAAACGACACAGAGGTGAAGCTGTGTTGTTGCTGACGGGTGAATTGAAGAACACGGGGTCACTGGTTTTGTTGCAGATATTCTCAGGATGTCTGCGTGTTTGGGAGTTCATTTGTTGAAGAATTGTCTTTCTTCTACGCCGTGCTGAGGCAGCAAGATCTTTTGGAGAATTTTCATCAAGTGTAACTGTTGATTTGGAGGATCGTGACACAGACTCTGGTGTTCTTGGTATGCTCTCTTCAAAACTGAGCTTAAATTTTCCGGAAGAATTGCACTGATTAAAATTATTATTTAATCTTAGATTTCTTCCATTATTCACAGCAGAGGTGATACTTGAGAGTGGGACTCTGACATGAGCATTGGATGCAGGAACATAACCATTCACACATCTGCCTATAACCATTACGTTCTCATCAATTCTTTTCCTTTTTGATCTTTTTGCTAAAAGAACTTGCTTTCTTTTGAATCTTGCAATTGCTGCTGAATTTTTCCTTTCACTATCATATGATTCCATTGTTTTATGGATATTCAAATAAATGAAATGGGATTTTAACAAATATAGATTTCACATGAAGTATATGAAAAGCGTGTACACTTTCCAGCCACTTCAACAATGTAGCATTTTGTTCCACCTGCATAGGAAAATGAAACGTTTCAGATAATTTTGTTGATGAATGATTCCAGTAATGACTACAGTTGATGTTTACTATACCAATGCAGCAGACCCTGGTCTTGTAAGGCGTGATAAAAACTACTTACATACTGCATGAATGATTTATTACACATAGGTGTTATTATGTTTAAACCTATTTGGATATAAACTAATTATTAGCATTGAATAAAGTAACCCCATTAATTCTGACTAAATCAAACCTATTTGGATAGACATTAGTTATTAGTAGTTGAAGAAAGTAGTCACATATAATTTCACTAATATAAGAATTTAAATCAGTACTGGATTTATTTGATTACATCTAAATAATTTTTTTAACTACACACATTGCATAGAAAATCAACCCAAAAAAAATAAATAAATATTTCTAAGTTTTGTTATTTTAATTATGTATTAGTGTAGCATAAAAATTAGTTACGTAATTGACCTCATGAAAAAAATTGTTAATATGCGTTACAAAATAATATGATTTAAAAAATAATAACCTTTTAACATAAACATGTTACATAGAAAACTAACCAATAAATTAAGACTAAAAATGTTCAATTATTTTAGATTCTACTATAAAATGTGTATATTGGGTACGATAAAATATTTCCGAAATAAGGTAAAATTTAAGTGCAAATGTTTTATATTGTCTGATATTACGGGATGTTTGAATGTTAAAAGATTTGATATAACGTATAGTAGCTTCTAAGATATTTGATATATATAATTAGACTTTACTGGTTAGCGAGTTGTAATAACATATGTACTCATTATAATTTGATTAAACTTTTGTTGTTAATAGATTATAATAACATAAAGGAACTCTAAAACCTTAATTCGTTGGTCTGTTGAATGTTGATCCCAAATCTAATATTATTTTCATATTGATTTATTAAAAAAAAGGCTGCTTATGCTTCTCATTTCCATCCATTTCATATGTAGTATAAATTTGTAACTTATATAATCTTATATAACAAAATATATAAAAAATCAATATGAAACAAAACATTGATCTTATACTTTGATCAAAATATGTAATTTAACAAACTGAAAGTCATCTGAAATCAAAGGACCAGTTGCATGCTTAGATAAACAAAAAAAAAACAACAAACAATTCAACTCATAACAAAGTTCTAATTAAATCTTAAGATATTAAAATGCTACAGACAACTATTTCTCCTTCTTAATATCTATGGTTAACTTGGTTGACGAAAGTTGAACACTATCAATATCATCTGCTGCATCAGACAAAGACCTCTTAGACGGTGTTAGATTTGGAGTTCCAACTGAAGGATCATAATCTGTAGAGACCGATAATGCTTCCTGCAACAATGTTAGTAATGGATAAACATTTAGATGACTTATATTAAAAGATGAGGGAAAAATGATAACATATTACTGTGAATAATTAAAAACTAACAGAAAAGCTTTTCGGATCTTCTTGTGATGAAGGGCAAGATGTTTGGAGTTTTGATGTAGGCTGCAAGATAACATAAAATTAGACAAAACATTAAATTATTTATTTATATAACTCAAAATCCAAGGAATAATACCTCTTCAGTTTTGAAACTCTCCCTAACTTTATTACGGATATCTTCATCTTCTCTAAAGCCAATCACAGATAGTCGCCCATATTTAGGCTGGAAAACAGCCCTAATAGCCAACTCTTTTTTCAGTATTGCATCAAGGGCATAAGGAAATTCTAGAGGGTTATTCTCACCCATCTACATCAAACCCAAAAAAATTTATTACATAATTGTCAAACAATTAGACAAATAAAAAAAACAGCAGAAATTGAAGAGCTTTAGATAAGTTACCTCAGTCATTTCAGTTTTCAATTGAAGAGCAGATTTTCCAATCAATCTAGCACAATCGTTATCCCAGAAAGTGAACCTGGACTTGAATTTACCATCAACAGCAGAAATTTCAAGTTTATACCTATTAAACCAAGGAATCCATTGTAATTGTGAATAATATAAGCCAAGGTTTGCATTCTGCTTGTGAATAATATAAGAAGGAAAACCAGAACAGTCTTAAACATACAAAATATAACACATTATACCTAGGAACGGGCTTTTCCATCACATGTTTGGCATAACAAACCAGCTGCCCATACTTCAGAGAAACACTTTTTGTGCAATCAACACATCCATCATAGTACCAACCTGTCTGGCCAACTTCAAATTTTTCTAAAGTGGCAACAGTAACACAGGTTGTCTCCTATATAAGCACAAAATGTATACAATTCAGTTTGTTAAAATATATATATATATATATATATATATATATATATATATATAGTCAAAAGGAATAAAGAATATATTACATATTGCAGACTTAGAATTTCAGCAAGACTTAGAATTTCGGCCTTCCAAACAAACTTATCGAATTCGGAATAATGCGAGTTCTGACTTGCATCTACTTGAACATTTGTAGAAGATAATAACGGCAACTCAGACTTCAAACTGATTTAAATAACAAACAAAGAATTAATGTTAGAGATATAAGGGATGTGACACATTATACCAAAAATACAGCCTCTACCTTTCTTTGAGCTTGCTAACCTCAGCAATGCTAAGGTCATTAATCAATAGCTTTGTCCCGTTCCAAGCGTTTGAGATGCTTAAAGGGAAACCTCCTGGATTTTATCATAGTGTAATGTTATTTAGAAGAAATATGAATATTCTGTTAATCATATTACAGTAAAAAATTCTCATATCAGTAACATACCTTGGGCCTCTTTAATCCGGGCATTAATCAACAAAATCACTATATTACCATCTTCTTTATGATTCATATGATAGTCGAAGAGTTGAACGGCAAGGTCACCCCACAAAGTACACTGAACAACAACCTTGCTGGTAATATTTTGCAGGGTAGTGAAACTTATTAGTCACCTAGCTCATTGAATCAGTATTTAAAAAAATATAGAACAGAATAATGTGAACATTAATGGGCATGACACATACCTCGTATCAGTAAGGGAAAAAACAACCTTGTTCTTGTTGTTATTACCATTAACCTGAGACTGATTTATCTCTGTTACACCACCAACAACATCTAAATAACACAATGTTATATCAGAAAAAAACAGATATAAAAACATAGGGGTGAAAACTGTTGAACAAATTATTCTGAAAACAATAATAATATACCAACTAATATATTAGACTGAAATTTTTCATCTACTATGGATTGCAAGCCAATAATATTCAAGAAATTAAGAGGAATGTCGGGGAGATCCACGCGTTTGACTGAAGTAGAACCACAAAATACCAGTTTGTAACCATGGCTTGTGGATTTAAATGAGAAATCATTCTTCGACACTTTAAAATTTTGCATTATATAAGAACATCCAGCTGCAAGGTCTTCTTTGTATTTGGAAACCAAAAATGGAGGCACAATGACTTGAATCATGGAAAGCTTCAAAGAAAAAGAAAATACAATGGATTTATAAGTTACATATCACAGAAAAATGAAAAATATAAAATACAGATTCTATAGTACCTTTGAATCAACCAATATCATCTCTAAATGTTCTTTATTTGAAGAACTTGTCACAGACCATATATGCTTACACCTAACCGCAATTTTCCACAGGTCCTTTGAGTCATCGATATCTTTGACATATTCAATGGGACGAGCCATAGATCACACTCAGAACCTGCACATTCTCAAAAGACAAATTAACAAAATAATAGCAAAAATATAAATGTAATTGAAAGCAACATGATTGAAAGACAAAGGGGTTAGGTTTTTCGGCGAGTACCGTTAGTCCCCTGACGAAAATGCTTAAGATATTCAAAAGTCGAAAATTGTTTGAGGTATAAGGATACATCATATTTATGGTGTGGGTTGAAGGTAATGATAGTAGATGGAAAAGATTTTGGGACTGGTAGAGATGAAACATTGGGCGTGTAAATTTGCAGAATCCCAAGGGTCTGGTTTGGGAGATGAAATATTGTCTTGCAGAATTCGAAGCGTGTAGTTTGTGAGGGGAAATGTGTGGATGGGGTTTAATTCATTATGCAACCAATATTATGTTTATTAAATAATGTATTGCCATTATAATTAAACCTATTTTGTAGGATAAAAACTATAAAAAATTTTACATCAGCTGCAATTATGTTAATGTTACAGCTTACACTTAATGTTAAAAAAAAATAATAAAACAACTTATTATGTGAATGTGCCACATCAGCTGCATTTATTGCCAAATGAACCAAAACCCTTTAAAAATTGCATTACCAAATTTAACCCTTATGAATAAGTCAAATTAACCTTTTAATCAAAGGGTTTAAGATGTAATTACCAGGTACTTTAGATTTTATATATATATATTAGACTACCACTAGCTAAATAATTAAAAATAATTTTAAAATATTTTATATATAAAAATAAATTAATTTTCACATGTATTCATAAATATTTTCTTAAAGATTCATAACTGTTAAATATAACGATAATTTGAATGGTAGATCATGGAAAAATAATCGTTATATGGTCAATAACTATTGCCCACTAAATAAATAAAAATTATTTTAAAAAACTTTTATATAAAAAATAAATTAATTTTCATATATATATATATATATATATATATATATATATATATATATATATATATATATATATATATATATATATATATATATATATATATATATATATATATATATATATATATATTCATAAATATTTTTTTAAAGCATCGCAGTGGTTAAATATACCAATAATTTGAATTGTAGACCATGACAAAATAATCGTTATATAATCAACAACTATCCCCCACTAAATAATTAAAAATTATTTTATGAGACTGTTTATTTAGGAATAAATTATTTTTCATATTCATAAATATTTTTTTAAAGCATCATAGTGGTTAAATATACCAATAATTTGAATTGTATATCATAAAAATATACTCACTATTCGATCAATAACTACCGCCCTCACCCGCTAAATAATTAAAATTAGTTTAAAGCTTTTTTATATGAAAATAAAATATCTTCATTCATAAATATTTTTTAACTAAATATTTATATTTAAAGAGTCGTAATAGTTAACCAAATATATCAATAATCTGAATTATATATCTTAAAAATAACTGTTAATCAATAACTAACGTCCATTAAATCCGTTCAATGTTTTTTCTTAACATAAAATAATTTCATAAACTTTTTATAATTTTATTTTGAAATTATTATAATTGGTCTAGTGAGACGAGGGTGTTTGAGTTTCAAAGATTTACTCCCATTGAGATCTTAAGTTCGAAGAATCTTAAGATCAATTTCGGAGGTTACATGGAGCAAATCTATCAGATAGGTTAGTCGATACGGAATTTACGACTCTATAAATAAAAATCCTAGCAAATGGTACACTCTCTCTAGCAGTCACGTGAGTGGCACGCATCAAATTATTTGGATAATAAGTTACTTTTTGAAAAAAAAATAGAAAAAGAAAAAGTATAGAGAGAGAAAGAGAATAGAGAGAGAAAGGTTTGGACCTTGTAGCGAGAAAGGAGGAGGAAACAATGGGCGAGGTATCTGAAACAACAACAACAACCATGACGACGACAACCAAGAGGAAGAAGAAGGGTCGTCCCTCTCTTTTGGATCTTCAAAAACGATCTATCAAACAACAACAAAAACATCTTCAAAACCCCAATCCCTATTCCAATTCCAATTCCAATTCCATCGATGAAGATCAACGCAAACTCAAGAAACAAAAGCTTTTACAAGCTTTCAATCCCAACCTCCAAAACCCTCCCGCATTATTCAATCAATCCAATTCCGATCCCCTAAACGGATCGGATCAATACGTGAGTTCAATTTCTTCCATTCATCAGTCCAATTCATCATCCATTCCTAAACCTTTTCAATTTCAATTTCAATTTCAGTTTCAATTTCAGTTTCAATTTCGAAATTACACTATATCGCTGTATTTATAGGAATATTATTTAATTTAGTTTTTAATTTTGTTTAATTTTGTTTCTGGAATTTCGCGCGTAATTATATTTTTAATTTCTGGAATGAAATCTTTGACCGTTTAGGTTTTCATGTGTATATTTTTATTTAAATATATAATTTTTGGGGAAAATTTTGTGTGGGGCATGTTGTTATCTTTTTCGCCTTCTTAATTTATGTACACTAGATTGAGCTTTCATCTATTCATTCAGTGCAAGGACATGTTTAAAAGCTTCAATTTGTCTTATCCCTAAATATTATTGCTAGCTTTTTTATTTTTTCGATAAAAATCTATGCTTTTTTATATTTTCTTAATAATTATTTTTGGGGTTTTTGGTTGATTATGTTACAGAGAGTAAAAAGTAGATATTTTGTGTTGTGTAATCAGACGGGTATGTCTTTTTTTGGGGATTTTGATGATGGAATGATTTTTGCAGGATGGAAAGGTTCGGAAAGCGACTGACAGTAAACATGGTATGACTATGAATGAAGATGTATTGTATTGTTGTTGTATATGAATTATGAATGGGTTCTTTCTTACATGGGGGTGTATAAGTAAGTGGGGGAATATTAATGGCGATTTTTTTATTGTGTGTTGACAGGTTCGCAGGTTGTGTCCGGTCCCACTACACCTTTGCCAGACAAAAAGCTCTTGCTGTTTATCCTTGACAGACTTCAAAAGTGTGTCTTTTATTTGTTTCTTTCTATCTTCTTTTTATTTTTTGTTTTCTTTTTAGGTTTGAAAATCTATTCGTTCTGTTCTTTACTGTTCATAATGACCATCTTGTAGGAAGGACACACATGGGGTCTTCTCTGAGCCGGTGGATCCAGAAGAGGTGAATTTTTTTGTGATGATAACATATATGGTATTTGATTTGAGTACTTCCTATCACTTTAATTGTGACAGAAATTTTCTTACTGCAGCTTCCTGATTATCATGATATCGTTAAGCACCCTATGGATTTTGGAACTATAAGAAATAAATTGGATGAGGGATTGTATATCAGCCTTGAACAGTTTGAGGTTGGTAATTTTGATCTGTTTACCTGACTCCGTCTTTGTTTGACAACCTTGTTTGCTAATATTCTTTCAACACTTTCATTTTATTTTTCTGCGCCACTTCTTATCTATTTGTATTCGCATTAACGCAATAAATAATGGAATTGAAAGCAGCATCTTTTTGAGATACTGTTCCGTAAATTGTAACTTCGCGTTTCTTTATGAGTAGATGAATCCGCTTTCGTGTTTTCATTTCAGTCAAAGCATTTATGAACAATTGCTATATTTCACCAGCCAAGCAAACACACTTACTTCCCTCCCTTATTTGGTTGCTTCTTGTAAAGATACAATATTCAATTTTTTGATTATTCATTATTCGATTCATTTGATAGGTTACTTGGAAATCGAAATGTAACTATACACAATGCTTCTGTATGGCTAACACACTGTACGCCGAGTTTGTGTATAGAAGGTTTGCAAAATAGGTATTATGAGGTTTCTTAGAGCAAGTGGTTATAAAACTCATTACCTGGAAACAATATGCTTTCCAAACTGATACTTTATTGACATCATGTGCTTGCTCAAGTTGCATTAAGAAATGTCCCGTGTTAAGGCAGCTCAGTTGGTAGCTGTGTAGGGATATCAGAAATTACAGCTACTAGGCTACTTGACCAAAAAAGTTGCATTAAGAAACAGCTGTCATTCTTGAAAAGCCATTTGTTTGGTTCGGTTTGTAATTCTTATCATTTCATTGTTTGATCTGACATCTTATAACCCATGTGCTGGCTAAGAGTTATCATGCTGTTCTTGAAATGCCATTTGGTTGGTTCGTTAGTAATTTCTGGTCATTGTAAGCATATGTACACTGATTAGTCAAACTCACATTTTTGGTAATTTAGGCTATTGATTAGTAGATTTCGATTTTTATTGTTATGTTTAATTTGTGAGTAATATATTCTTCTTACTGTCTGATATTTTGATTCAAATTTGAAATACACTTCTGCTTCATTTTTGCAGAATGACGTTTTCTTGGTATGCTCTAATGCAATGCAATACAATTCATCAGATACTATTTACTATCGGCAGGTTGGGTGAAGTCTTCAGTTAATCTATTTCAATTTCATCCCTTTTTTAAATGTGATGTCTAAGTTAGAGACTTGACTTTTTTCTTAGGCCCGAGCCATGCAAGAGATAGCAAAGAAGGATTTTGAGAATCTAAGACAAGATAGTGACGACGAGGATGAAGATGATGGTGATAGTGAACCACCACCGCCCAAAATTGTGCAGAGGGGAAGACCACCTGGCAAGCAGACAAGAAAGTCATTAGGCATGTCTCCATCTGAGCTTGTTATTCCCGAATCTCCATCTGATGCAACTCTTGCTTCTGTTGGGGATATTGCTAGTGGCTCCAATGGTTATAATCTCAGAAAAGTAGTAAGCAAATTTCAGCCTACCGATGCATCGGCCAGGGCTTTCCACAACAACAGTGGAGGTTACACAAATTTTACATCCGAATGGGAGAATGAATTCCCAGGTCAGAATCTATGTTTATTCCTTTCTAGTGTTTGTCCAATTCCTTCTTTTTATATATTGGAATGATTCCTTAAATTATGGTTTTCCCCCTTCTTGCAGCTTCTGTTGTAAAAGCTGTGTTAAGGTATGGAAAGAAGCAGTTCACTGTTGATGAGACCAGGCGTGACACTTACAGAAATCCAGTTCCTGTAGGAAATGAACCACCAGTATTGACCGCATTTGAAGATAATTTCAAGCAGCTTCTTTCAGTACGTAATTATGTTTTTTTCATTTTCATTTTCATTTTTTATCAACCAGTTGTGTAAATCTAAGAGTGACAGACAACCATCTTTGTCGAATTGTAATAGTTTGAATATCTTGTACTGTTTCTAAGATTTCTGTTACTGTCTCATACTTGGTCAGTTCTAAAGGCTTTATAATAGTTTGAAAATCTTGTACTGTCTTATGAACTCTTTTCCTTTCAATCAGGTTGGTTTACATGTGAAGCACAGCTATGCAAGAAGCCTAGCCAATTTTGCTGCAAACCTTGGTCCGGTTGCTTGGAAAGTTGCTGCGAGGAAAATCAGCAGTGTTTTGCCACCAGGACATGAATTTGGTCCTGGATGGGTATCCGACGATGATGTGTCACAAAGGCAACAACACTCTGTGGTTCGTGACGAGAGAAATTCGGACACTCCTGTACAAGAGGATTATAGAAGTAGATTTTCTTCTCCATCAAGAATGTTCTCTCTTGCAAATGCATCACCATTGCAAAATGGAGACATGGTAATAAACAGAGATTTCAGTTACCAAAACGAAATGAATCCAAGCAGCAGTGTTAGTGGTGGGAATGAATCCATGATTCATGGGATGATTCAGCAAGAGCCCATTCCGCAGTCTGATGATTTTGGTTCAAATGGTCGATTAGGTTCTGACTTTTCACCTCAAATGAAGATGGTAAGACTTGCTGACATAACTGGCTCTTCAAATGCCGGTAATGCTCCCCAAATGTTAGACATGGATACCATACACAACTTGTCCGGTCATACTGCATCGACAAATGTTAATCCGACAGCTCTCAAGGTCCAATTCTTCAACAAGTCAAGTCAATCAGATTCCAGCAATTTATCAGGTCTGGAATCTGGATTTGAGTCACAAAGATTGCCTCAGGGGCTTGCCGGAAATTCGTCTTGGCAAGGGTCTGAAGCATCTACTAAGCAACAGAGTTCTTTTTCACATGCTAATGACTTGAATGGGATGATTGAGACAACCAATTCACGCAGTTCCAATGTCGAAACTGGTCCTCAGCTGCAGCCAAATCTTGCATTGCAGCTTTGATGATATATTATTTGAGATTGGAGTTTTCCCATTCAATTTTCTAACTTGATAATGTCATGTCACGAGGGAGAAAGTTAAAAAGTTTAATGGATACTAGTCATATAATAGTAGTAGATTTTTATTTTAGTTACTTTTGTGTTTTGTTTCCTCTCATGACATGGCATTGGCATCTTGATAAATAAGATGGGAAACTCCAAATCTTATTTTTCTGTCATTTGATTTCAGAAGCTCTCAAAAGCTGGACTTCAAAGTTTTTTAGTTGTAGAGCTTTTGTACTTTTTTTACTTTAAAATGGATTTTGGCTGTACCATGTTTACAGTTCGATTGGTATCAGCTCAGGACAATATGACTTACCCATAATTGAGACAACAAATGTTCAATACTTTCATTACATTAGTTTCGATACTTCACATTCTTCGCCTTCATTTTCTGTTTTTCTGTTACAACTTAGTACAATGTACAATTCTTGTCTTTAACAACAACACATGGTTGGTTGGTAGTACTTGGCATTGCATCTCTCCTATAGATTTAAAGCCCTTGTCTAACTTGTGACTCATTTTAATAATGTTAGCTTAATATTTTTAAAAAACATTTTATTAAAGAAATATCTTTTACCTTAAAATCAAAAGTTTTTTTTTTTTTTTTTTACAGAAAAATGAAAAGTTTATAATAGCTTTTTCTTTTAATAACACAACTTTTTTTTTTTTTTTTTGGATGAAAAGATAATATTTCAAAGAGAAAAGCCAGAGGCAGCAGTACAGGGGTTACAGGTTGGTATGTGACCATACCAAGTTCTGATCCCTTTAATTTTCCCTACATAATCTCGGAATGAACAAAACATTAAAGTTTTCAAAATTCTACAACAAAGCTCTACGATCAGCGGCAATATGGTTGATATTTGCTAAGGAACTAGAATATTGATGCAGTCCACCACTTGCAACGCATCCGACTGAAATATCACATTCGGAAGGTGTAGATCAGAGGCAAGTTGGATCGCCCTTCGCACAACCAAAGCTTCGGCCAAGAGAGGTTCAGCCACACTAAGCAACCTTTGGGACGCAACCATGTAAATATTCCCCGTAGGGTCACAAATGATACACCCGAGAGAGACAATCCCATCAACAAAACAACCCGCGTCCGATTGCACAGTCCAGAAGCCTTTTGGAGCAGACCCTGCGAAACCACCAACCGACCTGTCATACAGTTCTATTGACCATGGAGTCTTCCTCAAAAGTTTCCAAAATTTCTTGCACAACCAAAACCGGACTAGGTTTCGCCTTCTTGAAAATGTCTGCATTCCGAACCTGTCAAAATTTACAAAGACCAATACCAAGCAGTTGCCCAAAACTAATGTCTTTCCTCCCTAGCACCACACATAACCAATCTGAAACAGTGTCTGAATTCAGGATACAGATTCATAAAGGTGACGAGAAGAAATCACTCTTAACAAAGACACAATTAAGAAAAAGATGTTCCGAGGTTTCAGAATGGTCAGCACAAAAAGGACAAAAATCGTTGATATTCATACCTTTACGTCTCAAGTTAGTTTTAAGAGGGAGAATGTTTTTCAAAAGCCACCAAAGAAAGTTCTTGATCCTAGGATTTACTCCAATTCTCCAAAGCTGTTTCCAAGAAGAATGGTCCCCCCTTGAGGAAGTCCCTGGAAAATGAGCTCTTTGTTTATCGCCAAGGCAGTGGTATGCCGATTTAACCGAGAACTCTCCATCTTTCTCAAAGTGCCACACCAATTTGTCCACAGGAAGAGAAACCGAGATAGGGATGCTGCTGATGTGAAGAACATCTTGAGCTTCAAAATTTTCTTCAAGGATAGCCATGTTCCAACATTTTCCTTTCCTATCAATCAGCTAGCTGACAATTGCCTCCGGGCTAAGAAAACGAGCAGAATTGCCTACTTTGAAACCTGGGATTGATGGAATCCAACAGAATTGTCTTCTATGTCATTTAACTGGCTTCAAAGTTTCTACTTAACTTTTTTAAATGTCTTGTGAAGGAAGCTACATAGTTTCATCATGCAATACTTACATGGATTTTAGCAAACACTGCAGAATGATGTTGGAGCAATAGTTAAATTTTAGGATACCATGTTAAAAATAGGCGTTATACATATTTAGGTCTTTTTCAAAAATTTGTTTATTTATGACTTTGATCTTTTTCATCCATGATTTCCTTCATTTTCTTTGTCCATGTTTCTTGTGTTCTCCTATTATATTCTATTCTCATGTTATTTTGTAAATTAACTTTCTTTGTTTCATTCTCATTTTATTTCATTGTCTTAACATGCCTTAATATTATTTGTAGTTTGGTTCTGCAATAGGATGTATTAATTTACTCGTCTCTTTGAATTTTATGTTGCTCTATCCTATTTTGGTAGGCACACCATATGTTTGATAGTATGTCGCAGAGACGGTAGCTGTTGTAAGTGTGGATTTTAGGAAGAAAAAGATGGCCGAATATTTGCTCAAGGTCGTCATACCAAATATCTTCCCATTGCAAGTAAAATGTGAAGCTGAGAAAAGAGAATATGAGTAAGACATCTTTGAGGTAGCAAAGTCCCTCTATTTTCTGATTCTGAAAAATCATTTTTGAATTTTATCATTCTTGCAAGTTACAAGATTTGTTTTAGACAAGTTTGATTTTCTGAGTTCCTTATAGTTTGGAAACAAATCTACAAGAGGTTTTGAGTGTCCTTACTAAGTTACTCCTTAAAGGGATTGGTTGCTCTGAGAGATATTTTGATCCTTTGTAAATTTTGTTTTATTAATCTCATAATTGTGTGGTTGATGATAAGTAGTTGAAAAGGATGTGAGTCTTAGTCATTTTATCTGTGACATGCCAATTATTTTGTTATTTGTATTTACTTACAGCTTAACATTTCATTCAAGTTCAAATTACATCTAAGTAGATAGTGTGCAAAAATGGTTAGCAGAACTAATGTTGATTTGAAAGTAGTTTGGGAGCCTCCACCCGAGTTAGCTCCATTTCTTGAGGCAATTAACTCTGCACCTTTCATTAATTTGGCTATTCGATTGCTTTGTAATTTCCTTTCTTTTTCTTTTGTTCTTTATAATTTCCTTTCTTTTTCTTTTGTTTTGTCATATTTAACTAATAGTGGATTAACTCGTGATATGATAATTTATCTTATCTTGTATCTTTTATTATGACAGCCAAAAAAATTTGTGGTACGTCTGATGGTAATAATATGATAGAGACCTATAGGATAAGAGAGTTGGATAATGAGAGTTTATGGAAATGATAAGGTCTGTTAGAACAAACATAAACAACAAGAAACAGAATTTGAAAGTGAAGGTTTAAAAATGGTGGAAATCAATTTAGGGAAGAAGATGAAATTGAGAGAGAGATAGAATTTGAGAAGAGAGAGTAATTTGGATGAAAATGATTTGGCATTAACCTTCAATTGGAATTTACAAACAGTATTTATACATTGATACACTTGAGAGAACTAAAAATACAACATTTACAACTAAAGTGCAATGCTGTTAAATTCAGTTATTTTTCTGTTTTTGACAGTGGTAACCGGTTACTCACCAGAGGGTAACCGGTTACTGCTGTTGCAGACAGAAAAATACTGCTTTTTAACAGCACTTTCAACACACCACCTCACTTTAGTTGATCCAAGTCCAGCATGTTCAAGCTCTTCACCAGTCTCTTGAACACCTCATGTGTCACACCCTTCGTCAACAAATCCGCAACTTGGTCTTCGCTTCGGCAATAGCTCAATCTAAGCTTTCCGTCACCAACTAGTTCTCTCAAGTAATGAAACCGCATCTCGATGTGCTTGCTCCTTCCGTGTGCAATCGGATTCTTCGCAAGATTAATCGCGGAAACATTATCCACAAGCAATGTAGTAACATCATCACCACATCCCAATTCCTTCATTAGATTCATAAGCCACATAGCTTGGCACGCACTCAACGAAGCCGCAATGTACTCCGCCTCACAAGAAGAGAGTGCTACAACCGGTTCCTTCTTGGAGCACCAAGAGATTGGTGTTTTACCGAACATAAAGATGTAACCCGCCGTTGATTTTCGATCATCTTTATCTCCGCACCAATTGGAATCGGTGTAGCCTAGTAAAGTACATTTGCGTCCCATATCCGATGCGGGAAATAGAATTCCGCAACCAAGAGTACCTTTCACGTATCTAAGGATTCTCTTAATCGCTGCCAAGTGTGATACCTTAGGTCTCTTCATGAATCTACTAGCAATACCGACACTAAAAGCCAAATCCGGTCGCGTATTGCACAAGTACCTCAACGATCCAATCAAACTCCGGTAAAGTGTTGGATCTACATCATCCTCATCCTCACTTTTGGACAGCTGTACTCTTGCTTCACACGGTGTATTAGAAGCGTTGCAATGCTCCATTTCAACCTTTTTCAAGATATCAAGTGCATACCTCCTTTGATGCATAAGCAGCCCCGCTTTTGACTTGTGGAACTCTATGCCAAGGAAGTAACTCATCACACCAAGATCCGTCATTTCAAACTCACTCATGAGCTCTCCTTTGAACCTTGAAATGCACTTGTCATTGCTGCCCGTAATCAAGAGATCATCAACATACAAGCAAAGTATGATAACACCATCAATCGTATCCGACCTCACATAAACACCATGTTCGGATACACATCGCTTGAAGCCGATGTCAATAAGAAAGCCGTCAATGCGTTTGTTCCAAGCTCTTGGAGCTTGTTTCAAACCATACAACGCCTTATGTAGCTTGTAATACTTCCTCTCTTGATCTTTAATCACGAAACCGGGTGGCTGCCCCACATAAACTTCCTCATCAAGAGGACCATTCAAAAACGCCGACTTCACATCCATTTGGTAGATCACCCAATTGTTTCTATGTGCCATCCCAACAACCAAACGAATAGTCTCTAGTCTAGCCACCGGTGCGAATACCTCTTCGTAGTCTATGCCTTCACGTTGCAAGAACCCTTTGGCCACTAATCGAGCTTTATGCTTGATCACTTCACCCTTAGGATTTGCTTTGACTTTATAGACCCAACGCACACCAATCGGTTTCTTTCCAAGCGGTAAATCGACCAACTCCCAAGTACCATTCTTCTCAATAGATTCCAGCTCCTCCTTCATTGCACATATCCATTTAGGATCACTTAAGGCTTCCTCCTCATTTACCGGTTCAGATTCGGCCATAAGTGCGAAATGAACAAAATCACCATCGTTATTCACTTCGGTATCTAGGAACCTTTCATAGTCTCGGAGTCTTTGAGGCATAGCTCTTTGCCTCACAGGTCTACCCTCATTAACAACATTGTTTTCAGCTGCTGTAGGTGCAGGTACAGCGGAATCGGACGCCTCCGGATCAGACAATTCAAAAAACTGATGTTGCTGATTTTTCTGCAGTAACCGGTTACTCACCGGTTGGTAACCGGTTACTGCTGTTGCTGCAGAATTTTTCACTTCATCAAACAGCACGTCCCGGCTTATCACGATCTTCCGATTCTTCTCATCAAACAGCTTGTATCCCCCAGTAGAATGATATCCAACAAGTATCAACCTTTCACCTTTATCGTCCAACTTCTTTCTAAGTTGATCCGGTATGTGACGATACGCAATCGATCCAAAAACGCGCAAATGATCCACACTAGGTTTGAAACCACTCCAAGCCTCTTCGGGTGTGATATTCTGCAGCTTCTTAGTAGGACACCTATTCAACAAGTAGGTAGCCGTAGATACGGCCTCACCCCACAATTCCTTAGGTAATTTCTTCCCACAAAGCATGCTACGCACCATGTTCATTATTGTACGATTTTTCCTCTCGGCAGCCCCGTTTTGTTGAGGCGTATATGGAGGCACCACCTCACGCACAATACCCTCAAGGTCACAAAAATTCCCAAACTCGCTAGAGGTATACTCACCTCCACCATCCGTTTTGAGAACTTTGAGCTTCCGGCCGCTTTGACGCTCCACCAAGGATTTGAAACTCTTGAACACACCAAACACCTCATCCTTTCTCTTGATAAGATAAGTCCAAAGTTTCCTACTAAAATCGTCAATGAACGTAACAAAGTATCGATTGCCGCCATAAGTCTCTACTTGCATCGGTCCACAAACGTCGGAATACACCACCTCAAGTAGGTCTTTAGCTCTCCGACCCGCATCCTTGCTAAACACATTCTTGTGTTGCTTGGATGTCACACATTCTTCACACAATTCTGTCGGAATACTAATAAGTGGCAGCCCCGTTACCATACCACTTTGTTGCAACATCTTAAGATCCCTAAAATTAAGATGACCAAGACGGTAATGCCATAGCCACTCCTCTCTACTTGCCGCGGTAGCCAAACAACGATGCTCCATAACCCTTAACTCAACTTTAAAGGTTCTATTGGCAGCCATCGGCGCTTTTAGAATCAACACACCTTTTGAATCTAAAACACGCATCATCTTGTTTTCCATCCGAATTAAGTACCCTCTTTCAAGCAATTGGCCAATACTTAAAAGATTGCACCTAATTCCCGGTATATACAAGACATCTTTGATCCTTGAAAAGCCTCCACTCTTCCTTCCGATCAAAACATCTCCAACCCCTTCCGCGCTTAAAGTAGTGTCGTCGGCAAACTTGACTTTGCTCTTTGTCGCTTGATTGATTTGCACAAACCAATCCTTACGACCCGTCATATGTGTTGAACAACCGGAATCCAAGTACCATTCATCTTTACCTTGAACTCCATCACGTACGGTAACCAATGCATCTCGATCCGAGCACATTTTTCTACCACTTTCTGAAACGGTACAGCTGCTGTCCCGCGAACTGTCATGACAGTAGCTGCTGTCCGGAACATCCACAATGCCACTTTTCTCCTCCGTGATCATCACTAGAACGGTGTCTTCATCCTCCACCTCTTCTCTAGCAACCTTGGCTTCATCATCGCGAGTCTTGTTCAATTTTGCATAACATTTCGATTGAACATGTCCAAGCTTTTTGCACCTAAAGCATTGAACCTTACTCCAATCCTTTTTGAAACCGCTACTACGATCACTCTCCTTGGAGCTGCTCTCACCCTTTTCATACATCGAACCCTTCGAATTTTGAGAATTGTTTGCACCAAAATTCTGAAAATTTGGCTTACCTCTAGCTACAAATTTTCCTTTCGACCTCTTGCTCTTCTCATTCAAACGTGCTTGTAAAGCGATCTCCGCTTTCGCTTCGACACATCTCTCATCCATCCTTTGCTCATGCGCCTCCAACGAACTTTGCAACTCATCCTTGCTCATAGTCGTTAGATCCTTTGATTCTTCAATAGCAACCACAATGTTATCGAACCGCGATGTTAACGAACGCAACACTTTCGATACAACATTCTGCTCTACGATCGTTTCGCCGCAAGACTTGATTTGATTGACTAACCGAGTAATGCGCGTAATGTAGTCGTTGATCGTTTCTTTGTCTTCCATCTTCGTTAGCTCAAATTGACGCTTGTAAGTTTGTAACCTTACCACCTTCGCTTTCGCGGCACCGGCATAAGCTTTCTCCAATATTTCCCACGCTTGCTTCGCGGATTCACAATCACCAACCTTCTCGAAGTTGTCGTTATCCACACAAGAGTGAATCAAGAATAGGGCTTTGTAATCCCTCTTCTTTTCTTCTTTGTGTGTAGCCCTAATCGTATCGGTAGCTTGTTCCCCCAATGGCGTGACTCCATTGATGACAATCTCAAGCACTTCTTGATAACCGAATAGAACCTTCATTTGCTTCGCCCATTTGTCGTAATTCTTCGAATCAAGAATTGGAAGATTTGTGGGAATTCGATCATTGGAAATGGTAGCCATTGTTGCAGCGGAATCGGATCAATAACCGAAGCTCTTGATGCCAAATGTTAGAACAAACATAAACAACAAGAAACAGAATTTGAAAGTGAAGGTTTAAAAATGGTGGAAATCAATTTAGGGAAGAAGATGAAATTGAGAGAGAGATAGAATTTGAGAAGAGAGAGTAATTTGGATGAAAATGATTTGGCATTAACCTTCAATTGGAATTTACAAACAGTATTTATACATTGATACACTTGAGAGAACTAAAAATACAACATTTACAACTAAAGTGCAATGCTGTTAAATTCAGTTATTTTTCTGTTTTTGACAGTGGTAACCGGTTACTCACCAGAGGGTAACCGGTTACTGCTGTTGCAGACAGAAAAATACTGCTTTTTAACAGCACTTTCAACAAGGTCTTATCATGTCATGTATGTGCATCTTATAAGAAACTTGACATTATAATTTTGGAGTGCTGCCGAGTTTTTGTTACGGTGGTGTTAAAATTTTCAAGTGCACAATGAGGAGTGCACTACGGTTAGAAATATGGTCATCGATAAAACATTATGGCTGAAATTGATACATGTAGTCAACCCTACTTAATAGATATTATGGACACAAGTTTAAAATTTAGCTTATGTGCTACTGTTATATACCTTTGAGGATGCAAAACAACAAAGGAGGAGTCAAGATGATCATTTGTGATTTTGGTTCATACCGTGAACAACAAATACTATTGTTTTTTTCTTTCCTTCTGCTTGTTGGTGTTGTTGGGAGTGGATAAGTAAAAGGAGTTACTGTGGTTGTTGGCTTTGGTTTTGTGATAATGTTGTCATAGTTGAGCCTTGGGACCAAAAGTTATGTGCCGAAAGTATTTCAAGTTAGGGGCTTTTTTGTATTGGGGTTTGTAGTATCAATTTTAATGTTTATTGATTTCTCACACAACATTTTAATGTATTTTATTTACCATAAATGACATTTATAGTTGTTTAATTTTGTAGTTATAAATTTCAAAACGCATTCAATTACAATAATATTTCTTATATTTTTTCTCTGATGTTATAATAGAAATTATTTCTCTTATTTTATGAATATTTGTTATTTTATGCATGTTGCCACTAGGAAAGATTTTAGTCTATTAAAACAAATAGTATATTCTAATGAATTGAAAGATTGACCGAATTCATTATTTGAAAATATAATCACTAAAATCATTAATTTTATTTATAGAATTTACCATTTATTTGAAACTAAAAATCTAGCACTAAATTGGAATGAATGCTTATCCAAAAATATAACATTTTATTTATAAATGTGAGTTTGAAATGTTTTGTATTTATAATATATTTAATTATTTTATTTATTTAATATCACTAAAATAATATTTTATAGTCATATACACAATTAACTTTTTATCTTATGGACCATTATCAACATAATTTTTTTTAATTAACAGTTACTATTATTAAAAAGATAATTATTATTTACAAATGTCTTTATCTTTCTTTTCTTCATCTTACGAATAACTATTTTAATGATTATTTAATATAATTTACTATCTATTTTCAAATATTAATTTTTTTCATTTTTTTTTCATTTCACAAGTCTTTTTTATTTGTTTTTTTAATTAATCAAATTTATATAATTATTGTTCATTTTAAAATTAATACCTGATTTCAAATTTAAATATAAATTTATTTAAAAAGTTAATAATACTTTATAGTCATATACACAATTAACTTTTTATCTCACGGGTCACTATCACCATAATATATATTTTATCTTAATTAATAATTACTATTATTAAAAAGACATTTTTTATTTACAAATATCTTTATTTTTTTCTTTTCTACATCTCAAAGTCGATTTTCTAATGATTATTTAATACCGTATCAAATAAAAACATTAATATCGTGGAATTTCAATTATCGATTACATTTGAAATATACCAATTAATAAAATTAAAAAATTACATAGTATTCAATTAAATGCTACCTTGTATTCTTGGAGTACAACTTAAGAATGGAGAAATGTTAATCTTAAAAATTATGCATTAATTTTTTTATTTTTTTCAATACAATTTTTTTATAAATAAATTTCTTAATTTATGCCGGCATTAGCATAAGTTAACATCAGCTTGTTATAATTAGAATCACATGAGGAATGTTTTGCTATTGCTAGTTAAATAATAAATGAAGAAACATAAAAGTAAACAAATGAAGCAAAGTAGAAAGGGGGCGGATTTCATTTATGAAGCACCAAATGTGACAATCTAAGAGTACAAGTATTTTCTTCCATGCATAAAAAAACTGGAATAGAAAAAACAAAACAGATGATATAATTAAATTCATTTCAATTCAACTTTTCCTATGTATGTATTGTATTAATCTATCTTCAATTTTGTATGTAATGGATAAAATAATCACAATCTGTCCCCACCTAATAAAAAAACCTATTCCACCAACAACCGAACAATGTAAAAAAATAAAAATTTGCTCATCTAATTTGCCAAGCCATTCTATACCCATTAGGCGTGGACGATCCAAACCATTTACGTGTCAAAATTTTCAACCTATCATCCTTAACTTCACAAAACCTGGTTGTCCAATCTTGAGGTTCAACAGCCTCATAACCCAACCCAGGTGTCCTATCTTGTGAATTGAGATTCACATTCTGTCTCCAGTCCACAACATAAGCTGAAACTCTCCTTCTAAACTTGTTCTTAAACTCATCCCAAGCTTGGTACTTATAATGATTCACCAAACCTTCTTCCGGACCCACTTGTTTCGACCTATACCCCTCTCTCTGATTCACCTCAAAATGATGTATCACATTCCATAAACTCTTGTCAACCGCTTCCACCAACACTATCGATTTGTGCCTCTGTTCCACTCTTCTCCGACACGTGTAACCTTGTGTTACACCTTTTTTCGGATGTTTTCGTTTACCTGATGGCCCATATTCTAAACACATCATGGACACTTGTCCAATTTTACCATTGTAATAATCATCACGTTCCTTAGGTAACATTGATTTCAACGACGGTAAAACCTCTTTTTCACCATTTTTACTACCCCAAGACGGTGAATACATGAATTCATCAACATCAACATACATTGTCCAACTGCATAACCCTTTAGCTTTTGAGTAAAGAATACTATGTGAAAATCCAGCTTCTTGCGTTTTTGGCCAAATCCAAAGCAAAGTGCTTATGTTATAGCCTTCTTCACGAAGCTCTTTGATTGTTCCATGTAAATCATCGTCGCTTCCATTATCATACAATAGAAAATTTTCAACTCCTATTTTTGAATGATACATAACCCATTCTCTCAGGAATTTCGCTACGTTGTAAACCATGGTGCATGCGCATAGGAAATATTTGGGCTGGGTTTCTAATTGGGCCTGTAAATGGGCCTCAGACCGATACATTTGCATGAGGAAATCGTTTTGATTGGGCTTAAACTTGGGCCTGGGTAAGTAATACGCTACGGAAGGAACGACTATTTTTTTCTCAATAAGCTCTAGAGAAACTCTGATTCTCGAATTTGAGCCTAAAACAGACGGATCTGGATGATGGCATCGGAAAACCTCTTGAACGGAGCTTGTTACGGTGGTGCGAATTCCGTTTCCGATTTGGAAAACGCAGTTGAATTCCTTTGGAGGAAGATCGTAACCTTGACGATGAGTCACACCTTTTGCAAACAAAACGACGTCGTCTTCCGTGGAAAAGGACTCGTAGACGAGAAAATTCCATCTGAGAAGGTCCGGTGCGGGATAATGATCATGAGGTTGATTCTCCGACTTTCCAGTGACCAGCATAGGCTGCGGCATTATTCTCCGACGGCGAGCATGTTCCGGCATGTCGCACTTGAAGGTTGTACGGTTGGTGAAAGGTAAAACACCGGTGAATCTCGCGGGAGTCATGCGATTGTTGGGGAAAAGACAGTTAAATTGTTGGGAAGAAGAAGATAAGAGCGCGTTGGGCGAAACGAGAAGGAGAATCTCCCAATCAGGTAACAAAATGGAAACCGTGGAGAAAGACTGTTTGAAGTTGATGGAAGAAACTCTGCGTGATTGATGCTGAAAGTCGTTATTAACAATATGATTTTTGTTGGCATTGTTGTGATTTTTAGCGTTGAGCTTCCTTGGGAGATCGTCGAGGTCGAAATCGGGTTGCCAACGGGAAACAACATCACGAGAGAGAAGAAAAGAGAAAACAGAGAAAACAAGAATGGCAAGTAGAGAGAATAAGAGCGTTGTTCGTGGCTTTCTTCTCATGGTTTCGAAAGAGGTATTTATGAATGGTATTGTTGTTGTTGTTGTTGAATTGTTAAGGGAAAAAAAGGGGTTGAAAATAGAATTGTAGTAATAATAGGAGGATGGGTGTGTTGTATTATCTAATGGTGAAGAAGGTTTCATTTTTGGTGTGAGGTTAATTTAGGATTTGTGGTGCGTCTTGATGATAAATAGGAGAAATTTAGAATAATGTGAGTGAGTGAGTGAGTGAGTGGTGGTATCACATATTGAGAGTGGAGTTAAATAACACAACCTTTCTGATTCGATGAGTGAGGCAATAACCAATAGCGAGGGTGCAACCTTTACGTGCTTGCACCATCTTACTTTATTCTTCAATAAAGTTATACTACTTCCAGATATTTTATTAAAGAACAACTTTTATAAAAAATATTATATGTATTGGTAATTGAAATACTTTGTATTCAAGTTTTTCGATAAATATTATGTTAGATTTAAGATCTTAAAATAATTGTTTACAAATCTTAATTCAAAAGGCAAAAACCGGACGTCATCTAGAATACAAATTCTGTGTTCACTGAGTTTTTCTTTAATGATTATAATTTTTTTACAATAAAAGTAAATACGAGATAACCATCATACAATTGACGTGTAATTCAATTCAAATATTGATATTTTAAAATGATTTTAGATGATTTAGTAAATTTGATTTTTTATTTATTAAACTATCATATGAAATTTCTTTATATTTGATACTTTTAAATTAAAGTTGAGTCAGGATACGTTGAATCAAATATAAGTTTAAAAATGTTACACTAAATCTCTACCTTTAATATGAATAAATCAAATTTAATATAAATAATTTATTTTTCAAGGAAAAAAATAATCATGTATTTTATTTTATTTAAGAGAAAGAAAGAAATATACATTATAAAATATTTTATATCGTTTAATCAATCACAATCATATATCAGAATAAAATATATTTTTATTTAAAAAATATTAATATTACATGATAATTATAAATATTTTGATTGATTGTTTCTATGAAACTGTCTTATCTTTAAACTTTTTATTTAATATGATTATTTAATTCAATTCTATTAACGTTAATATTTGGTGTAAATATTTTAGACTTATATATATACATGATGTCAATAGATCGGTGACTCTAATAAATTCAATAGATCGGTGACTCTAATAAATTTATTTAAAAATAAATTTTATTTTCATATTAAATTTTCTTTAATTACTTTAAATAGTAGTCAAATTTTCTTATAAATCTAACCATTGATATTTATAATATTATTTACATAGATTTTACTATATATTAAAATTCATTTCAATTCAATTAATCATTGTAACTCAAATTGAAAAGTAAAATATTTATTTAATAATATTTTTTCTAGGAAAAAGATATATAATAAATTTTGAAATAGATAAACATATAATAAAATGTATTTAAAAGAAGATGAATAAAAATATTTGATAAAAGTCATTATTTATACTTAAATAAGAAAAATATATTCGAATAAGATAAAGAGAAAAAAGAAAAAAAAATATTCTTAGACTATCAATTACATTTAATTTTAAAATATTGATATAACATGAATAAGATGTTATAATTGTATTGAATGATGATAAAAAATTAATTTACACCAATAGTATACTATCTTTAATCTCTAAAATAAATATTAAAATATACTATATTTGAAGTAGTTGAATTGGCAATGTTAACTTGGAAAATTTGAGATTATAATTAAAAATATACAAAGTACAATTTAAAGAAAATAAAATAAATTTCATAAAAGAAATATAAGACTGGTATGTTTTAGCTTTAAAAAAATGATTTTTTTCTTTATAGTTTCGAAAATGAATTTTGTAAAATCGTTTTTCAAAATATTACAAGTTTTTTAATATTTATTTTTTCTAAATTTAAAGATTAATTTTGACATTGTAAAACATAAATATACATTATTGAAAATCAAAATATAGTCGAAATAATAATTTTTGAAAAAAGTTGTATCTCGAAAATGATTTTTTTTATGAAAAACTATTTGAAATAGTTTCAAAATTAAGTGATTTTTTTAAATTTTGATATTCAATTTTTTTATCTCGATAAAATATGAAAATATCTAAATAACATTTTAAGAATAATTATTCAAACAATTTTTTCATTTGAAGTTTTTATAAAAAAAAAATTTAAATGTTTTTTTTCACAAAATAAACGCCCATAATTATTTAGAAAAGAATAATTAATTCACTGAATAGTTTTTCTACAAGTTTTGATATCAGCACCGACTTTTAAATCCAAACATATGAATTTTAGGAAAAGAAATACTATTAAATTTTGACCCAAACACTATAAATTTTTGTGTTTTCTATTAGTTTTAAATTGGGTCAAAATTTACTAGAATCAAAATCATTAGAAGACTTACCCTATACCCCTACATCTATATTTTTATTCCTACAAATTTTTCAAAATGCCTATTATAACTTTATTATATTTTATTATTTTATTATTTTATATTTTTAACATTTATGTCATACCGTCCGATTTTAGAAAAGTGATAAAAAAACACGATCCAGAGGTACGTTAATTTTTATACCGGAAGACTTTGGGAAAGTCTTCCGGTTTTGTTATTTTTGTTCACCGGAAGACTGTTCCGTACCAGAACACTTTTATTAAGTCTTTCGGTAGCCCTGTGTATGTGTACCGGAACACTTCATATAAGAGTTCCGGTTTGTTCCAAATACATTACCGGAAGAGTTACATGAAGTGTTCCGGTTTTTTTTTTTTTTTAATTTAATTTTCTTTATAATTCCTTAATATACAATTAAGGAAGAAAAATTTATTTGACATTAACAACATAATAAATATTTATTACAAATTAAAATATTTGACATTAAAAACTAAATATACAATAAAGGAAAAATTATTTGACATTAACAACATAACAAATATTTATTACAAATTAAAATTTATAGCATTTAAATGCTGATTTATTGAATATGTGTTTTTGATGTAAATACTGAAATATGTATATTAATTATTCAAATACAATAAAAATAAAAATTATATATTAATTATTTAAAAGAAAATTATAACAAAATAATTTTTATAAATATTAAACATTGAATAAAAATATAAAATAAATAAAAATATTATGAGAAATAAAGTTATTTAATGTCATTTATACCGTTGAATCATTATTATAAGATAAATAAAATTTATTACCCTTTATAATATATATTTTTTTTAATACCATTCATTACTTAGAACTTAATTACATTTCATTTTTTTCTCCCTAACAAATAAAAGAGAAATTAGTTTAATTTAAAATGATGGTTAATGTACGTTTAAACTTTAAATTACTATTTAATTCAATGAACCTATACAAGCAATTAAATTTTTTAAACGAAAAAAAATAATTCAAAATTATTTTTAACATATGATAAAATATTTTTTAAATAAAATAATCATATTATTCTATTTTAAAACAATAATATAAATTAAAGTTGAGTCAAGATACGTTGAATAAATCTCTACCTTTAATATGAATAAATCAAATTTAATATAAATAATTTATTTTTCAAGGAAAAAAATAATCATATATTTTATTTTATTTAAGAGAAAAAAAGAAATATACATTATAAAATATTTTACATCGTTAATCAATCACAATCATGTATCAGAATAAAATATATTTATATTTAAAAAATATCAATATTACATGACAATTATAAATATTTTGATTAATTGTTTCTGTAAAACTGTCTTACCTGACAGTGCACAACCTTTAAACTTTTTATTTAATATATTGTTTAATTCAATCCTATTAACGTTAAAATTTGGTGTAAATATTTTAGACTTATACATGATGTCAATAGATCGTGACTCTAATAAATTTATTTTAAAAAAATAAATTATTTTCATATTAAATTTTCTTTAATTACTTTAAATAATAGTCAATTTTTTTTATAAATCTAACCATTAGTATTTATAATATTATTTACATAGATTTTATTATATATTAAAATTCATTTCAATTCAATTAATCATTGTAACTCAAATTGAAAAGTAAAATATTTATTTAATAATATTTTTTCTAGGAAAAAGATATATAATAAATTTTGAAATAGATAGACATATAATAAAATGTATTTAAAAGAAGATGAATAAAAAATATTTGATAAAAGTCATTATTTATACTTAAATAAGAAAAATAGATTCGAATAAGATAAAGAGAAAAAAGAAAGAAAAAAAGAGTATTCTTAGACTATCAATTACATTTAATTTTAAAATATTGATATGACATGAATAAAATGTTATAATTCTATTGAATAATAATAAAAAATTAATTTACACCAATAGTATACTATCTTTAATCTCTAAAATAAATATTTTAAAATATACTATATTTGAAGTAGTTGAATTGGCAATGTTAACTTGGAAAGTTTGAGATTATAATTAAAAATATACAAAGTACAATTTAAAGAAAATAAAATAAATTTCATAAAAGAAATATATGACTAGTATGTTTTAGCTTTAAAAAAATAAATTTTTTCTTTATAGTTTCGAAAATGAATTTTGTAAAACCATTTTTCAAAATATTACAAGTTTTTTAATATTTATTTTTTCTAAATTTAAAGATTAATTTTGACATCGTAAAACATAAATATACATTATTGAAAATCAAAATATAGTCGAAATAATAATTTTTAAAAAAAGTTGTATCTCGAAAATGATTTTTTTTATGAAAAGCTATTTGAAATAGCTTCAAAATCAAGTGATTTTTTTTAAATATTGATATTCAATTTTTTTATCTCGATAAAATGTTCGAAATATCTAAGATAACATTTTAAGAATAATTATTAAAACAATTTTTTTATTTGAAGTTTTTATAGAAAAATGTTAAATGTTTTTTTTCACAAAATTATGTAAACTAAAAAAAAATCATTTTAAGGAAAAGGCAAAACGTCCATAATTATTTAGCAAAAGAATAATTAATTCACTGAATAGTTTTTCTACAAGTTTTGATATCAAAACCGACTTTTAAAGATTAATTTTGACATTGTAAAACATAAATATACATTATTGAAAATTAAAATATAGTTGAAATAATAGCTTTTGAAAAAAGTTGTATCTCGAAAATGATTTTTTTTTATGAAAAACTATTTGAAATAGCTTCAAAATTAAGTGATTTTTTTAATTTTGATATTCAATTTTTTTATTTCAATAAAATGTTAAAATATCTAAAATAACATTTTAAAAATAATTAATCAAACAATTTTTTCATTTGAAGTTTTCGTAAATTTTTTTTTCAAATGTTTTTTTCACAAAATTATGTAAACTAAAAAAATTCATTTTAAGAAAAAGGCAAAACGCCCATAGTTATTTAGCAAAAGAATAATTAATTCACCGAATAGTTTTTCTACAAGTTTTAATATCAGCACCGACTTTTAAATCCAAACATATGAATTTTAGGAAAAGAAATACTATTAAATTTTGACCCAAACACTATAAAATTTTGTGTTTTCTATTAGTTTTAAATTGGGTCAAAATTCACTAGAATCAAAATCATAACGACAAGAAAACTGTCTGACCAAAAACTCAGATTTTGAAATAAAGAAATTAAATTTTCATTTTGAATAAAACAGAAAATTAAAATCATATTGGAATGAAGAAATTAAAATTTCATTTTTGGACTTCTATGTTATGTCTTTCTTTAATGTAGGGGATAATTTGAAGAGGAAAAAAATACATCCGCAAAGATAAAGAAATAGATAAAAATCTGCAAAATATTGAAACATGTAATTATTCATTAAAATAAACGGTTCGGATCATTTGATTATGAATTTTATTTTTTTGATTTATCATCACCGATTTAGTCCGATTCAGGGGTCAGTTATGATATCAAGTGGTTACAGCCCCTCCTGATCACAGTTTTGAATATAAATATTTTAGTGATCAATCTATCACATATTTATATATGCAACCTTAAAGATGTGTATCAATGTTGAGAACATTTATGATATTTATTTATTTATTTTTAAATTATTATTGCTGTCAACCAACGGATATCATGTTTTTGATGTCGATGCTTCATAAAATTACTTGCACATTATACATTTATGTAAAATAATTTATATTATTGTATACAATTTCATTTCTATTAATTTTAAAAGAATTATTATTATTAAAAGATTGTGTATTTTAATACGAATGTTTGTTTATTTAATAATTAAACAATAAAATCTTTGAATTTTAAACGTTGTTTACAACTAAAAATAATATAATATTTTATAATCATTTAATTTATTTTGAATAGAAATGCAGGTAGCATGAGTATGAGTACTTAGATATTCATAAGATACATATACAAATACAAACATTAATGCTCACATGAGTATGAGCTCGAATACGAGAATTTTTTTAAAACGTGTGTATGGGGATTAGTTGAACCAAATATGATATCATCAACATAAATTTGGATAATTAAGATATCATTCTTAAGTGTCTTTCTGAATATTGTAGTGTCTACTTTCCCTTTTTGAAATCTATTTTCTAATAGAAAATTACTCACTCTCTCATACCAAGCTCTAGGAGCTTGTTTGAGTCCATAGAGTGATTTCTTTAATTTGAAAATATAATATGGATGAACCGAGTCCTCAAACCCATATGGCTTTTTGACATACACTTCTTCACAAATAACCTCATTTAAGAACACACTCTTGACATCCATTTGGTATAAAATAATTTCATGATTAATAGCATAAGAGAGAAGTAACCTGATTTCCTCTAACCTTGCAATAATAGGTGAAAAGGTTTTAGAGAAATCTATACATTCTTGTTGATTATAGCCTTTAGCTACAAGTCTAGCCTTATTTCTTACCACTTCTCATTGCTCGTTGAACTTGTTTTGGAAAACCCATTTTGTTCCAATAATGTTCTTCTACAAATGTTTGGGTACCAGATCCCGTACATAATTTCTTTGAAACTAATGCAACTCTTCTTGCACAATCACAACTCAACCATCATCAGAAAATGCTTCATCAACAGGAGTAGGTTCAGTCATAGGGAGTAGTCCTAACATTGAATGATCTTCTCTGAAGGTAGACCTTATCTTTCTAGAGTTATCTTTGTTTCCAAGAATTATCTATTCTAGTTAAGAAGACTTGTACTTAAAGAGCTTCTTAGATTAAGATGCATTTGATGAGCTATCTTGAGTTTTTTCAGATTCTTCAACATGTGGATGAACTTTTGAGGTTGGAACAACTTTTGGACCACCAACTTATGAAGTTTTGATAATGTTGTAAATGTGTCTTAAAACCTTGGTTGATTAAGAGAAGGAAAACATATTTTAGAGATAGCAATTACCGTAAAAATCGAAAGTTTTAAAAAGTCGGACGAAAAAAAATAAAAAAATCGGGCAGTGAATAGTGTCATCCGCGTAGATGAATAGTGATGTTCGTATGAATGAATAGTGTTATCCGTACGGATGAATAGTACTGTCAGTACAAACGAATAATGTTTTAAGTTTTTCGGGATTTTTTTTTGTTCGGTCTGTAACACCCTCTTTCTATACCCCCAAATAATACATTAAATCATTTAGGCATAGATAAAATTTCGTCAGAGTATAATTTAAATCAAGCATAAAAAGGAGCATGCCACATTACGTGAAATTAAAACATACAACACCTGCTCAAACAGATATGCAACAATGGAGTAGCTATCCACACAGGAATTTCAATTCTTACACCCATATCTCAATTATAAATTGCACAGCGGAAAACTTAAATCATCAACAACTTCAACTTATATATTTATCAAAATATATTTACAAGTTAGAAGCGTACAAATATATCATGTTATACAAAACATGTCCACAACGAATACATATACAAATGTATCCCCAAAAAGGCACAAGGCCACCTAACTACCCGGTGCTACATATCAGAGTCGACCGACCAAAAGATATGAAGACAAGCTTCAAAAAACGACTCTGGCACATCGAATCTGCAATGCCTCGTAGAGCATCAGAAAATAGCAGAAGGGTGAGAAACATTATCATAATAACATTGCATATAATCATATATCTCAACATATAACATATACATCAACATATTCTCACCACAACATATCATTCATACACAACATAAAGCATACTTATACGCATATTTATCACCATTTCATTCGCATAACACAAATCATATATCAATCATGTTCACATAACACACATACATCGCAATGTATCTTCATTTACCAATCAACATGTACAATAATTCACAAATTACCAATACACACAAATCTTATATTATTTATGTCTATTCTTCAGTTACATTCATTCCGCATAAACATACGACAAGCTATGTTTAAATCACATACATATACACATATCAAACATGTATATATATATATATATATATATATATATATATATATATATATATATATATATATATATATATATATATATATATATCCGCAAGTATGTCCTTCACACATACCAATCATTTCACAACATTCCAAATAAACATATGCACAATCATGTTTATTTCAGCATATACATACAATGTATAAAATACAACTCATAAAGACCGACATACGACTCTATGCAGATGCAATGCGGTACCGACTCAACATTCAGCAAGTTCACTCAAGAACCAAATAGAATCATCGCTCGTTACCTAAAGTAACTCTCCGTCGGGCATACGATGTCCCCCATTGCTCACACCCCACATGGGCACACAATGTTTCAGGATTGCTCACACCCCACACGGGCACACAATCCGATCGCTCACACCCCACATGGGCACAGGATCAATGTGAACTTAATCACCCATCGCTCACACTCCACATGGGCACACGATGTTTATGGATTGCTACACCCCACACGGGCACACAATCCGATCGCTCGCACCTCACATGAGCACATGATCGTGTTGTAGTCATCGCTCACACTCCACATGAGCACACGACGCTACAACGGATTCACAAGAAACCCACAAGAATGCAGACATGATGCTTACATGCAAAATGACACAAAACATCCTTGAAAATGCATACATTATTCACAACATAATTATGCACTCAACACATACCATTAACATACATATGCATACAATTTAAGCATAGTAATCACTTGCCCAATGGCCACAACATTATAACAAATCCACATTTCCATAATTAACTAATTTATGTTTTATCGTAAAAGTCGGGAAAAAGTCGGCTAAAAATTACATATTTTAGCATCAATAGATTCTACATGTTTTTAGCTTCGAATCAATATGTGGAACACTTAAAACGGATACTTGAATCAAAAGTTATGAATAAAACAAAATTCCAAAATCCCAGGTCTAGCTGAGCGAGAATAGCTTGCTGAGCGAGCAATGTGCTGGAACTCTAGCTGAGCGAGGAAAAGCTCGTTGAGTGAGCACTGCGAATTCTGCAACAACTCAGCTACGCAACAGTCCACTCCAAAACCCCACAAACTCATCCCAAGCTATCCAAACATGATCTAGCACACATTTCTAACCTCTTGCTTCGATTATAACAACATCTAACCGATTAATCCACCATTTCTAACAATTTCTATCAAAACCCTAACATTTTCATCTCTTTAAAACTCTCCAAAATCAACTCAAACCAAAAACCCAAGCATACACAATCATATACAATCTTAGAATAACAAAGTTTATCACCCTTACCCGATCGATTCTTCTCTGCGGACCAATCTTGAAGAAATTCTCTCTTTTCCTCTTTTCCTTCTCTTTCTCTTCTCTCCTCTTTCTTTCTCTTCATTTCTTTCTTTTCTCTTTCTCTCTTACCAACTTTCTATTATAACTCTCTCTCAATTCTATTTCTATTTCTACTACTAACTAATTCTATTTTCTACACTTAACTCATTTTATCTCTTTTCCAACCAAAATATTATTTTCTCTCAAAATACCAATTCTAAACAATTCTAACTTATTACTAAAAGTAAAGGTCTAAAATACCCTCTTAATCAATCTTACCCGGAAACTCTCGAAACGGTAAAATCGCACCAACACACCAACACAACACATATTCACATTTTATCACATTAACATAGCACATAAACATGTTAATTCTACAAACAAATCAATTCTCAATTAAATCAATTAAAGACTCAACAAAACAAATGGGAAAATCAAATCAGGGCGTTACAACTCTCCCCTACTTTAGAAATTTTTCGTCCTCGAAAACCATACCTGATCCAAACAACTCCGGATACGACTCGCGCATCCCACTCTCCAATTCCCAAGTCATGTTGCCTTCCGCGGCGCCTCCCCACACTACTTTCACAAGCGCAATATCCTTGCCTCTTAACCTCTTGATCTCACGATCCAAAATCCTAACCGGCAAAGCTTCCACCGCAAGGTTATCTCTCACCTCAACCTCGTCCATAGGAATAACATGTGACGGATCCAGAACATACTTCCTGTCGTACCCCGAAAAATACGACCTCACGCGATCCGAAAAGATGGAGCCGCGCGCTGGACAGACTGAAGAGTCGCCACCTAATTCTATTTATTCCCGAAGAGGGAAAGGGAAGATATAGATATAACCCGGGAAAAGAGGATGAGGACAAAGGTCAACGTAACCATTGCCTGGGTTCGGGAGTCGGTTATGCAGGGGGAAGGTATTAACACCCCTTACATCCATCGTACTCGATGGGAACCATCTAAGTTGTCACGCGCAAAAGGATGTCTATGCTTAAATGAATTACTTGCTAGAGTGAAATGAGTTGAATTATAAGTTAGATTGATCCTAGGTGCTCGGCAAGGATTAAGATCCCTGTGCCTACGTACTCCCGCGTGCAATGGGAAAGTCAGAGCCTCGTAGTTCGGCCTACTAAGGGTGAGGGTTGTTGATTTTATTACCTTTCTTCAATGAAAGGGTTTAGGAGTTGAAATGCACTAAAGACTATGGATATTTTATTCCGTCCAACAAGACGAGCGTCTTGCGTCGAAATAATCGGAGCGAGTAACGAGAGCTCGTTATCCTCCTTTCTACCGCTTAAGGCTCGTGGCGTACATTTCTTCTCGTATTATTAGAATGTTTTATTACCTAGTGACCGCTTGACGTTGGATCAAGGGTTTGCATCTAAAGGAATCGTTTTGTTTTTTTTTGAAGTTAGAGGGTGAATGCAAATGGAGGTTTATTTTATGGTTTGTTTAGCGAGGCGCAAAGCGCTCGGCTCGCAAGGTAAGGTGGATCCTGTAACACGGTGGGAGAACTGACTTTAGTTAAATGTTGCGGATAGCAAGAGTCGCCACCGACTTTTATTTTATCCAAAGGAAAGGGCATAAAAGAACAGGAAAGACCTTAAAAGATTTTTGGGTTCGGGGGGTAGGTTATGTAAAGGGAAGGTGTTAGCACCCTTTACATCCATGGTTATCCATGGGCTCTTAGTTACTTAGCTCACTTTAAAATGTTTTTGAGAAGTGTAGTGTGTGTTTAGAAATTTTCTTAAGTACTTTATAATGATCCATGTACGGATATATATAAAGCCTTTGTTTTGAAAATTGCTTGAAAAATGTGAAGTGTTTTGAAATGTTTTGAAGAGTGAGCAAGTACATAAGAGGAACCTACCCTAAGTTAAGTCTTTTCTATTCTTAAATATCCTTTAAATGGTAAGACTATCCCTATTATTAAGGAATAGGTAGTCATTACCTTGGATGTGTGAGGGACAAATGAAGGGACAACTGTGATTAGGCAACTGTAAGGTGTATTTAGCAATTCGAAGAGACTTATCATCTTTATTCGAAAGGGACAAGATCATTTACGAAGGCAACCATGAAGGGACTTGATCTTTTTATCTTTTAAGGGACTAGATGATATAGATAAGTGAAGGGACTTTGCTTTATACACCTTACTTGACCTTTTTCTTTAGGCAACATGAGTGGTATCCTTAAGAATGTGAGATGGCGATCCAGGATCGACTTACGTGTGTGCGTGTACAAATTCATATATTTATCTTGAGATTAATGATCTAAATTCAATTTTAAATACAAACATGTTTACACTCCCTATTTACTAACCATGGCGTTTTAAAATAAATAATAAGAAATTCTACAACTATTACATAGTGGGTACAATTACATTATAATAATTAAAATAATTAAAATAAATAAGCATATAATAAATAATAATTAAATTGGTTAGTAATAATAACCCAAAAAATAAATATAAGATGGTTAGTATAACAATATAATATAGTAATAAATTAAAAATTCAAAGTTAAATAAATAATTATTTTTAAGAGTTTTAATAAAATAAATAATAAATATTATATACTAATAAAATATGATTAATAGTCTAATTATTTAATTTTATATACATATTATGAAAAAAAAATTTGTTAATTATAATTAAATAAGCATATAAAAATAATAAATTAAATTCATAAAATAAAATTAGGGTTTTAATTGTTTAGAAAAAATAAATTAGGGTTTACTACTTAATTAAATTATTTAAATTATTTATATATAAAAACTACACATAATATGAACAAATTATAAAATTAAAATCTACAAACAAATAAATTAATGTTTACAATATAATTAGGGTTTATGAAGTAAATTAGGGTTTATATAAAAATATTAGGATTTATGAATTAATCTAAATATAATTAATTTATTTATACAAAACATATAATATATACAATAAAATAAATATTAAATAATTTTATTAATAAAGTTTAATTTTTTTTAAAAATATAAATTTTGAATTATATACAAGAAAATAATATACATATTTTTGTTTTAAATATTTATTATTAATTGAATTAATTATAATATAAACAAACATTAAATAAAATAAAAAAAGTGAGAAAAAGAACTTACCTGGGGCTGGGATTCGAACCCAGGCCCTAGGCTTTGCATCCATTGGACAAACAAGCTCTCCACCAGGCTGTGCTGCATTTGGTGATATTGAATGAGAACCAATACCTTTTGTTTCATAACCGGTAAAAATCATAAAAAACAAAACAAACACAAAATGGCCTGGGGGGGATCGAACCCAGGACCATTCATTCACTAACAAACGCGCATGCCAACTGAGCCAAGTTGTTCTTCTGAAATAATAATCACAACAATTTCATAAAATATAATACCCAATTTTTAAATATGAATTTGGCGCCAGACTTCATCTTCCTCATTCAAATTACCTGCGAAATTTCCCATGCATTCTCCTGCGAATTTTCCTGCAAGTTCTTAAACCAGAATCTTATGTATTTTCAAACATCAATCAAATCGTAACATCAATTCAAATTAAAAGCCCAGATCAATTGTACAAGTTTCATAGATCATATCCATGTTCTTAGATTTCGTTTTAAGGCCCTAAACGTTTGGTTCCCGATTTGAAGCTCCAAACCCTAGCAATGGTGAATTTCAATATAGTCCACAATAATTAATTAAATCATCCAGAAAGTTTCTAAACATCACAACAAACACAAATCCACAGTTAGTTTTCAATATTAATACACAAATCATTCAAATCGAAAAAACTTAGAACATGAAGAAGATGCATTCGGTTTGTGCGATTTAAGGCATGAATGGACAATGTTATGATCCAAAATCAATCTATGAACTCCAAGGAACAAGTTGCAACCTTTGGTTTGTCTTGAAAACAACTCTAGGTATCAAACCGAATTGGTGTTCTTAGTGTGAATTTTGAAACATTGTTCTTACCTTTGGAGGCTGAATTTTTCTTCCCCCTTGTTGTGATATGTTCCTTGTATATATATGAATGATATTAGGTCAAAAAATTGTATGATTATTTGGACTTTTGGATCACTTGAATATTGAAAAAGATTATGCCTTAAAACTTGATTTTTATTTGATCTATCCTTGCTATTTTGGGACAATCATCATAATTTGTGTATCAATCTAATCCAAACAATATTCATGACTTTCTAGAAGCAAAATCCTTTTTTAAATATTTGATTTTATTTTTTATTTCAATTTAAATGATATTTTAATGAATAAAATTCAAATAAATATGAAATAAAAAAATAAAAATCAGAAAATAAGTGGGTTGGGTCGTGCTTGGTGTTTTCATAAAGATGGGATGGCAATTTGGTGGGCTCATTTAGCAAAAATTTGATTTTAGGCCTTATTTGCTTCATAAACTTCCCTAAAATTTCCCAACTTTGCAAGGGCACAAATCCTTCAATTTTTAATGTTATGAGGGTGTTCTTGGACATTTTGGAAAGCTTAAAGAGTCCTCTAACCAACCCCATTGGTTTCAGGTCCATATCTTTTACCATTCTCAAGTTATGCTCTTTTGAAGTTGTTGACTTTTTGTTGACTTTCAAAAGGACCGATAATGTCTTAGCTCATACCTTCCAAATGAAGCATTTTTGGGCTTGGCTTGTGAGACACAAAGTTGTAGAGAATTCAATTTCCTTAAAAATGAGCTTTGGATGGAAAAAATTTGATGAAGCATGTGAAAGTTATGGCTGGTCAAAGTTCAGTTGGCTTTTCCTGTGAAAACCCTAATTTAGAAACTCCTGATTCTTGATGATCTGAAATCTCCTTGATGAATCATGATCAAACCTTGATAAAATGATGAATTTTACTTCATATACTTGATGTTGGCAAAAAATCATGAAGTTTGACTTTGGTTTGACCACAGTTGACCTCAGTTTGACTTTTTAACTACTTTGACTGATTTTAACCTATCTGATCATCTGACTGAGCAAACCTTTGAGAAAAGTCTTGAAACTTGTCATGGGGATTCTTAAACACATATAAGATGTTATGAAGCTCACTTGAAGTCTTGGAAGTCCATTTAGCCTGATTAAAGTCAAAACCCTAGTTTAGGATGCATTGTTTAGGAAGATGCATTGTCTGAGGGAAATGTCAAATCTTCTGACTAATTGTGAACTTTGTGAGATGTCTTGTGAACCTTGTGAACCTTGTGAACCTCTTAGTACACAAATCCTTGTCTTGTGAGGGCAAATTTTGGGGTGCAACAGCTGCCCCTGTTCAATTTTCTGAAACCTGAGGGGTTAGATTGGTATATGTGCCATTCGTGACCTGGAAGGTTGAAGGGGATTGAACACAAAAGCCCAAAAATTTGCACTCACCGGTGCGTAGAGTAATACTGATGATTAGTTGTATATTCTTGAGTGGGCTTGAAGATGCCACTTGTAAGAACTGGAGATGGGCTTAGAGATGCCATTTGGAGATGGGCTTGGAGATGCCATCTGAAGTATCAGGATATGATGATGTCTTTATGTTGATACTGGATATCAGTACTAGGTTTTTGTATAGGCCATCTTTGAATCATTTATGCAACATGATTTGAATTTCTGAATGGACCAGTAGAAATAAATCTTCGTGGCGATTATCTCTTCTGGAAATATCTTGGATTAGGGAGCGGATCTTTGTACAAACCGTTTGCCTACTCTCCAAGGTCAAAAGAACGTCAGGATTAGTTTTTCTGAAAAATATCTTGAACCAGGGAATGGATCTTTTTACAGACCGTTTTCCTGCTATTCAAGGGCCAAAAGAACGTCAGGATTTGTTCTTCTGAAAGATATCTTGAACCAGGGAATGGATCTTTGTATAGACCGTTTTCCTGCTATTCAAGGGGCCAAAAGAACGTCAGGATTTGTTCTTAAGGGTCAAAAGAACGTCATGATTTGTTCTTCTAAAAAAGTCTTGAACAAGGGGCCAAAAGAGCGTTAGGATTTGCTCTTAAGGGTCAAAAGAACGTCAGGATTTGTTCTTCTGAAAAAGTCTTGAACAAGGGGCCAAAAAAGCGTCAGGATTTGCTCTTAAGGGTCAAAAGAACGTCAGGATTTGTTCTTCTGAAAAAGTCTTGAACAAGGGGCCAAAAGAGCATCAGGATTTGCTCTTAAGGGTCAAAAGAACGTCAGGATTTGTTCTTCTGAAAAAGTCTTGAACAAGGGGCCAAAAGAGCGTCAGGATTTGCTCTTAAGGGTCAAAAGAACGTCAGGATTTGTTCTTCTGAAAAAAATCTTGAACAAGAGGCCAAAAGAGCGTCAGGATTTGCTCTCAAGGTTTCAAAGAACATCAGGATTTGTTCTTCTGAAAAAGTCTTGAACAAGGGGCCAAAAGAGCGTTAGGATTTGCTCTTAAGGGTCAAAAGAACGTCAGGATTTGTTCTTCTGAAAAAGTCTTGAACAATGGGCCAAAAGAGCGTCAGGATTTGCTCTTAAGGGTCAAAAGAACGTCAGGATTTGTTCTTCTGAATAATGTCTTGAACAAGAGGCCAAAAGAGCGTCAGGATTTGCTCTTAAGGGTCAAAAGAACGTCAGGATTTGTTCTTCTGAAAAAGTCTTGAACAAGGGGCCAAAAGAGCGTCAAGATTTGCTCTTAAGGGTCAAAAGAACGTCAGGATTTGTTCTTCTGAAAAAGTCTTGAACAAGAGGCCAAAAGAGCGTCAGGATTTGCTCTTAAGGGTCAAAAGAACGTCAGGATTTGTTCTTCTGAAAAAGTCTTGAACAAGAGGCCAAAACAGCGTCAAGATTTGCTCTTAAGGGTCAAAAGAACGTCAGGATTTGTTCTTCTGAAAAAGTCTTGAACAAGGGGCCAAAAGAGCGTCAGGATTTCTCTTAAGGGTCAAAAGAACGTCAGGATTTGTTCTTGTGAATAATGTCTTGAACAAGAGGCCAAAAGAGCGTCAAGATTTGCTCTTAAGGGTCAAAAGAACGTCAGGATTTGTTCTTCTGAAAAAGTCTTGAACAAGGGGACAAAAGAGCGCCAGGATTTGCTCTTAAGGGTCAAAAGAACGTCAGGATTTGTTCTTCTGAAAAAGTCTTGAACAAGAGGCCAAAAGAGCGTCAGGATTTGCTCTTAAGGGTCAAAAGAACGTCAGGATTTGTTCTTCTGAAAAAGTCTTGAACAAGAGGCCAAAAGAGCGTCAGGATTTGCTCTTAAGGGTCAAAAGAACGTCAGGATTTGTTCTTCTGAAAGATGTCTTGAACCAGGGAATGGATCTTTTTACAGACCGTTTGCCTGTTATTCGAGGACATCTTGAGTAGTGTATGGATCGTTTCTGACCTGTTGTAAGTTGTTGATATTGTTTTACCTGCATATAGCTGTCCTGCAAGGAGAATGTTAGTTTATGCATTATGTATGCATGCATAGTATGATGCACTTAAGTAATGTATTATGTACTTATGGATATGTATGTTACAGTATGATGTAAATGATGTATGTATGCATCATGCGGCCTGAAGCGTCTGGATATCTTCGTATATCAACTGCTGGCCAGGGAAAATAAATCCTGATTTGTTGCTGAAGAATATGAGGAATTCGTCTTGTCTCGTTTGATAATATAGTGAAGAATATGAGGAACGCGTTCCCATCTCATTCGATAATATAGTATTCATAACCTCCCGTCTTTGTTTGTCGTACTCTTATTGAAAGAATAAATTCCCAACTACCCGTCTGAGGATAAAAGAGATGGATATAAATTCCAGGGGAGATGTGACTCGAAGTATTTATGAAGATAGATTTGCCCTGCTGGGGATTTGTAGTTGTCTCGTGGGGATGAACCGGCGAAGCTTCGTTGAACTACTACCCTCGTTCGTCCTTAGTAAATACTATTACTGCATTTTCATGCATTTCTGGTAAACATCGATCATATTCAAGCATTTTATGCATTTCTGGTAAACATCAATCATATTCAAAAGCATACATACATTCAAACACAACCAATAGACGTTTTCGCTTTAGTAAAAGAGGAAAAGTAATCCTGAATAAAGAGGGAAAAGTAAAGTTGAACTCGAAAACAGAATCGTTTCAACTTTGAGAGTGTATAACCAATTGGATTTAGAGCTCCTGAGATTCTTAACTTTCCTGAATACCTTCCCAGAAATCCTCATAGCTGGATCTGAAGACATGATACTGACACCATCTGATACTACTGGCGTAGACAATTAATTTCCACAAAGGCTTCTGCTGAGAATCCAATATCAAGGTAATACAGTGAGAGGAACGTGTCTTCAAATTGTGATGGACCATATACGCTTCGGGTATTAGATTTGAAAAGAAAGCATTGCCCCTTGGTTGAGGATGAATTGTCCCATAATGGAAGTATCTAAAGGTAGTTACCTCAAGAGAAATAAGCAGAACGCCCCACAATAATATGCCCCTGACATCATGAACTTCGTAATGTTACCCTTGGTAATTCAAATACATGAGGAAAGCTGCCCCTGGCTATTAAGCACTGTTGAATCTGGACCTGATTGCCCCAAATGAATTGAACAGTAACTTGGTATGCCCCTTTGATTGGGAAACAGTGACTATGCCCCTAGCATTATGAACTCTGTAATGTTACCCTTGGTAATTTAGATAGATGGGGAGATCTTCCCCTGGCTACTTAAACATAGTTGAATCCTGTCCTGATTGCCCCAAATGAGTTAGGCAGTATCATGGCCTGCCCCCCTTGATTGGGAGATAATGACTATGCCCCTTTGTATACATGGACTTTGATCCAGGAAGCAACTTTGTTTATCAGAAGGACTTTGATTTATTGAACATTCATCCTGTAAGTTTCTCTGTTTATCAAACACTCAGGTATATGCAAACAAATATATTCAAAAATGCAATGCTTATGTTTGTCTTGAAGTTTTGAAAACGAGTTATTTTAGAAAAACATTTTTTTGGTGAAAACTGTGATATTAACTCAAGTTTTATAATAAGCCCTAAAGGAGTCAGGATACCTTTTTGCAGCAGTATGCTTTCGAACTAACCATGCTTCAGTTAGGACTTTTAAAAGGTTATAACGTGGCCTGGTTCACGGTTTAAGAAACAAAGGATAAAGGCTCAAATTTTATTTGTACCCAACCCAATCTCCATGATGTTCTTCAGTCCTATACTCAGTTAACTTATGCATTGAGGCTCAAAGGAGTTTGGAATTGTAACACTGACATTTATGATGGTTCAGAAACCAAAAATTTATTTGAACATTCAGTCATCTTTCTTTGTTGAGGATTCATAGTGACGTCTTTTTTCTTTTGACTTTGTTATCCCTTCTTTTTGCCTGAACTGTTTATTTCAAGGTTACAGTCAGCGGGATGTCTTAATTTTTTTATTAAGTCTCCTTCATAGGTTTTGACTTAGTGAGCTTTCTTTTTTGTTGCTAGATATTGACTGTCAGGTTTAATGATTACAGAGAACCATCATTAGTTGTGTACAACACAAACAATTGACATAGGTGAGTTAACCGAGTAACTACCCTGCCCCAGGTTATGAATAAGGGTTTTAATTTGCATGAGAATAAAAACTCCTACTTCATAGGCTCAAAAGGGTTGACTAGGGATTAACTTCCTTATTTCTCCACTGTTTAGGAATTGAAACAATGCCTGTACATCGTCAGCATAGTTTGTTCAAAAGCATACTGCCTAATATTATGGTATTGTTTTCCTCATCCTCCCTCTACAGGCTTATAGCTTTATCAGGAGTTAAATATCACAAAATAGAAATATGAAACATAGTTCAAAACATAGTGAAACGAATGGATTAATTCAAGATAGACATACACAATGCATTAATGAAAACAAAAGTTTAACATAATAGTAAGTGTTTAAACAAACAAACGAAATTACAAATGAAAGTTCAAATGTTGTCCCATCCAGTTGGCTGAATGTCTTCAATTGCAATCTGTGAACTTTGAGGAGCAGTATACTTCACCATGAAATCAAATTTACCACTTGGGTGTCCCAAGGTGCCCCATATCTCAACAGGAATAGGTAGGTTCCTTTCTTGCTACCCTGGGCAATTTGTCTTGCAGCTTCGGTGTTTGATGGACGATAGTAGAATTCAATTTGACCTTCTGGTGTAACCTCGAGGATTCCTTCGTCAGTTAGGTCTTGAATCTTTTTCTTCAGTGCCCAACAGTTATTAGTGTCGTGTCCGGGACTGTCGGAGTGATACTCACACCTTGCCTTGGGATTATAGTGAGGAGAGGAAGTATTAGGATTTTGAGGAGGCCTTTTCAAAGAAATTAGCTTCATCTCCAACAAGCATTGCAGAACTTGTGACATTGGAGTGCTGAATTTGATAAACTGCCTTCTACATTCCTTGCGTTGAGGTGGATTAACCTTATCAGGTCTTTTTTCTTCAACTAAAGAACAATCAGTGTCAACCTGTCTCTTGCCTTCTTTTATCCTCCTCTTTCTTTCAACCAAGTCAGCTTGTTTTAACGGAGGTTGACTAACGATTAGATTCTTGGCTCCATTACTTTGAAGTTTATGGACAAAGGTTCTTAACTCTTCTTGCCCCTGAGCCAAACTTTGAATAAGGGCCACCTGGTCATTCATCTGGGTCCTCATTTTTGTCATCTCAGCTTGCAGTTGTTTCAACTGATTATCCTTGTTATCTTCAGGATTTTCAGAGAGGAATGCTTTCAACTTCTTGCCCCTTGGACAAATTCAGGATCACTTCTTGGAACTGAGCATTCTAAGCCTGGAGATCCTTGACAGTTTGTTCAAGAGCCATTTCTGAAATAAACAGCGAGAAGATAAGAAACCTGTACATAAGAAACCTGGGATGCAATGATATGGTGTATAAATGCGTATGCAAGGTTTTCAAGGACCTCAGGACTTAAATTTGCTTAAACAACCAAGAGAGTAAACTTTTATTAGTAATAAATTTGTTTGCCCCTTGGGCTTACAATAAAAATGAAATGAAATAAATACAAAAAGATGGGGTTTTAAATCTCCCATGGTCGTTTCCTCTTTGTGTTGAGGTATGAATTGAGATTCCGCTCCTCGTGAAGTTGCTTTGTTAGCTCCAGGATTCTTTCTTGACTTGCTTTGTAATGAGCCTCGAAAGTATCCCTTTGCTCCTTCAAATGGATCCAGGACCTCTGTAAATCTTCCATGTCAGTGGGCATTGTCTGGGTGAAGGATGATATACGAAGTATCTCCTTCAGCAACAGGCTCCATGGTAACTGGCAGGATGGCAGGATATGGCATCATAAGAGTCTGAGCACGAGCTCGTACCCATCTGAGATAAGCTTCCATAGGAATAGTGTACTTGGGCTCCAGAGTCTTGCTGTCAACCTTGTTCACTTTCCCCCATGCTCGTATGAACCTTTGACGGTAACCTTGCAGATCGTTGTCGTAGTCAAACACAATACCCTGAATCAACATGTCATGTGGACCATCACTCCGAGCGTAACCAAACAGATGTAAAGCTAAGGAAGGGTTGTAAGTAATGCCCCCTCTTATGCCAAGGAGTGGCACATTAGGAAACTCCCCACAACGGTCAATGATAGTAGCATTCTCCATAGATCTAGAGCACCAATGAATATCTGAATGAGAGAGTGACATAATCCTCTTGGACCACCTGAACCCTTGTTCATTCTTCATCACTGATCGAGGAAGGTGAGAAATAAACCACCTAGATAGCAAAGGTATGTAACACATCAGAGTTCCTCGTGCCTTCGTAGTACGGGTATGAAAAGAGTGTAAGATGTCTCCAAGTAATGTAGGCACTGGATTATGAGTCAGAAATATGTTGATGGCGTGTACGTCTATGAACTGGTCTGGATTGGGGAACAATACTAAGCCATAGATCAATAGGGCTAAGATCTCCTCAAAAGCATCATAACTCATAGCCTTCAGGAACACTTGAGCTTTCTCCATCAATACCTTAGCAAGAATACCCTTAACTCCACTCCTTGTTTCTAGGACAATGTCTAATTTCTTCAAATGTAGGGATGCAACAATGACTTCAGGTTTAGGCTCTTTTTCCAAGCCTGTGAAGGGTTTCTGATCAAGAATAGGTATACCCAGAAGCTTGGAGAACTCTTCCATTGTAGGAACCAACTGATAGTCGGGGAATGTGAAACAGTGATGTTTAGGATCAAAGAACTGAAACAGAACACTCATCATGTCTTCATTGAACCCTGAAGTGACTAAATCCAGTAGGTGACCATGCCTCTTGATGAATTGGGAGTTTTCAGAAACTTGAGAGACCAATTCCTTAAGCTTAGGAGGTATCCCTACAAAGTTGATCCGGATAGTATTCCTACAAGCAGAAGCCATGACCTGCAACAAAGAACAAAGATAAATCCTTTGGTCCTTGAAATGGTTAGTGAAAATGCTATGCTTATGATGCATTATGATGTTATGATGTTATGCTCAATCACAAACATGTGGCACACACAAACAAGTCACACAATGACCCTTAGGTTTGAAGGCTTGCATGAGGTTTAAAGGTAAGTACCCTCCCCTGAAGTTTAGTTGGTTCATCCTGTCCTATAAAGTAACCAGGTTCTAAGGAATCTCAATATCAGTGATCCTTCACAAGGGTGGTTGTTCAGTAGGCAACTTACTTGCCAACCAAAACCCTCCAAGTTTAGAATCTCAATGAGCGTAGTATCGAGTATCAACCAACTTCAGTCTTCACCAAAGTCGGTTATCTCACTACTTTCTAAAGGCCAAGATGGGATAACTAGGGTTCTAAAAGTTAGTTAGTGTATTGACAACATATGGCAGCCTCATATTATCCTCAACTTGACTTAAGGAACATAAGCACCAACCAAGAAGTCACACTAACTATGACCACCAGATCAACCATATCGGTATACGCCGTACAGTTTCCTTGGTCTATTGCCATTTACCTAAGGTACACTAGATCCGAGTTAGGATCTTTCACACATAAGAGCACCCAACAAGTAAGTATAAAGCAAACAAGGCAAACAATTTTAAAGTGATCTAATTCCTAAGGGTACCCCACTTTTATTAAATCCCCAGCAGAGTCGCCAGTTCTGTAACACGGTGGGAGAACTGACTTTAGTTAAATGTTGCGGATAGCAAGAGTCGCCACCGACTTTTATTTTATCCAAAGGAAAGGGCATAAAAGAACAGGAAAGACCTTAAAAGATTTTTGGGTTCGGGGGGTAGGTTATGTAAAGGGAAGGTGTTAGCATCATTTACATCCATGGTTATCCATGGGCTCTTAGTTACTTAGCTCACTTTAAAATGTTTTTGAGAAGTGTAGTGTGTGTTTAGAAATTTTCTTAAGTACTTTATAATGATCCATGTACGGATATATATAAAGCCTTTGTTTTGAAAATTGCTTGAAAAATGTGAAGTGTTTTGAAATGTTTTGAAGAGTGAGCAAGTACATAAGAGGAACCTACCCTAAGTTAAGTCTTTTCTATTCTTAAATATCCTTTAAATGGTAAGACTATCCCTATTATTAAGGAATAGGTAGTCATTACCTTGGATGTGTGAGGGACAAATGAAGGGACAACTGTGATTAGGCAACTGTAAGGTGTATTTAGCAATTCGAAGGGACTTATCATCTTTATTCGAAAGGGACAAGATCATTTACGAAGGCAACCATGAAGGGACTTGATCATTTTATCTTTTAAGGGACTAGATGATATAAATAAGTGAAGGGACATTGCTTTATACACCTTACTTGACCTTTTTCTTTAGGCAACATGAGTGGTATCCTTAAGAATGTGAGATGGCGATCCAGGATCGACTTACGTGTGTGCGTGTACAAATTCATATATTTATCTTGAGATTAATGATCTAAATTCAATTTTAAATACAAACATGTTTACACTCCCTATTTACTAACCATGGCGTTTTAAAATAAATAATAAGAAATTCTACAACTATTACATAGTGGGTACAATTACATTATAATAATTAAAATAATAAAAATAAATAAGCATATAATAAATAATAATTAAATTGGTTAGTAATAATAACCCAAAAAATAAATATAAGATGGTTAGTATAACAATATAATATAGTAATAAATTAAAAATTCAAAGTTAAATAAATAATTATTTTTAAGAGTTTTAATAAAAGAAATAATAAATATTATATACTAATAAAATATGATTAATAGTCTAATTATTTAATTTTATATACATATTATGAAAAAAAAATTGTTAATTATAATTAAATAAGCATATAAAAATAATAAATTAAATTCATAAAATAAAATTAGGGTTTTAATTGTTTAGAAAAAATAAATTAGGGTTTACTACTTAATTAAATTATTTAAATTATTTATATATAAAAACTACACATAATATGAACAAATTATAAAATTAAAATCCACAAACAAATAAATTAATGTTTACAATATAATTAGGGTTTATGAAGTAAATTAGGGTTTATATAAAAATATTAGGATTTATGAATTAATCTAAATATAATTAATTTATTTATACAAAACATATAATATATACAATAAAATAAATATTAAATAATTTTATTATAAAGTTTAATTTTTTTTAAAAATATAAATTTTGAATTATATACAAGAAAATAATATACACATTTTTGTTTTAAATATTTATTATTAATTGAATTAATTATAATATAAACAAACATTAAATAAAATAAAAAAAGTGAGAAAAAGAACTTACCTGGGGCTGGGATTCGAACCCAGGCCCTAGGCTTTGCATCCATTGGACAAACAAGCTCTCCACCAGGCTGCGCTGCATTTGGTGATATTGAATGAGAACCAATACCTTTTGTTTCATAACCGGTAAAAATCATAAAAAACAAAACAAACACAAAATGGCCTGGGGGGGATCGAACCCAGGACCATTCATTCACTAACAAACGCGCATGCCAACTGAGCCAAGTTGTTCTTCTGAAATAATAATCACAAAAATTTCATAAAATATAATACCCAATTTTTAAATATGAATTTGGCTCCAGACTTCATCTTCCTCATTCAAATTACCTGCGAAATTTCCCATGCATTCTCCTGCGAATTTTCCTGCAAGTTCTTAAACCAGAATCTTATGTATTTTCAAACATCAATCAAATCGTAACATCAATTCAAATTAAAAGCCCAGATCAATTGTACAAGTTTCATAGATCATATCCATGTTCTTAGATTTCGTTTTAAGGCCCTAAACGTTTGGTTCCCGATTTGAAGCTCCAAACCCTAGCAATGGTGAATTTCAATATAGTCCACAATAATTGAATTAAATCATCCAGAAAGTTTCTAAACATCACAACAAACACAAATCCACAGTTAGTTTTCAATATTAATACACAAATCATTCAAATCGAAAAAAACTTAGAACGTGAAGAAGATGCATTCGGTTTGTGCGATTTAAGGCATGAATGGACAATGTTATGATCCAAAATCAATCTATGAACTCCAAGGAACAAGTTGCAACCTTTGGTTTGTCTTGAAAACAGCTCTAGGTATCAAACCGAATTGGTGTTCTTAGTGTGAATTTTGAAACTTTGTTCTTACCTTTGGAGGCTGAATTTTTCGTCCCCCTTGTTGTGATATGTTCCTTGTATATATAAGAATGATATTAGGTCAAAAAATTGTATGATTATTTGGACTTTTGGATCACTTGAATATTGAAAAAGATTATGCCTTAAAACTTGATTTTTATTTGATCTATCCTTGCTATTTTGGGACAATCATCATAATTTGTGTATCAATCTAATCCAAACAATATTCATGACTTTCTAGAAGCAAAATCCTTTTTTAAATATTTGATTTTATTTTTTATTTCAATTTAAATGATATTTTAATGAATAAAATTCAAATAAATATGAAATAAAAAAATAAAAATCAGAAAATAAGTGGGTTGGGTCGTGCTTGGTGTTTTCATAAAGATGGGATGGCAATTTGGTGGGCTCATTTAGCAAAAATTTGATTTTAGGCCTTATTTGCTTCATAAACTTCCCTAAAATTTCCCAACTTTGCAAGGGCACAAATCCTTCAATTTTAATGTTATGAGGGTGTTCTTGGACATTTTGGAAAGCTTAAAGAGTCCTCTAACCAACCCCATTGGTTTCAGGTCCATATCTTTTACCATTCTCAAGTTATGCTCTTTTGAAGTTGTTGACTTTTTGTTGACTTTCAAAAGGACCGATAATGTCTTAGCTCATACCTTCCAAATGAAGCATTTTTGGGCTTGGCTTGTGAGACACAAAGTTGTATAGAATTCAATTTCCTTAAAAATGAGCTTTGGATGGAAAAAATTTGATGAAGCATGTGAAAGTTATGGCTGGTCAAAGTTCAGTTGGCTTTTCCTGTGAAAACCCTAATTTAGAAACTCCTGATTCTTGATGATCTGAAATCTCCTTGATGAATCATGATCAACCCTTGATAAAATGATGAATTTTACTTCATATAATTGATGTTGGCAAAAAATCATGAGGTTTGACTTTGGTTTGACCACAGTTGACCTCAGTTTGACTTTTTAACTACTTTGACTGATTTTAACCTATCTGATCATCTGACTGAGCAAACCTTTGAGAAAAGTCTTGAAACTTGTCATGGGAATTCTTAAACACATATAAGATGTTATGAAGCTCACTTGAAGTCTTGGTAGTCCATTTAGCCTGATTAAAGTCAAAACCCTAGTTTAGGATGCATTGTTTAGGAGGATGCATTGTCTGAGGGAAATGTCAAATCTTCTGACTAATTGTGAACTTTGTGAGATGTCTTGTGAACCTTGTGAACCTTGTGAACCTTGTGAACCTCTTAGTACACAAAGCCTTGTCTTGTGAGGGCAAATTTTGGGGTGCAACAGATCCTAATAAACGAAACGATAACTAAAAAAAAATAAAGTGCGAGTGTGCGAGTGCAATTGCTTGGCGTTGGACCAAGGATTCACGAACTAAACTAAATCGATAAAATAAAATGCGTACAAAATAATGGGAGAGGGATACATGTAAGTTACACGGGATTGCGAAAAATAAAGGGTCTCGTTGTAGTTCGCCCAAGAGAAAGCGTGTGTGCAGTGTTTTTGAACTGTTCGAAGGCGTTCGGCCTTTTTATTCGGAGACAACTATTCGAAGGCGTTGGACCTTTTCGGACGCGTCGAAATTTGGTTCGTTCACTTCCTTATAGCCAATTTAAAGAAACCGTTCTATGAGGAGTCGAAACGTTTTATGTATTAAAAGCGATAAATTAAATAAATTAAATAAAGTGCGAATTAATAAATAAATAAAAATAAAGAATTCAATTAATTTGTGAAATCATATTAAATTGGAAAAAATGGAAAAATAAATAAATAAAAATACATAGGCCTCATATTGACCGAGTATCACCGATTTAACGAAATCGGGCGAAACTTCGGCCTTTTGTTATATCATTGGCCCGATTAAAAGAAATAGAAAATAAAATCAAAATGTCATTAAAATATATATTTTTCTAAATGATAACAAGACAAAGTTATTACAAAAGTCATAGAAATATTAATACAAATCAGTAACAAATAATAAAATTCAAATATCAAAACTAAACTAAATAAGAAAATGAGTAGATTGAAAGTAAAATAAATAGCATTGTGGGGGTTTGCGGTAGTTATGGTGTGCCTTTAGTGAAATTTGGATGGGCCAATGGCTTATAAAGCCCAACAGAATTTGTGATTCTAAAAAAAAAAGGTAAAAGAACATAATAAAATCTAACCCCTAAAAAACGTTATTAAATAAGCAGACCAAAGAGGATTATCAGCACATATAGCACGCGTTACCCTAAAAAAAATGAAAGAAACTAAAACCTCACCCTGCCCGCGAACGGCCTCTCTCTCACCGTCTCTCGCGATCTCCGTCGTGGTTCGATCACTCTTGGAATCTCTCGACGGCAGTTCGCTTGGCTTGCTCACCGACTCAGCTACAACGTCTCTCTCTCTCTCTCTCTCTCTCGAAGGTCGCCTCTCTCACGGCTCTCTCAATCTCACTCGCGTTCACGGTTTCGGTCACGGTGGCTTTGGCTTGTGTTGGTGGTGGTCGGCGTTCGCTGGTTGGTTTTGGTGTTTTCCGGTGATTTGCGGTGGAGTTCTTTGCTAGCGGTTTTCTGGTTATTTTTCAGTTTCGTGAGGTTTTGAGAGGGTTAGTTTTTGGTTTTGTGTGATTCTGTACTGTTAAGAGTTTTGGACGATTTATGGTGGAAGGGTGTTGGTGGCGATAATACAGGGTTTGTATGGCAGGTTGTATTGTTTTTGTGAAATTTGGATTTTGGTTGTTCAGTGTTTTTTTATTGATGAAGAGGTAAATGGTAATGTTTGAAGGCGTTGAAATGAAAGTTTGGTGGAGGATTTATTATTACAGATTGTTGTTCAGAGGATATAAAGGGTTTTGTTATTGAAATGGAGGATTATGGTTTTGTAGTGAGTTGAAGAGTTTTGGATAATGAGTGAGGGTGATGGAATTTTGCAGAGGTGCTCTTCCCCTTTTTTTTCGGCCTCCTCAGAATGATAAAGTGTGCCCTTTATACCAGAATCCCGGAGGGTATTTGTGGGTTGTTAAGGAGCTGTGTGGAAATTTGTTCAAAAAAATGGTTTGCTGTTCGTGTACGAATCCGTTGCAGCTGGGAATAATGGTGATGCGTTTTTTATGCGGATGTGTTTTGTACTGTGAGTGTAGTGAGTGTGTATTTTGCTTAGTGAGGTTGAGGAAGTGATAGTGGGGAACAACTGGTTTAATAATAATATCTATATAGAAACTAATAATAATAATAATCCTAATAATAATAATAAAAATAATAATAATATGCAATAACAATAATAATAATAATAATAATAATAATAATAACCAAAATGAAAATAAAAATAATAATAACAAAAATTAATAATATGAAATTTGGGATAATAATACTAAGAAAAAGAAATATTAAAAAAATAAAAATAAAAATAATAAATAATAATAATAATAATAATAATAATGGAAATAGTAAATGCAATGAAAATAATAATAAGAATGAATTTTTGTAAACTTTCTTTTTGGAATTGGTCAAAATTAATGGACTTAATAGTTGTTGATAATAAAAGGAAAATAGTAATTGGGTATTGAAAGAAAATGTTTAGAAATGAAATATGAACTAAAATAAAATAAGGAAAAATAAATTGATTTTTTTTAGAATTTTTGTAATGACCAAATAATGAAGAATAAAAAACTTGAAATAGGGAGAGAACACATTTTTCGAATAAAAGAGAATGTGACATATATTTTTTGAATTTTATAATATCAGACAAAATAAAATAATAATGTTTTTTTTAATTTTCAAAATATTTGTTAGACAGAGAAATAAAATGGTACAAGTTTTTATTTTATTTTGAAACAATGATTAGACGGTAAAATAAAAAGGTAGGACAAATTTGGGGTATGACAGTTGCCCCTATCGAATTGGCTTAGACCGAGTAAGATGAACTGGCTCACGTTCAAACTTTCAAGGTATAAGTTAATTAGATACTAACAGACTCCAAATTTGTCCGATAAAAGAAAATGCGCAAAGATAAAAGCTAAATGACTGAAAACTGGGAAAAATGGGTGACACAGTAAGAAACAAGTTGACAACATAAATCATTTATCACCGACGGATGATAAAGCGAGTGACTGAAAATAAAATCACTTATCACCGATGGATGATAAGGCAAATAACTGAAAATAAAATCACTTATCACCGAAGGATGATAAGGCGAATGACTGAAAAATAAAATCATTTATCACCAGAGAATGATAAGGCAACGGACTGAAAATAAAATCACTCATCACCAGAGGATGATAAGGCGACAGACTGAAAATGAAATCACTTATCACCGAAGGATGATAAGGCGAAAGACTGAAAATGAAATCACTTATCACCGAAGGATGATAAGGCGAAATGACTGAAAAATAAAATCACTTATCACCAGAGGATGATAAGGCGAATGAAATTTAAATACGGCCATTGAATCCGCCGAGGAGATGCCTGGAATCTTCGATTGATATGATCCTAACTTCCGTTGGGGAAAGGACTGGAAACCTGGGTTGATCCTGGATCCTGAGTTATGCAACTACGCTTGATTGTTTTTTGAAAAGGTATTCCATAACGATGGAGATATGATGCAAATGTTTATGCACTAAGATATAAGTTAAAAATGTTGGGGATATATAAAAAGTCTGATTTATTTAGGCATGCATATGGTGCACATGTTGTAAATGATTGATGCAAATGATGCTTATGACGTTGATGATGCATAATGATGCACATGAGGGATTGAAAGGTGCCAGCTTGGTGGACTTTTGGTCTGGTAGTTGCCTAATAATGATTGGACTTCGGGCGGGTGGAGGACTTGATTCCCTGACACTCGATCTTCGACAATGCACGATCAGAAGATAGATCTGAATGCTCCAAGTTCAGTTACTTGCTGATGAGCGGAGCGACTTAATTGACACATGAAGATTACTTTGCTTTGAAAAGCTGACAACGTCTGGCAAGATCTGCTTGTTCAACTGGGGAAAAGAGATAGGAAGATTTTCTCCTTGCTTGCTTGCCCCTTCCTGTAGGGTATTTAAAATAAGTCTAGTGGGGGAATCTTTGACAATGGCCATGGCATGATTTGCACCTGTATCTGGATTTGATAGGTGTCTGCCCATGATCGGGCCTTTTGAAGATGATTTTTCCCCTGATTGGGCTGTTAAGAATGATGTTGCCCCTGATTAATGGACTTTGAGATAAATTGCCCCTGATTGGATTGTTGAAGATGCTTTGTCCCTGATTGGACTGTTGAAGTAGTCTTGATCCATGTTGGCGTCAATGAAGTTCAAATTTCTATTTTGATTGCCCCTTGTTGGGACTACACTAATGTCCAGCACTGATTTGCAATTAAATTGTTCATACACAAATGGTAATGTTAATGTAAAGTTCATGTAAGTTTTGAAAAAGTCAATTTATTTAAATGATTGTGATAATGTGACGGATGGACCGTTTGTCCACACGAGGTGCTGATTTAGAAAGTGCGTGAAAGATGCAGCAAGAATAATGTGCAATCGAGATTGAAGATTAGCAAATATATGGGAGTCAATTTACGCAACCTTGTTGGTAGCATGCTTTCAGAATAAACCCTGCCTCAATTAGGTCTTTTGAGGGTTTTAATGTGGTCTGGTTAATGGTTTGAGAAACAAAGGATATAAGGCTCAAAGTTTGATTTGTACCCATCCCTTTTTCGTAATGTTCTCCAGTCCTACGTTCAGTTATCTCTACACATGCATTTGTTTTGACTTTGCAAGAGTGAAGATGAAGCTTTGATGTTCGCTTGGAAATGGCAGTCATCTTATTTTGTTGGTAACCCTTTGATTCTTGATTTTATGGTCACTGATATTTGTTTTGCTTTTGCTGAGGATCTGAGTTCCTCTTTTTGATTCGTTCTTTTTCGACTAAGCCTCCCTTCGGGTGCTCAACTTAGTGGTTTTTTCTTTTCTTTTCTTTTTGTTTGAATGTTGTGACTGCCAAGTCATTTGTTGATGGTCCTCCGACAGGATGTCTCATCTTGCGATCTGAATTTGTAGTCAGGTTAACTGAACAACTACCATGCCCCGGGTTAGATGTACGGGTTGATATCCGAAAGAAACTCCTATTTCTAGGCTTGAAGTGGTTGACTAGGGATTAACTCCTTGTATCTCCAGTGTTTGGGGATTTGAACAAATGCATGTACATCATTGACGAGGTTTTATCCGAAAGCATACCGCAACAGTTATGGGTATTTCGTTTTCATCATCCTCCCTCAAATATTTGCTAAAGTGAAGTGAGAGAATATTTTTGTGATTTTTTTGTGATAAATGGTAAATAATGAGCGAATACGAATAGATTAATTCAAAACATGCATAAACATAATATTAACAAAACCAAGTACAGATAACAATGTTCAGAGCAAATAGTACTTAAACAAGCATTACAAAATAACAGGAATGCGAAAATGATAAATGGCGACGACTGCCTTGATTTGAGGAATTGAACTTCTCTTGATTGAATGCTTCAAAGTTGGTGACACTCAGCTTGGTCTTCAACAACACTTTCAAATGTCTTCACTTGTTGGCGTTGTGTGGCGGCATTGGATTGTTCTGGACATTTGGATTTCTCGGAGTGAAGGTGAGATCCTTAGAGTTGACCATATCTTGAACTTTGTGTTTGAAGGCATGGCAATTCTCGATTGTATGACCTGGAGCGCCTTTGTGATACTCACAGCGAGCATTGGCATCATAGTTCCAGACATTACCAGTCTGAGGTGGCATATCTTTCAAAGTAAGAGATCCTTTTGCAGTCAGCCCATTAAAGATTTCAGAATATGTCATAGGCAGTGGATCAATGTGCCTATCATATCCTCTTTGTTGATATGGTGGGCGCTATTGAGGAGCGCGTTGTTGTTGTTGACCAGGCCGTTGTGGATAGGCCGGTTGCTGGTATGGTTCAGGTGCATATTGAGCAGCTACAACCATAGGATGCGGACGTGGTTGATAAGCCATCTGAGGCGGAAATGGAGCTTGAATGGCCTGCTGATAAGGCATTGGAGGAATTGGCTGATATGGCATAGTAGCATATTACGCAGCAGCAATATAGGGATATTGGTAGTAGGGAATTGGAGTGGGTGCACTCTGTTGAAGATTCCCACTTGCAGAAGAAATGGAATTTGTTTCGCTCTTCTTGTACCCATTAAAAGGTTTCTTGATATTGGCTTGGTTGCTAGATCCTCCTTGGATCTTTCCGCTTTTCAGACCTTCTTCGATTCTTTCTCCGACCATTACCATGTCCAAAAATCTAGAAGATACGCTACTGATCAGCTTCTCGTAGTATTGCCCCTGTAAGGTACCCATGAAGATGTCGATAAATTCACGGTCAACCAAAGGAGGATGCACTCTGGCAGCTAACTCCCTCCAGCGTTGGGCGTACTCCTTAAAGGATTCTTTCTCCTTTTGAGACATACTCTGAAGTTGAGTGTGATTCGGAGCTAAGTCAGTGTTGTACTTGTATTGCTTTTTGAATGCATCGGATAAATCATGCCAAGTACGAACATTGTTGTGCTCAAGTTGCATGTACCATTCTAGAGACGCTCCAGACAGGCTGTCTTGGAAGCAATGGATCATGAGCTTGTCATCTTTAGCATGAGCGGCCATTTTTCTGCAGTACATTCTCAAATGAAGTTCAGGACAACTGAGGCCTTTGTATTTTTCGAATTCTGGAAGTTTGAACTTAGCAGGGATCACAACATCCGGAACTAGGCACATGTCTGAGGCACTCAGAGAAGTTGAATTGTGTCCTTCCATGATTCGTAGTTTTTCGGCTAACTCACGACACATCTTCAAAGCTTCAGATTCTTGAACAACACGGGGGTTGATGATTGGAACAGCAGTATGCATCTCATACTCAACTTGATGATCCTCTTCAGCATGAGGAAACTGGACTTGAGTTGGAATAGGTTGAGCTTGAGGAATAGCACCAACAGTGACACCAGAGGTAGGTATTGGTTGGGAAGTGACATCTTCAACAACAGGAGTGAAGCTTGGAGGCAAACCATAGAACAAAGGATTTGGAACTGGAACTGAAGGCATTGCACGCGAGGCAGATCCCTGCACTAGAGCATTATTCATTGCAGCAGCGGCTTCACGACGTTCTTCCATTTTGGACAAGGCTTGTATAGTCTCATAAATCTGGTCGATCTTGATCTTGACCGAGTCGATCTCTTCCCTCATAGCAGCTTGCTCTTCTTGAATCACGTCCATCAGTCTTCTAGTGTTGGCTCGAGTTAGGTACGGGCGTCTAGCACGATACGGGCGTCGGGAAACCAGTTTGATTTACTGAAGATGGAGGAACATGAAATGAGTTCTCGGCTTTGGAATGAAATGCGATATGAATAAATAATGCAGATGAAATGATATGCAATATCAGAATCCAGGATCATAAGATCACAGTCTCATGAGTCCAAGGTACAGATGGAGGATACTCTGATCAGGAGCTCACTGGGTAGACTCTAAGGTTTTAGGGACCCCAAAGTTGTCAATTCATATGGATGTTCATCACACACGCCATAAGCATGACGGTTGACTGACTCCCCCATATGAATCTATTTTGGGTGAGATCTTCGTATCGACAACCCACGAGAGCAAATTTTCTCGTGAGCCCATACTACGCGATCATCGACACAAGGTTTAAACAAAGGCCTCAGAGTTATGGACTTTGCTCAAATGTTTGATGCATATGTCAGCTCTTGACACTCGATCAACTCCATTGAGAAAGTCTATTCTGAGTGAGGTCTTCGTATTGACAACCCACAAGAGCAAATTTCTCGGGAGCCAATACTACGCGACCATCAACCGATGTTTTAACCAAAAGGTTCTAAAGGTCCTCAGAGTCGATGACCATAATGAAAACAACTGAGCACATACGCCAAGAACTTGACGATCGTCAGTATTCTCATTAGAATCTACTCCAAGTGAGGTTTTCGTATCGATAACCCACGAGAGTGGTTCCTCGGGAGCCCATACTACACAACCTCGCTAACTTATGTTTGTACTCGCAAGCCCGGGTATAGAGCCTTTCCCTCAAGTTCGTTTTGCGATCAATGTATCGATCCAATATCATAGTACCAAGGAGCCACAAGATATATAATATAGAATGAGACAAATAAAAAAATAAAAAGACAAGTAAGACATAAAAGCAAACATCCAAACAAGCGTGGAAACCTAGACTAGGCTTGACTCGCATAGGGGTGAACCTTTCCCCAGCAGAGTCGCTAGCTGTCTTACCCCGAAAAATACGACCTCACGCAATCTGAAAAGACGGAGCCGTGCGCTGGACAGACTGAAGAGTCGCCACCTAATTCTATTTATTCCCGAAGAGGGAAAGGGAAGATATAGATATAACCCGGGAAAAGAGGATGAGGACAAAGGTCAACGGAACCATTGCCTGGGTTCGGGAGTCGGTTATGCAGGGGGAAGGTATTAACACCCCCTACATCCATCGTACTCGATGGGAACCATCTAACTTGTCACGCGCGAAAGGATGTCTATGCTTAAACGAATTACTTGCTAGAGGGAAATGAGTTGAATTATAAGTTAGATTGATCCTAGGTGCTCGACAAGGATTGAGATCCTTGTGCCTACGTACTCCCGCGTGCAATGGGAAAGTCAGAGCCTCGTAGTTCGGCCTACTAAGGGTGAGGGTTGTTGATTTTATTACCTTTCTTCGATGAAAGAGTTTAGAAGTTGAAATGTACTAAATACTATGGATAGTTTATTCTGTCCAACAAGACGACCGTCTTGCGTCAAAATAATCGGAGCGAGTAACGAGAGCTCGTTATCCTTCTTTCTACCGCTTAAGGCTCGTGGCGTACATTTCTTCTCGTATTATTAGAATGTTTTATTACCTAGTGACCGCTTGACGTTGGATCAAGGGTTTGGATCTAAAGGAATCGTTTTTTTTTTTTTTGAAGTTAGAGGGTGAATGCAAATGGAGGTTTATTTTATGGTTTGTTTAGCGAGGCGCAAAACGCTCGGCTCGCAAGGTAAGGTGGATCCTAATAAACGAAATGATAACTAAAAAATATAAAGTGTGAGTGTGCGAGTGCAATCGCTTGGCGTTGGACCAAGGATTCGCGAACTAAACTAAATCGATAAAATAAAATGCGTACAAAATAATGGGAGAGAGATACATGTAAGTTACACGGGATTGTGAAAAATAAAGGGTCTCGTTGTAGTTCGCCCAAGAGAAAGCGTGTATGCAGTGTTTTTGAACTGTTCGAAGGCGTTCGGCCTTTTTATTCGGAGACAACTATTCGAAGGCGTTGGACCTTTTCGGACGCGTCAAAATTTGGTTCGTTCACTTCCTTAGAGCCGATTTAAAGAAACCGTTCTATGAGGAGTCGAAACGTTTTATGTATTAAAAGCGATAAATTGAATAAATTAAATAAAGTGCGAATTAATAAATAAATAAAAATAAAGAATTCAATTAATTTGTGAAATCATATTAAATTGGAAAAAATGGAAAAATAAATAAATAAAAATACATGGGCCTCATATTGACCGAGTATCACCGATTTAACGAAATCGGGCGAAACATCGGCCTTTTGTTATATCCTTGGCCCGATTAAAAGAAATAGAAAATAAAATAAAAAATGTCATTAAAATATATTTTTTTCTAAATGATAACAAGACAAAGTTATTACAAAAGTTATAGAAATATTAATACAAATCAGTAACAAATAATAAATTCAAATCTCAAAACAAAAAGAAAATGAGTAGATTGAAAGTAAAATAAATAGCATTGTGGGGGTTTGCGGTAGTTATGGTGTGACTTTAGTGAAATTTGGATGGGCCAATGGCTTATAAAGCCCAACAGAATTTGTGATTCTAAAAAAAAAGGTAAAAGAACATAATAAAATCTAACCCCTAAAAAAAGTTATTAAATAAGCAGACCAAAGAGGATTATCAGCACATATAGCACGCGTTACCCTAAAAAATTGAAAGAAACTAAAACCTCACCCTGCCCGAGAATGGCCTCCCTCTCACCGTCTCTCGCGATCTCCACCGTGGTTCGATCACTCTCGGAATCTCTCGACGGCAGTTCGCTTGACTGGCTCACCGACTCAGCTACAACGTCTCCCTCTCTCTCTCTCTCTCTCTCTCTCTCTCTCTCTCTCTCTCTCTCTCGAAGGTCGTCTCTCTCATGGCTCTCTCAATCTCACTCGCGTTCACGGTTTCGGTCACGGTGGCTTTGGCTTGTGTTGGTGGTGGTCGGCGTTCGCTGGTTGGTTTTGGTGTTTTCCGGTGATTTGCGGTGGAGTTCTTTGCTAGCGGTTTTCTGGTTATTTTTCAGTTTCGTGAGGTTTTGAGAGGGTTAGTTTTTGGTTTTGTGTGATTCTGTACTGTTAAGAGTTTTGGACGATTTATGGTGGAAGGGTGTTGGTGGCGATAATGAAGGGTTTGTATGGCAGGTTGTATTGTTTTTGTGAAATTTGGATTTTGGTTGTTCAGTGTTTTTTTTTATTGATGAAAAGGTAAATTGTAATGTTTGAAGGTGTTGAAATGAAAGTTTGGTGGAGGATTTATTATTACAGGTTGTTGTTCAGAGGATATAAAGGGTTTTGTTATTGAAATGGAAGATTATGGTTTTGTGGTGAGTTGAAGAGTTTTGGATAATGAGTGAGGGTGATGGAATTTTACAGAGGTGCTCTTCCCCTTTTTTTCCCGGCCTCCTCAGAATGATAAAGTGTGCCCTTTATACCAGAATCCCGGAGGGTATTTGTGGGTTGTTGAGGAGATGTGTGGAAATTTGTTCAAAAAAAATGGTTTGCTGTGCGTGTACGAATCCGTTGCAGCTGGGAATAATGGTGATGCGTTTTTTATGCGGATGTGTTTTGTACTGTGAGTGGAGTGAATGTGTATTTTGCTTAGTGAGGTTGAGGAAGTGATAATGGGGAACAGCTGGTTTAATAATAATATCTATATAGAAACTAATAATAATAATAATCCTAATAATAATAATAAAAATAATAATAATATGCAATAACAATAATAATAATAATAACAAAAATGAAAATAAAAATAATAATAACAAAAAATAATAATATGAAATTTGGGATAATAATACTAAGAAAAAGAAATATTAAAAAAATAAAAAATAATAATAATAAATAATAATAATAATGGAAATAGTAAATGCAATGAAAATAATAATAAGAATGAATTTTTGTAAACTTTCTTTTTGGAATTGGTCAAAATTAATGGACTTAATAGTTGTTGATAATAAAAGGAAAATAGTAATTGGGTATTGAAAGAAAATGTTTAGAAATGGAATATGAACTAAAATAAAATAAGGAAAAATAAATTGATTTTTTTTAGAATTTTTGTAATGACCAAATAATGAAGAATAAAAAACTTGAAATAGGGAGAGAACGCATTTTTCGAATAAAAGGGAATGTGACATATATTTTTTGAATTTTATAATATCAGATAAAATAAAATAATACATGTTTTTATAATTTTCAAAATATTTGTTAGACAGAGAAATAAAATGGTACAAGTTTTTTTTGATTTTGAAACAATGATTAGACGGTAAAATAAAAAGGTAGGACAAATTTGGGGTATGACACTTCCGAAGTTGCGAAACATGGAACACATCATGCAAATTCGAAAGGTTCGGGGGCAACACCACACGATAAGCCACAACACCAACTCTTGCAGTAATCTGATACGGACCAATAAAACGAGAAGTCAACTTCTTCGACTTCAAAGCACGACCCACACCCGTAACCGGTGTAACTCTCAAAAACACATGGTGGCCTTCTTGAAACTCAAGATCCTTCCGTCTCGTATCATGATAACTCTTTTGCCTACTCCGAGAAGCTCTCATCTTCTCCCGAATAAACTTCACCTTTTCCGTCGTTTGTTGTACCATTTTCGGTCCAACTACCGTTCTCTCTCCGGTTTCATGCCAACACAAAGGTGTTCGACATCTCCGACCATATAAAGCCTCAAATGGTGCCATACCAATACTCGAATGAAAACTGTTATTATAGGTGAACTCAATCAACGCTAAATAACTATCCCAAACACCACCTTGTTCTAGCACACAAACACGCAACAAATCCTCTAACGATTGAATCATCCTCTCGGTTTGACCGTCCGTTTGCGGATGGTAAGCCGAACTCAATCTTAGCTTAGAACCCAAAGCCTTTTGCAAACTTTTCCAAAACCTCGATGTAAATCTAGGATCTCTATCCGATACAATACTCTTAGGAACTCCATGTAACTTCACAATCACAAAAACATAAATCTCGGCTAGCTTCTCCAAAGAATAACTAATATCCATCGGAATAAAGTGAGCAGATTTAGTAAGCCTATCAACAATCACCCAAATCGCATTGTGACCTCTTAGAGTATTCGGAAAACCCGTAACAAAGTCCATCAATATACTATCCCATTTCCATTCCGGAATATCTAACGGTTGCATCAAACCACTCGGCTTCTGATGTTCCGCCTTCGACTTCTGACAAGTCAAACATGCATACACAAAATGAGCCACATCTCTCTTCAATCCAAACCACCAAAAGATCTTCTTCAAATCTTGATACATCTTGTTCGCTCCTGGATGAATACTTAAATTACTCCGGTGTCCCTCTTCTAATATCATATTTTTCAACTCCTCATCATCGGGAATACAAATACGTCTACGAAATATCAAAACTCCAAAATTATCAACCTTAAAGTCCTCATTCTCATTCATAATCAAATCAACAAATTTCAAGTCCAACTTTTGCTTTTCACAAACGGTTGCAAGAAAATCATTCGTAACATGAAGCATACCAAGTCTCACACATTTCGGCGTCATCTCGCAAACCAAACTCAAATCTCTAAAATCTTCCAAAAGCTCTCATTCTTTCACCATTAAAGCGGACATATGTAACAACTTACGACTTAACGCATCGGCCACCACATTCGCCTTACCCGGATGGTAATTCAAACCAAAGTCATAATCCTTCAAAAGTTCTAACCATCTTCGTTGCCTCATATTCAACTCTTTCTGATCAAACAAATACCTCAAACTCTTGTGATCACTAAAAACTTCAAATCTCGCACCAAACAAATAATACCTCCAAATCTTTAGAGCAAAAACCACAACCGCTAATTCCAAATCGTGCGTAGGGTAATTCTTTTCATGCACTCTCAACTGTCTCGAAGCATAAACCACAACTTTTCCATCTTACATCAAAACACCACCTAGTCCAAACAAAGAAGCATCACAAAACACCACAAATGGTTCCGTAGGATTCGACAAAACCAAAATCGGAGCCGTAATCAACCTTCTCTTAAGCTCCATAAAACTTTCTTCACAATGAATATCCCAAATGAAAGTCTTTCCTTTACACGTCAACTGCGTTAACGGAAGTGCCAACTTTGAAAATCCTTCAATAAACCTCCGATAATAACCCGTCAAGCCTAAAACGCTTCAAATCTCCGTAACCGATCCAGGAACTTCCCACTGCATCACATCATCAATCTTGGATGGATCCACACTAATACCACCATCATAAATAACATGACCAAGAAAACTCACCTTCGTTAACCAAAACTCACACTTGGATAACTTAACATACAACTGCTTCTCTCTCAAAACTTGCAACACAATCCTTAAATGCTCTTCATGCTCTTCTTGAGACTTAGAATAAATCAAAATGTCGTCGATGAACACAACCATAAAACAATCCAAATGTTCATGAAAAATACGATTCATATATTCCATAAATACACCCGGCGCATTAGAAACTCCGAATGGCATCACGGAATACTCGTAATGAACATACCATGTCCTAAAAGACGTCTTCTGAATATCCTCTTCTTTCACCCTAATCTGGTGATATCCTGATCTCAAATCAATCTTACTAAAAACACGTGCACCAACCAATTGATCCATCAAATCATTAATCCTCGGAAGTGGATACTTGTTCTTAATTGTCACCTTATTCAACTGTCGATAATGAATACATAACCGCATGCTTCTGTCCTTCTTCTTTACTAACAATACTGGTGCACCCCAAGGAGAAACACTCAGCCTAACAAACCTCTTGTCCAACAAGTCATTCAATTGCCTTTTCAATTCTACCAACTCTGAAGCTGACATACGATATGGTGCCATCGAAATCAGTCTAGTACCAGGAATTAGATTAATAGAAAACTCAACTTCCCTTTCCGGCGGTACATCCACAATATCATTAGGAAATACTTCTGGAAAGTCACACACCACTGGGAACCTACTAAGCTCCACTTCATTCTCCACAGACAACGATGAAAACAAACCAAACAACTGAGCTTCGTCCACTAAAAGTTTCTTCAACTCTTTCGTGGATATGAAACTCTCTTCTTCATCATTCCTTCCAGCCATAATCCGATTATTCCCAAAAAAAAAAACAATGGTAAACAACAGTTTAACCATCAAAACAAGACAAACACAACTGACTCGAACACTGGCTCTGATACCACTTAATGTAACATCCCCTTTCTATACCCCAAAATAAATCATTAAATCATTTAGGCATAGATAAAATTTCGTCAGAGTATAATTTAAATCAAGCATAAAAAGGAGCAGGCCACATTACGTGAAATTAAAACATACAACACCTGCTCAAACAGATATGCAACAATGGGGTAGCTATCCACAAAGGAATTTCAATCCTTACACCCATATCTCAATTATAAATTGCACAGCGGAAAACTTAAATCATCAACAACTTCAACTTATATATTTATCAAAATATATCTACAAGTTAGAAGCGTACAAATATATCATGTTATACAAAACATGTCCACAACGAATACATATACAAATGTATCCCCAAAAAGGCACAAGGCCACCTAACTACCCGATGCTACATATCAGAGTCGACCGACCAAAAGATATGAAGACAAGCTTCACAAAACGACTCCGGTACATCTAATCCGCAATGCCTCGTAGAGCATCAGAAAACAGCAGAAGGGTGAGAAACATTATCATAATAACATTGAATATAATCATATATCTCAACATATAACATATACATCAACATATTCTCACCACAACATATCATTCATACACAACATAAAGCATACTTATACGCATAATTATCACCATTTCATTCGCATAACACAAATCATATATCAATCATGTTCACATAACACACATACATCGCAATGTATCTTCATTTAGCAATCAACATGTACTATCATTCACAAATTACCAATACACATAAATCTTATATTATTTATGTCTATTCTCCAGTTACATTCATTCCGCATAAACATACGACAAGCTATGTTTAAATCACACATATACATTCAATGTATAAATCACATACATATACACATATCAAACATGCATATATATATATATATATATATATATCCGCAAGTATGTCCTTCACACATACCAATCATTTCACAACATTTCAAATAAACATATGCACAATCATGTTTATTTCAGCATATACATACAATTTATAAAATGCAAATCATAGAGATCGACATACGACTCTATGCAGATGCAATGCGGTACCGACTCAACATTCAGCAAGTTCACTTAGGAACCAAATAGAATCATCGCTCGTTACCTAAAGTAACTCCCCGTCGGGCATACGATGTCCCCCATTTCTCACACCCCACATGGGCATACAATGTTTTAGGATTGCTCACACCCCACACGGACACACAATCCGATCGCTCACACCCCACATGGGCACACGATCAATGTGAACTTAATCACCAATCACTCACACCCCACATGGACACACTATGTTTATGGATTGCTCACACCCCACACGGGCACACAATCCGATCGCTCACACCCCACATGGGCACACGATCGTGTTATAGTCATCGCTCACACTCCACATGAGCACACGACGCTACAACGGATTCACAAGGAACCCACAAGAATGCAGATATGATGCTTACATGCAAAATGACACAAAACATCCTTGAAAATGCATACATTATTCACAACATAATTATGCACTCAACACATACCATTAACATACATATGCATACAATTTAAGCATCATAATCACTTGCCCAATGGCCACAACATTATAACAAACCCACATTTCCATAATTAACTCATTTACGTTTTATCGGAAAAGTCGGGAAAAAGTCGGCTAAAATTACATATTTTAGCATCAATAGATTCTACATGTTTTTAGCTTCAAATTAATATGTGGAACGCTTAAAACGGATACTCGAATCAAAAGTTATGAATAAAACAAAATTCCAAAATCCCAGGTCTAGCTGAGCGAGAATAGCTCGCTGAGCGAGCAATGTGCTGGAACTCTAGCTGAGCGAGCACTGTGAATTCTGCAGCAACTCAGCTACGCAAGAGTCCACTCCAAAACCCCACAAATGCATCCCAAGCTATCCAAACATGATCTAGCACACATTTCTAACCTCTTGCTTTGATTATAACAACATCTAACCGATTAATCCACCATTTCTAACAATTTCTACCAAAACCCTAACATTTTCATCTCTTTAAAACTCTCCAAAATCAACTCAAACCAAAAACCCAAGCATACACAATCATATACAATCTTAGAATAACAAAGTTTATCACCCTTACCCGATCGATTCTTCTCCGCGGACCAATCTTGAAGAAATTCTCTCTTTTCCTCTTTTCCTTCTCTTTCTCTTCTCTCCTCTTTCTTTCTCTTCTTTTCTTTCTTTTCTCTTTCTCTCTTACCAATTTTCTATTATAACTCTCTCTCAATTCTATTTCTATTTATACTACTAACTAATTCTATTTTCTACACTTAACTCATTTTATCTCTTTTCCACCCAAAATATTATTTTCTCTCAAAATACCAATTCTAAACAATTCTAACTTATTACTAAAGTAAAGGTCTAAAATACCCTCTTAATCAATCTTACCCGGAAACTCTCAAAACGGTAAAATCGCACCAACACACCAACACAACACATATTCACATTTTATCACATTAACATATCACATAATCATGTTAATTCTACAAACAAATCAATTCTCAATTAAATCAATTAAAGACTTAACAAAACAAATGGGAAAATCAAATCAGGGCGTTACACGGTCCATGGATACAAAATTTGGGCTTTGTTTGTTGGGTATTTGCTATTATAAATATGTATCTCTTATATGTTTGGTGTGTGACAATCTTAGGGTTTACACCAGCAAAGGAGAGCAAAGGTTTGAAGGTATTAAGTTTCAGCACAAAGAAAATCTTGGATTACACCTTGGGTTTGAGTGATTCATATATTGAGAGGTTGGGAAACACTTGGGTAGAAATTAAGGTTGTTTTTGGGTGCCTTCAGGGTTGTTCTTGGGAACCTGAAGGCGAAAGCTATTTTCTTATAACTCATCTGTATTCTCTTGTAACAACTTTCTGAGTATAGTGAATTGAAGAGCCGCTATCTCCCATAGAGTAGATCGTTTGATCGAACTGGGTAAACAAACCTTCGTTTATTTTCTTGCCTTATTCTTTTATATTACCTGTGTACGGATTATTATTGTTGTAGACCATTTTTTTTGGTTGCTACTATTTTTTGGCCCACAAATTGATATTGAATTTTCTTGTAATTCACAACAAGATTCACAACAAGTGGTGCAGTGAGCATGGAGCAAAGTGAGCATCATGGTTAGTAGATGGCAGATCGAGAAATTTTCTGTTAACAACGACTTCGGGTTGTGGAAAATTAAGATGCAAATAATTTTAATTCAAGAGAAGTGTATCGATGCTTTGAAGAGTGAATCATTGATGCTTGCATGGCTTACACAGGTATAGAAGACCTAGATGATGGATAAGGCCAGGAGTTCCATTATCTTATGCCTCGGGGAAAAAGTTCTAAGAGAATTCGTCAGGGAGCTAACCACGGTTGCTATGTCGGCAAAACTTGAATCATTGTATATGACAAAGTCTTTGGCTCACATGTTTTATCTAAAACAAAAACTCTATTCATTCTGAATGATGGAGAACAAATCAATAGTTGAGCAACTGTCTTACCCTAAATTTTGACCCTAAGATATGTACATCATCAGATTTTGGTGAACCAAAACTCAAATGAAAGATCTCATCACAAGCTATAAATGATTCAACTAGGAGAAACTCTAATTCATTATAGATTTCAAGTTGAAGATGGATCAAAATCAAGAAAAATACTGATTTTCAACACTTAGAAAAAAGATATCTAAGTGTAAAATCAGCAAAACATCAAAACTTGAAAGGATTTTCCACCAAGTTCCAAGCTAATTCAGATCCTTTTCAAAACACAAATTTTGTTGCAAATGTGGCCAACAATTTAAAGAACCAATTGGCATGAAAAGATCTTGCTTGTGCATGAAGAAATCATGGATCAAAGTGAACTCAACAAACTTCTTTGCAAAAATATATTTTTCACAAACTTGTGAAATCTGATTTTTGGAAGTAAAGGACAATGTCAAGTGGATTTAAGCATCTAAACAATGATTACAAACCTGAAAATTCGTGATTGCACCATGAAATTCACCAAAATGACATTCATAGAATTCAACATTATGAATTTTGATCCAACGGCCACAAAGCTTCAAAATGGCATATTTTTGGATCTCTTGTTCAACAAGAAATACATGGACATAATCCAAGCATCAAACTTCTGAGGAAAATTTTGCTGCTACATAGCTGAGCTATTTGAGAATTTCATAATTTCACATGTAAGAGATATTTTTCACAAACCATGACTCACCATTGTGACCTCGTCACTTCAAATTTGGTGGCCAAGTTTGTTCAACATATTTGCCTATAAATAGATACCTCATTCCATCATAAAAATTACACCAAAGCCTCTGATCACTAAGCTTTCTCTTCTTTTGCTCTCAAAGACTTAAAACTAAATATTTTGAGCAATCACTTCTGGTTTTTGAGTTTGAGCTAGCACAAACTCAAACCAATTTCTCACACACATCACATATGATGTTTATAAGGTGTTCAAACACTTAGATCACCTCAGAAATACTTCCAACCCCGAATCACTCATCAAAACCTCAAAAAGTCCTTGTTTCTGCAACTTGAAGATTAGAAGTTGATCCAACCATTTGCAATCAAGTCCAAGTGTTCAAACACATTCCATATGGTGCAGGGAAGTTGTCCAGATCATCACAACATCTTTGTAACGCGTCTATCTCGAAATCACAACTCCAGCTGCAAGCTCAAGTTCAGGTAAACCACAAACTAGGCCAAATCATAATCCATGCATATTTCCTCACACTATCTTTTTGCGATATGTGTGTAATAATATTCTAAGTAATTCCCCTCATTCAATTTCACAAAATCATCATCATGTAGAATTTTATGAGATTCATGCCAAATTAGGGTTCTTTAGTGTTTATCACTGATTTTTCACTCCACGCACAAAATAAATGAAATTAATTGGTACCATTGGGTTTGTGAGATCAAAACAAGTGATTTTGATGTTTATTTCATCTCAAATGGATGTGTATTATATGAGATACGATAGATTTTGAAAATTCTGGGCAAACTGCTTCGCACATGTTCTTGCCCAAGGTGTTCTTGGCGCCTTTTTCAAATTTTCAAATTTTATTCATTTTGTTTAATTGATTCAAAAATTAATAACTTTGTGATTCTTTTGAGTATTTAAATGATTCTTTTTTCATTAATTCTAAAAAATGTTTAAATATTTTATTCCATGAAAAAATCTCCAAAAAAATATTTTTTAATATATTGAGTATTTTCTTAAAGAATTAATTTTATTTGTTTCTAAACAATTTTAAAATTAATTTCTTTCACTTGATTTTTCAAACATAAATGATATTCAAGTTGTCTCATGGATAAAACATAATTTTTCAAACATTGATCCAAGGTTTAACTTGTTTTTCAATTTTGTTTGGAATTTATCAAAGATTTTAAATATTTTTATATTTAAAATATCAAAAAATATCAAAAACAAGGATTTTGATTTTAATCACCCTCAAATTGATTTTTATCACTCATGGGCCTCTATTAGAGTGTAAGACCCATCCCTTTTTTGAAAAATGAACCATTAGGGTTCATATGATCCATTTTCAAAAAACTCGGCGCGATAGCCTTTTTCACCGCATTAAGTTTTCAGCTTTGAATCTTTTTCTGTGAATATATTTACATGTAACCATTTGTTTTCTAAAATAAATTGTCACAATGTGTCATGAGGAATCCTTTGTGTTTAGGACTTATTCTTTTTGTTTTAAACTTTCCACAGTCTGTTTTAAAACTCCGCCAGGTTTCTGTATAAGTTCTGAACCCCCAACTGTTTCATAAACAGTTTTTAATCTACTAAAAACTATTTATGAGCATTTATCTACAAATCCCATCTCCTTTTATTTTTTCATATTTATGACTAAATATCTAATACACCAACAACTAGATTGAACTTTACTCCGGTGAACTGCTTTCTAGGCTGTATGAAGCTTTTCATTATCCAAGTCATACTTTGTGTATGAAATAATTAGATAATTAATTAACAAAACAAATTCCACAGACAACCTTATGTTTAAGCCCCATTATTAGCTTCTGAACCATCTTTTCTCTTTCTAACTTCTCGTTGTTTTCTTAAACTATTGTTTCTTGCTTAAAATAGAACTGTTTGCCAAAATTATCTTTCTTCACCTCATACTAAAGCAAAGATAATAGAATACTTCTTAATGACAAAGAGAATACAATGTAAAATACATTTGTAATCTTTCTCCCTCAAGATTTTGGGCCTCTGTTTCCCAGTGTAATACTCAACTTCATTCTTAATAAAACAACTTAAGAATACTCAAACCATAGCAAAAACATATTAAAAGTTGTTAAACACATTCACTGACACTTTTATTTGTCTGCATGTATCTTTACTGTTTAAATTTGCATCTTTGCTGAATCTCAGCAATCAGGTTATTGTCACCAGACTTAACCTTTGAATAATTAGAACCAAATTAGGGAAAAACATAGCCTCCTTTTGGGCTTCATTCAAGGAACCTCAGGCCTCCTAAAGATGCCTTCTCTCAGGCTTAGATGTTACTCAGCCTTCCCCAGCCTCCTCTTGGGATTCATCCAAAGACATATGGGCCTCTTAAAGGTAACCTAGCCTCCTCTTGGGCTTCATTCAAGGACCCTCAAGCCTCCTAAAGGTGCCTTCTCTCAGGTTTAGATGTTACTCAACCTTCCTCAGCCCCCTCTTGGGATATATCTAAGGACACATGAGCCTCTTATAGGTAACCTAGCCTCCTCTTGGGCTTAAACACAAGGACCCTCCCAGGCTTCCTAAAAGCATAAGAATAGACCTTAGAATGAAACACACACAATAGTCTCCCTCTCCCAGATGGTTGAACAAGATAACATCCTCTTGGGCTTTATAAAATTGAATCCTCCACAGACAAAGGAATGTATGATGACCTTCAAAACATTTATCAAACCAACAGACAAAACACTCTTCATACAAAGTTAATCTACCAACAATTTTCAGCCTCCCATCTTAGGTTTCATATAAGATACAGATAAGTTAAGATTCAATCTTCCACAAATAAGCCTCACACTCGGGCTTCTAAATCAGATCACAGATAAAACTTTCCCAACAAAGTCAGTTTTCATCCTTTAGCTCCAACCTTGGGCTTCAATCAAGGCACAAATAAATCAAATCTTTCCTTTTTATAGATGACAAATTCTCTCTACTGAGCTTCTTTTAACTTCAACATTGGGCTTCAATCAAGGCACAAACAATCAAACACTTTACAGTCACTCAATATCAATCATAGTCTTGGACTTTAACTAAGCTAAACAACATCTATACAATCATAGTCTTAGGCTTTAACTAATCTCATTCCCAACAGTCATAGTCTTGGACTTTAACTAAGCTAAATTCCCATAACACCAGTCATAGTCTTGGACTCAAACTAAGTTAAACATCTAACCTTTCTTGAGCTATACAAATCAAGATAACCCATTCAACTGTCCTGAGCTATGCAATTCAGGTCAATCATTCAGTCCTCCTTGAGCTATGCAATTCAGGTTACCCATTCAACTTTTCTTGAGCTATGAAAATCAAGATACCATTCAACTTATTCCTTGAGTTATGCAATTCAAGCAACCAACCAATTATAAAAAAACTATTTTTCAACTTCAATCCTGGGTTTTGATCAGGAAACAAACAAACTTTTTAGCTTCAATCTTGGGCTTTGATCAAGATACAAATACAAACTTTTGAGCATCAACATCATGTGCTTTAACTAGTATAAAAATCAACCCTTTCTCCTAGCTCTATCATTTTAGGAGGAACTACGATGCTCTGATCCCTCAATTCTCTTTTTGGGGGTACGTAGGCAAAATGTCGTAAGATCTTTGCGAGCACACCAAACAAAAAACAATAATTAGGTTTATAAACCTAAGAAAAACATCATAAAATTATGATGATACAGAAACACAAAAACATCAACATCACCCTATTAATCATTACTCATCTCATACCCACACCCATATAAAGAAACCCCGTCAATATAAAAAAAACAAATTTTGTACTAATCCAGAGTTTTGAAATAAGCCAAATAAGAACCTAAAACCATGTGGGCATTTGTTAAATAACAATATGCAAGGCGGGGTGAGTTTAAGATATTTTTTCCCTTCCATAACCAGCTTCACCAGGAAAAAAAAGAAATCAAAAAGTAGCAAAAATGCGATAGTGATTAAAGACCACACAAATCGAGCTATAACAACTTACAGAATTTCACAAGATTATCGATGATCTTGGAAATATTGAAGTGAAGATTGATAACGAGGACAAGGATTTTCTCCTATTGATTTCATTACCGAAATCCTTTGAGCACTTTAAGGATGCCCTTCTTTATGGCAAGGAAGGTACTATTACTTTGGATGAGGTCCATACGGTGGTGAAACTCAAAGAATTTTCAAAGTTGAAAGATTTGAAGATTGAAGAAAGTGGTGAAGGCTTAAATGTGTCAAGAAGAGGAGATGAGCATAAAAGGATGTCCAAATCAAATAGGTCTGACAAGTCAAAGGTAAAAAAATTTAATTGTCAGAAAATCGATCACTTTAAAAGGGGTTGTCCTGAAAGAAAGGTCAATGAAGATTCTGTTGAAGCTGCAATTTCCTTGGGTGAGGAAAGTTATGAGTATGCCAAAGCACTAATAGTATCGAGTTTGGAAACTGAAGATAGTTTAGTCATTGAATCAGGTTGCTCTTATCACATGTGTCCAAGAATATAATACTTTGAAACTTTGAAGATGATGCAAGATGTAGTAGTTCGCCTTGGTAATAATAAGACATGCAAGGTTCATGGCATTGGTACGCTCAGATTTAAAATGTTTAATGATCGTGAACTTCTTATTCATAATGTGAGGTATGTTCCAGAACTCGAGCGAAATTTGTTATCTTTAAGTATGTTTGATGATCTAGGCTATTGTACTAAAGTTGAACATGGAGTGTTGAAAATTTCACGTGATGAATTGATTATTGCTAAAGGGTCTAAAATATGTGGTTTATTAATTTTAGAAGGTTCAAATGTTGCTATTCATTCATTATTAACTAGTGGAGGCTTTCATGACAAGGAAAAGCTATGTGATTTGAGTTTAAGAGGAGTATAATGAATTTTGTAGAAATAAAGGGATAAAAATGCATGTTACCACTGGGTTGTTATTGAGTTTTTGGGGAAGAGCTGAGGTTAAAATAACTTACTTGGTTGGTATAGAATTTCTTCAGAAGAAGAATAATGAAAACCAAGGGAGAAAACCGGTGGAAACTATAACGGAGAAAACTCAATTTGAGGTGGAGTTTCCTACTATGGATGCTAGCAGTAGTGAGGGAATGATTATAGAGATCTCTGATTATCATTTTACTCATGATAAGGTAAGGAGGGTTATTGTGACATCTCAAAGGGACGTTTATGATAGCCTTGGATATTATGTTTTTTAATGTGGCTGAAGGACTGCAAAATAAGAGAAGAAAAATCTGTAGGGAGGCATTTAAAAACAGGTGGAGTCAAGGGTGGTTGAAAAATCATACTTGTAGGCTTGTTAAATTACCTAGGCAGAAAAAGGTAATTGAAAACAAATGGATGCAAGTTGCGAGATCAAGATTTAAGGGTTTCTTAAATTTGATCAAGGTTACTAATTATTTTCAACTTGGTAGAGAGCAACAATTTTGTTGATTGTTAAATCGGTATCAACACAGATTAAAGTCAAGGTGGAGATTGTTTTAATTGTGTCTTAAAACCTTGGTTGATTAAGAGAAGGAAAACATATTTTGGAGATAGCATTTACCGCAAAAATCGAAAGTTTTAGAAATTCAGACGAAAAAAATCGGGCGGTGAATAGTTCCATCCGCACGGATGAATAGTGATGTTTGTACGGATGAATAATGTTTTTTTGTACGAATGAATAGTATTGTTCATACATATGAATAATTTTTTAAGTTTTTCGGGCTTTTTTTTCGGTTCGGTCTATGGATCCAGATTTTGGGATTTGTTTGTTGGGTATTTTCAATTATAAATATGTATCTCTTATATGTTTGGTGTATAACAATCTTAGGGTTTACACCAACAAGGGAGAGCAAGGGTTTGAAGGTATTAGGTTTCAGCACAAAGAAAACCTTGGATTACACCTTGGGTTTGAGTGATTCATATATTGAAAGGTTGGGAAACTCTTAGGTAGAAAATAGGGTTGTTCTTGGGCGCCTTCAGGGTTGTTCTTGGGAAATTTAAGGCGAAGGTTATTTTCTTGTAACTCATCTGTAATCTCTTGTAACAACTTTCTGAGTATAGTGAATTGGAGAGCTGCTCTCTCCCCCATAGTAGATCGTTTGATCGAACTGGGTAAACAAACCTACATTGTGTTTCTTGCGTTATTATGTTATATTACTTGTGTACATATTATTATTGTTGTAGACCATTTGTAACACTTTGATTTCGTAATTTAATTATTTAATTAATTATTATGAGATTTTGGCAATTTTTGGTGTATTTGTCATGGTGTTGCATGTTGACTATGTTGAGTAATTATTTTATTTGATGGTAATATTGAATAATGTAAGCTATGTTATTTAAATATTATTATTTAATTAAAATAAAGAAGTTAGATGTATGAAGGGTATAATGGTCTTTTATGGAGAATTAGTAAAGGTAGGATGGGAAAGGCATATTTGGGGTCCTAGGGGTAAGATTGACAAAAGTAAGTTGAGGTTTTTGGGATACTGTCAGTTTTCACGATCGTGTTTGAAAGATAAGAGAAAGCTCTGAAGAACGAAAGAGAAAAGGCTAAGGCTTGAAGTATTTTCAGAGATTTTGAGAAAGGACTGTAGAAAGCTTCACTCTAAGGTATGGGGAGTGATTTGTGTTCATTCTTATAGTATAATGGGTAGAATATGATGGGATTTGGAGAATTGATGGAGAATTCATGATGAGGGTTTGAATTGATGAGTTAGGTTGATGAATACGGTTTATTTTAAGGCATATAATTTATTATATGTTGATATTTCTAATTGTGGCTGGTTTATGAGGGAAACTCATGCATTGGGGACTCAATTAGAATAGGGTTTGGGACTGGTATATTAGCAAAAAAGCTGCAGGAATTCTGGGAATCACTCGAAGTGTCAGGCGGTGCTTTGTGCCTCTGAGCGAAGATGATGTTTCGTCGGGAAATGCTTGAGAGGCGTAGCATGGAACACTACTACCTCTGATTGTTGTTGAAGTGAGGGCCAAGCAATGGCTTGTTGTGTCGGGCGGCCGCATGCTGATTTTGATTTTTGGCCATTTATTTTGTTGTTCTTGATTGTTTATGTGTGGTGATTGATGACTATGGTTATAACATGATGTTTGATGAATAATTTATGATGTTGCATGAGTATAACTTATTATTTTCATAAACATGAAATGATGATGCACATGTTGATGTTGTTGAACTCTGTTGATTCAATGAGGTTATTAGCATCATTGCATTTCATGGAATTCCCGTGTTGAGACTTCGATCTGTTTGGTAGCTTCAATCCTATTGTGTGGATTGAAGTGATATATTGAACATGTTGTGCTCCCATTAGTGGAGGGTTGATGACCCAATGTCCATCTTATGATGATGAAGTCGGTACCACATGCATTTGTTGTATGACACATAATAAGTGACATTGCATTTGTTTATGTATGTTGATGATGATGATTGAGTTGAATGTTGTATTGTTGTTATGATTGAAATGACACTGAATTTTGTATTATTTTATGTTTATTATATTATTATAATGAATGTGAATTTACTCACCCTTCCTGTTTGAATATTACTCATATGTTGGTAACATGCAAATTCTCAAGCATAGCTTCAGTGCGTGGAGTCGTTTGAAGTGTTTTCCCTTTTTCGTTTAGTTTGAAGTCTTAGGTGGTGTCCTGCTCTGTGTCATGTAACATTGGGATGGGAATGAATGTGGACCACCAAGTCCTTTTATTTTTACATTGTTGAACTATTTGTTATTTTCGAATAACTAAGTTATTTTTTATGAATGAAGCATGAAGTTTAATTCCGATGCGAAGTAAATGTTTAAATGTTGAAATATGTTGTTAACCCGTGTTACTGGACATGACATCTAATTGATGATTTTGATGAATGAATGAAATGTGGCACCCTTTGGTGTTTGTTATCCTATGGTGTTTTTTACTCTGACTTTCTCTATGGGTGTATAACATAAAAGGGTAGAGAAGAGATGTCCTTACTCTCTTTAGGAATTATGTGAGTTGATTATGAATTGTTGATGTTGTTGTATCTAATTCTAGAATTTTATGATTAAAGGTGCATTCGTCTAATTTTCATAGTTGTATTTGTGTGTATGTGATTCTGTTCATGTGTGTATGCTTATCTGCCATTGTTAGAGTTGTTGAAAGCATGATCATAAACATAAATTGATGAAATTGAATGAGTTAAATGGTGTGATTTTATGATTTTAATATGTCCTATCGATGCTATAACATGTGTTATAATTTTATGGATTTTTAGGGATGTTTGAAACTGAATTGGGGAAGGTTTGGAGGTTCTGTAGTGCAAAATCACATTTCTGGTGCTGTAAGTCTGGGAGACCTCACCTAGCGGCATGGCCTTGTGAGCTTTGACCTACGAAATTCACCTAACGAGTTGTTTTCCTCAACTGGCGAGGATTCTACTACAAAGTTGTTGTTCGCGACTCGAAATACCATAACTTGAGTTTTGGAACTCGGATTGAGGCGTCGTTCGAAGCATTGGTAAGCTAACACATAAAGCTACATTACGATAGTTTCTTCTGAGATGAATTACCATGTTTGAATGTCATGTTTATGTCGTGAAGTGTGTGTATAATTGTGTGACTTGTTGTGTTTACTTAATGATGAATTTGAAATTAAAATGATTTAACAAGATTGAGTGTTGTATGTGATTATATAATTGACGTGGTGCTACTATTTGGTCACTACTTGGAGGTATTTAAGTGTTGATTATTATTTATTTTGGAATTGATCAATTGTTGTGTAGTAAGAATGATCTTGTGCATAATTGTGGTAAACGCATGATCATAATTTTGGTGATATTTCATGTCATTGAAAATCATGTCTCATGGTGTACACACTTCACTCCAGTCTTGGCGTGCTCTGCTCCGATGGTGTGGATTCAGAAGCGAGTAGTTGGTTCTAGATGGGAATCCGTAAACCATTATTAAAGATTTTAATAGAGAATTAGTGTGCTTTGGTCCAATGATATGGATTCAGGAGCGAGGTGGACCTATATTATCCATAATGGTACCACATGCATAAGTGTCACGTTGTGTCGTGAGTCTCATTGTGTGTGTGTGTGTGTGTGTGTGTATATATATATATATATATATATATATATATATATATATATATATATATATATATATATATATATATAAGATGAATCTTGAGTGTTGAGAATCAGAGTGCCGAAGAAAAACCCGTAATACTTCAAGAATAAGCTCCTTTAATCCAATTAAATTCACAACTTGATGATTTTTTTTATGCTGAATGAATATAAAAGATGAATCTTGAATGTAGAATATTGATGAATAAAATTAAATTGATGAAATTTTGATAATGATTATTGATAAATCTTGATTAAATTGAGATGATGATTGTTGATGATAATGTATGAATTATTGATTGATAATTTGTGAAAAATGAATGGTGGCTAAGCTCCACCATTTTAGAATTTCAATGTGAAATTCTAGATGGGGATAAATATGAACTTTGGCGATGGTGTGTGTGTGTGTACGCGCGCACGTGTGTGTGTGTGTGTGTGTGTGTGAGAGAGAGAGAGAGAGAGAGAGAGAGAGAGAGAGAGAGATGGTTAGAAAAAATGGTTAGTTATGAATTATGTTAGTTTTGGTGATTTTTTTCTAAGTTAGGTTAACTAGCTTCAAAATTGTGAGAAATGACCTATTTATATAGAATTTGTAAATGGATTATCACCATTGGATTATGATCCAAGTAAGAGATTTATCAATCGCGGGAAATTAATTTAAGCTTTAGTTGCAAATCACTAATTTCAATCCTTGGATTAATGGTTAGGATGTATATTTGATTGAAAATGGAAGTTGAAATTGGTATTTGTTTGGAAGTTATTTGTGTTAGTTTGATAGGTATGTTAGTTAAGGCTTAATTGGATAATTAAGGGTTTATGGATGCATAGGTAGTTAAAGATCAATGGTGTTTGATTTTTTTTTTAAAGTACCAAGTTGGATGATTTTTTTTTAAAGTACCAAGTTGGAATGTAAGACAAAGCGTCATTAGTAATAAACTTGAATTTAAATGCTTTTGCCTTGATCTTTCTACCATTTAAGTGCTTTTGTGTTGAAAATAAAGACTTTTGAATGATGTAAACTCATGGATTAAATTATGAATTTTTGGGCATGAATCATTGTTGGAAAGTGTTGAAAAAACAAGTATTGAATTTTCTACATAGTGCAAACAATTTCTAAGTTTCTTAAGTTTTTCATGAATTTTTGATGACCTAACTTCATGATATGAATGTATAACTTAGTGTACCTTCTTCCTTGTAGAAAAGTGAGCATTGTGGTGGAAGAATGATCTTGAAGCAACATTAGGAAGTGAAGAACAAGTCATGTGAGTGAAGCTTGATGGAAGATAGAATTTATTGGAAATTAGCACTTGATATAATCATGACACAAGTCATTTGTGATGAATGATGATGAATCCCTTGATCAAATGCTTGTAGAATAGGTCTAAGAAAATCCAGGAGTCAAAATCGAGTCAATGATCAACAGTTGGCCAAAAGTCAATTGTTGACCATAAAGTCAATTGTACCTAAAAGATGTAATTTTTTTACCCTATTTCCTTGTAATTCATTATTTTGATTTGTATCTCAAGAAATATGTATTGTACCATGAATTTTCAATAAATGAATAAAATCTTCTTTTTATTCCTTTTCTTTAAATCAAACAAACCTCCCTCTGAATTAAGTGGCAATCTTTCCAATATCCCAACTAACCATGAATATCAAATAAAGGGACGATCCACACCATAAATAATATGAGAAATAAACCCAAACAATTACCAAATAATAACCGCCTTGAAAATCCACTTAAACTGATTACATCCATTATTATCGAACCTTTGGCATAAATGTGTTACAATATGCAAATGTCGATAAATGACCTAAATGCATGATAGAATAGACAAAATGTATGCAAATGAACAAAACTATAAGGCATGCGAATTGACTGAGGAGGTAGGAAATATTTTGGGGTATGATAGATGACAATCTCACACACTCATTATTCCTCCTGGAAAACTATCACCAAAATAGTGAAGATAAAGTTTTAAAAAAAAGAAAAAGAAGGAGACTTACCTATTAGAGAAGTTGAACGAGACAAAGCAAAGTAAAAATGGTGAGAAAACATCAAATGCATCAACGAAGAGCAACAACGTAGTTCAAACAATCGTAAAACAGTACCAGTCACCATTATGACAATCATCATTCACCAATTTAACCACCACAAAACACCACAAACCATCCCTCTAACCGCCAACCGCCAACACTCTATTCATATTTGATCATCAATCTGACAATTACAACTCTAAATAACCATCATTATGAGACTATAAACCACCAATGACTACTCCTTTGACCACTGTACCTCATCGACGACTACTCTACTCTGATTACCATCGTTCACAACTCTAACAAATGTTTGTAGATAGTCACTGTTATTATTAAAATTACTATTAAATAAATAGATAATATATTTAAAATATTTTAATATTTTTGAAGTTTAATGATATACGTTATTTGAATTAAAATATATTTATGATAATTCTTTTTTATGTTCATATTTAAATATAATTTTAGTTTTAAATATTTCATAAATCAAAATTAAATTAAGTTTTAGTGACTAAAATTTTTAAAACTCAAAATCAAAATTAATTATAATTTTAATTTTAATTAATTTCAAAACATAAAATAAAAAATGATTTTCAAGTAAGCATATGATAAGACGTAGAAACTTGTATAGAGAAAAAGAAGATAAGATATAGATCAAGACTCATGATAAAAAGAAAAACATAATAAGAGTTAAAATAGCTGAAGTGTTGTGCACTTATGGTATTAATTTAAAAATAAAAAGTTAAATTTAATCTAAAGAAGCCTAAGAAGGTGATCGTTGAAAATTAATTTAGAAATATATAAGAAGGTGACTTGGAGTTGGACCGGATGTTTTTAGCTTTAGCACGACAGACTTCTTCTCTGACAGGTGGAAGTGAAGGTACCTAACAAGACGGCAGCCAACGTTTAAATATCTTTTTCTCTTTTATGGAATTTTTTTTTAATATAACAGAGTTTTTTATTTTAATTTCCAAAATAACATAGTTTTCAAAAAAAATACCAAACTAACATACTTTAGAAACACATTCGCCAAACCAATTGATGAAGATGTGTTTTTTCTTATGGATTCGCCAAATGGTTTGGCTAGGAGTGAATTTTCTTCACCAATTCGCCATTCCATTTGGCGAATGTGTTGTAAATTCAACATGCATTCGCCAATCCATTTGGTGCACGTTGCTAATTCAAATATTCTTAATAAATATTCTTCACTTGTTATATATATATACATACATATATATATATATATATATATATATATATATATATATATATATATATATATATATATATATATATATATATATATATATATATACTTATATATATATATATACATATATATATATATATAAATATATATATATATATATATATATATATATATATATATATATATATATATATATATATATATATATATATATATATACACGTATACATATATATATATATATATATATATATATATATATATATATATATATATATATATATATATATATATATATATATATATATATATATATATATACTTATACATATATATATATATACCTAGGGTTTGCAACTTTTTTTACTATATATATGCCTCACTCATAAACATAAGATTCATCTCACTCCATCCTTACAAACCCTCTCTCATTCAGTCCTTTCAGTCTCCCTCTCTCACAATATGGCTTCTCCCCGTCCATCTAATTATGCATCGGCACCGTCTTCCTCAACATCAGAAGAACCGCTTCCAAAATTTGATATCTTGAAGAAAAATGCTTTAGTGTTTTTCTCGGCAACAAAGCCTCCTCTGAAGATGCTGTTATGGAACCCCCAAACTTTGGAACACTTGCACAGAGAATTAACCCGCTGGTTAGAAGGAGAGATCGGCCACAAAGAAAAGATAATTAAAATTGAGAAGCGGGTTGTGGAGTTTGGTGTGACGAAATGGAGAAAAATTGTCAATGATGCAGGTGTTTTGTCGATGATGCTAGGTGGAGGTGAAGTTGTCCTGATGGTTCTGATAGGCTAGATTTGTTGAATCTTGCAGTTGTTCTATTTATGTATGGTCATGTCTGAATTTATGTATTTTTCCGTTTTATTTATGTACGGTCATTTTCTGAATCATGTATTTCCTTGTTTTATTTATGTATGTTCGTGTTTGTGGTTGTATGATTTTACTGATATGAATTAAACGAACTAGGCTTCCATATAAAATAAATACGGTTACAATGACTTAATTTACGATGTTGAGCTTGGTCCAACGTTGAGACATTTTTTACGATTGTGACCGGGCTGACGACATGAACTACACAGTCTCACCATCTTATTCGCCGTATCCATTTCGGTGCGAATACGCGTGCTGTTAGGACGGCCTTTTTTCTTTCTTCGCATGTTCTCGTTGTGCCAGACTATTTCCCCGTTGTATGAGGGCCAGTAGTCCTCATTTGCAACAACCGGAAAGCTTTTGTTGTAGACGTTGCAAAGGTTGTGCACTTGGTAAACAGGGGATAGTAAGCCTGAAGGGTCTAGCCGAACCTTCGAACATGCCGCTATGACATGGGAGCAAGGCATGTGAAAGGCTTGAAATTTACCACAGTCGCACCAATTGTTATCAAGTTCCACCCGATAGGATCCCCTCGGTCTCCCTTCGTTGTGATCCATGATCTCATCAACATTGAAATGTCCCTTATTGCGGTTAAACACGGTGACCACATGTGTGTTAGACTTGGATGCTTCGTCTTTGATGAATGTCATAGAACTATCGTTGAACACTTGACCAGACTGTAGGATTGAACTCCACTTTGAACGCCTGGTGTCAAAAAGTGCTCCGAGCCTAAAGTAGGTTGACCTCACCAAAGCGGTTATCGGTAGGTTGCGGATTCCTTTGAAAACAGAGTTCATGGATTCAACGAGGTTTGTTGTCATGTGACCCCAGCGTTGTCCTTTGTCGTAGACCCTGGTCCACTTATCTAAAGGAATCTAGTTTATCCATCTGAATGCATCTTCATTCGCCATTCTGATTTCGTCACGATAATGTTTGAATGACGGTTCGGTTAATGAGTACCTTGCATTCACGACCTTCTTCCGCAGTGTCTTATCTTTGATCTCTCTCATGAAGTTTTGCGCTATGTGTCTAATACAATAGACATGTGTTGAAGGCGGTTCCTGCCAGCCGTTATCAACATTCTTCCATGCACTCTCAATTGATGCATGTCTGTCTGAAATCAAACATAAGTTAGACTGGGGAGCCACATGGTTGCGAAGATTTTTTAGGAAAAAACTCCATCCCTCGGCAGTCTCTCCCTCGACGATAGCGAATGCAATTGGAAAGATATTGCTGTTGCCGTCCTGTGCCACTGCCATCAATAGAGTTCCTTTGTATTTCCCGTAGAGCCATGTTCCATCAATTTGGATTATAGGCTTGCAGAAGGAAAAACCCTTTATACATGGGTCAAAAGCCCAAAAGAGCCGGTGGAATATGCCATTTCCACTGACACAATGACTTTCCGAAGTATACGCCGGCAAGGTCTCAAGGATGACAACGGTCCCAGGTGCATAGTGCTTCAGTGCCAGCAAAAACTTTGGGAGTTCTTTGTACGAGTCCTCCCAATTTCCGAATACAACGGCAACAACCTTAGTTCTAGCAATCCATGCTTTCCTGTATGATGGAGTATAATTGTGCTTCTGAACTATGTGCTTAATTATCGTGCTGACCTTGACCGAAGGATCGTCAGCAACGATTGATAGGATATCGTTGCATATTAGCTGAGAGCTAAGTTGCCGATGATCCTGCAGTGAGTTGGTTATGACACATGTATGCTCCGGTCCCATTGAAGCAACCTTCCAATCTTCACTTCTTTTTCTGTATGATGCTGTCAATCGAAACGGGCATGCCACGTTACGACAACGTATCATATATAGTGTAGGATTCGTTCGGTCGACCCTATAATCAGCCGATAAATCCATGTGGTAAAATTTTATAGCTCGAACGCATTCTTCTTTTGTTCGAAAATGGTCGCCCTCCTTTAATGAACCCTGCCTTTGTGGATACGGATCATAAAATATGTCTGAAGATGGGTCTTCACTTCCCAAGTTCAAGTTTGTCATGTGTGGAGGAGGACGATATACATGACTGGCCGAAACCTCGTCTTCATTGACCATTTCATCAACTACTGCCTCCTCTTGTTCCTCGTCCTCATCAACAACATCCACTTCAGCCAAATCATTGTCAGATTCGATAAAGACTTGCGAATGATCAATGGGATGAGACATTTGTTGTTGGTGAAACGTAACATACAACTCGATATCATTGAAACCAGAATACTCATGGCTTAGAAACATAGTACGAACACTTTCGTCGTCAGAGATAGTTAATTGGAAATACATGACCTGGTTATCCTCATAGAATACTGGATTTTTGTAAATAATGACGTCCAATGGACCACACTGCATTTTGTTTTCCAATCTCTTTTTTAGATGAGCGAAATTGGATTGTCGGACGATTGAAAACCGAGTAACCTCGGTGTTTCGAAAGTTGAAACCAGAATGGTTACATTCAAATATTTCGCCATTTGTATGGGCGTTGATCATATACTGAGGTATTTGAGACATAGTTCGTATTCAAAGACTATTTTAGATACGAAAATGTTTTGCAGTTTATGGTACAATGAAGATATGAAACTAATCTATAAATAGTAAAGGCAAAAATATATTTTATGGTTATATTTAGTGTTCTGAATTAATGTGAATTAATGTCTCATAGGCTTATCTCCTGCACCATATAGGCTTATCTCCTGCACCATATAGGCTTATCTCCAGCACCATATAGGGTTATCTTCTCCACATATGTCTTATCTTCTGCACAAATAGGTCTAGCATCTGCACATATAGGGCTATCTTCTGCACATATAGGGCTATCTTCTGCACATATAGGTGTAGGCATCTGCACATATAAGTATATATATATATATATATATATATATATATATATATATATATATATATATATATATATATATATATATGTATAAGTATATATATATATATATGTATAAATATATATATATATGTATAAGTATAAGTATGTATATATATATATATATATATATATATATATATATATATATATATATATATATATATA